>BPTQ01000002.1:196628679-197051179 GCA_019973895.1 Chrysanthemum seticuspe | reverse complement strand
CACTGTGTGAACTTTCAGATATTAAGCATAAGACATAGAACAAGTAATGCTATACGGGTCGAAATGGGCAATACTTAGAATTTACGAATGTATGAACCAAAACGGGTCCAAATTGGTAACATGTGGGCAACCGTGGTGTTTGGGAAGGGGCTGAAAGGATGGTGCAAATCTCCTACTTTATACAATTAAAAAGATTGTTAAGAAACAATCTGCAATCTATTATAATAAACTTAGGATTTGTAAATTGGGGTTATCTGTTTCAAGGTAAAATTTTGCTTCTTAGTAATTTGTCATACAGGTTATTTGGATTGGCGTACTGGGGAGATGATGATTTGGGGAGATGATGACCAGGATGATGTTGGGGAGATGATGATTTGGGGAGATGATGACGATGATGAAAGATGAATGGCTAAAATATAAATGTGTTATCAAAGTATAAATGTGTATGGACTAAAATACCCTCGACTACAAAACAAAAATTAGACATTGACTTTGTCAATGGACTAGTTTGGCATATAAAGGCCATGTTTTGGACTTGTGACGATGATAATGCCCAGGTTTGTCCCAACGCGAAGCGAATTGACAAGTTTAGGGACCAACGGTGTATTTTAGTCTTTTTTTTTTAATTATTTCACCCCAAAACTTCAAACGTAAATAACTTTCAAACGACAAACTTTTATAAAAAACCGATTTCACCATAATTTTTTAAATTTGATTCTCTTTAATTTGGTATACATTTTGATATATAAATCGCAATTTTTTTTTCAATTTTTTAAGTGGGTGTTGATTTTCTTGAAATTTTTGGTATTTTCGGCTCTAATTTCAACTAGTTTAAAAGCCGAATTTTACAAAACTTAAAACATGAAAATTGTAGGCTTTTGACCATTCTTTACTCAGAAATTTGAATCACTCAAATCCGATATGATATGAGTGAGATATTGCACGTTAATGATGACGTCTTAGTCATATTTAGTGCATACAAAGTGTTTGATAACATGCCTAAAATAGATTTTTCTTATAAAAGTACATTCAAATGCACTAATTGGTATACCAAAATACATTTTTGTTATTTTTGTTATTTTTGATTTATTTTTAACTGATGAAAAACCAAATGATAAACTGATGAACATTATGATTTTTTCGACAACTGATGAACATTATGACTTTTTTTGAATACCGATAAACTGATGAACAAAATTTAAAAGAATTGATGAATAACTTTTTTTTTATTGATGAACAATACTAACTGATGAACAAGACTAATCGATGAACTGATGAACAACTAACAAATGAACATTGCGATTTCTTTTAGACAACTGATGAACAATATCAAAAATAACTGATGAACGTTATTTTTTCGAAAACTGTTGAACATTAAAAAAAAACAACTGATGAACGTTATAAAAAATAATTGATGAACAATATCAAAAATAACTGATGAACTAATGTACATTACTATTTTTTTCTTTTGAATACTGATAAAAAAGACTAACTGATGAACAAGACTGATTGTGACTTAACTGATGAAAAGCGTGATTTTTTTATTCGAAAAACTGATGAACAACACTATTTGTTTAAAAAAACCGATGAACAAGTGATGTAACTGATGAACATTATAATGTAACATCAAAGAAAACTGATGAACATTATAATGTAACATCAAAGAAAACTAACTGATGAACACTGTGACTCTAACAGATGAATATTGCGATTTCTTTTAGACAACCGATGAACAATACTTTTATTGATGTTACATTATAATGTTCATCAGTTACATCACTTGTTCGTCAGTTCATCGAAAAATGATGAACACGACTGATTGTGACCTAACTGATGAACAATATGATTTTTTTATTCGGAAAACTGATGAACAACACTATTTGTTTAAAAAACCCAATGAACAAGTGATGTAACTGATGAACATTTTAATGTAGCATCAAAGAAAACTAATTTTTTATTGATGAACAACACTTTTTATTGATGAACGATAACTTTTTTTGTTAGAAATTGATGAACAACGCGACCAACTGATGAACATTGTTATGTAACTGATGAACATCACGTATAGTGAACAACTCATAATTCACCTACACACTCATTTTTCTTTCAATGTTTCTCTCCTAAAAAAAAAAGTTGTTGAATTGAGGATACAAACACCAACATGAGCAACAGAAAAGCAAAGCCAAAAAAGCAAAGCAACAAATACCCCTTTTCTCCTTCCACCACCACCTCTCTTCACGTAACCCACCCACCTTTTTTGATCCACACTAATTCCAATCAGATCCGACCAATTCATATTCAATAACTTCAATTTCACTCCAATCGCGTACAATCCTTAAAAAAACGTTATTTTACCGTTAATCCGACCAATTCATATCTTCCGGCGTATGAAGATGACGACAATGATGGTTTCCGGCGTATTCGAATGTGGTGGCCTCGTTGACGATGGTATCATATCTGATGGTGGTTTCCGGCGTATTCGAATGTGGTGTTTGATGGTATCAGATCTGATGATGGTGGTATTTCACTTTCAAATGGCGAACGTTAGATCTGATGGTGAGTGTATGTGTTTTTTTGTTGGTTGTGAGGAGAAATATGATGAAAAATAGAAAGAGAGTAATAAGTGACGAGAATACCCCTGATAGTAAGAGTCTTTGTTTTTTGGTGAAGTCAAAATCTTGACAAATCTACGGTTGATAATACTTTTTAGACTTTCCTTCCTCTCTAATAGATCCGCATTCCTTGCTCTTATGTTGTGTGCCATGTACAATTAGTTATGCATCAACTAATTATACCTCATGCTTTATGAGTAATAAACTTCTCAATGAGCGGCCGCCCGATGCCTCCAGATTTAAACCGAAGGGCCCAAACATTGTATTTACGTTAATCTCGCATGCAATACTTAATGGATTAGAAATGATATCAGTTGAAAACTATCTTTTTAGAGCAAATTCGGTATCCGATTTGGCGATTTTGATTAAATATACGGTTTTTAGAGAATTTAAGGTGTACATCGAACTTTTCTCTTTATTCAATACAGTATTTTATTTGATGGTGTGAAATACGCTTAGAAAATCGTGGTTATTATTTAAAGTTGAAGATTCGTAATAACATGCAAGAATTCAAAAGTCATCTAAACTAGATTACAAAAAATAAGATACCAACAGATGTAAACCATACAAATATAATGTTAAATTATTTGATTTTTCAAAGTTCATCTTAGACATAATTATTTCGTTTGATTGTTTGGATGAAGACAAGGATGATACTGATTTTAATTGTGATTCCATGTGGTCTATAAAATGTTGAATGTTTGCATATACAAATACAATATTATATATATATACTAATAGCCGTTCGGAGAGTTGGAAAAAGTAACTTTATTATAAGGTAATTAGTATGATAAACTTGAATCCTATTGGTTGTTTGATTGTCATTACCACCATTTGTTACACTAGGCAGCTTTTGATTGGCTACCAAAGTTGCTGCTACAGTGCCGAATGAACAGTGCACCCTTTGTTTGGGTTAATCATGTGCCGAATGTACATACACCTCTCTCTCTCTCTAACCTCCTAGAAAATTCCAGTGATAAAACCGACATAAAAAGCAAACCCATATTCCAGATTCATCAGATCATCTCACACCACCCCTCTCATCAAATCCATATACAAAACCAAACGCCTCTCACAAAAACAATCAAAAAGTTGAATATCTATTGATGTCATTGGAAATCAATACGATTATAAGTGTTTTTAACTCTTAATCTTTGTGTTTATTTGGTGACATTCAATTTTTCATATTTATAAAGATTGATACTTAAGCTTTTAATTTTTTTGCTTTTTCTTTTTTCTTCGATCTAGGGATACGAACCCAAAATCTTTAGGTGAAAGCTGTGAATGTTCAAGCAGAGCAGGTTAAGTAAGATGGGAATTTATATTTGAAGAGGAATCGATTAGGTACTGTTGTTGATGCTTATACAGAGGTATATATATAATTTTTTATAATTTTTTTGTTAATGTATAATATCGATTAGGTATTGATGCTTAAACAGAGGTGCTGCTATTGATGCTTATACAAGCTTATATATATCGATTAGGCGTTTGATGTAATGTTTGAACGAGTTTTTGGTTTTTTCGTGTGTAGTAAAGAAAAGATGTAGCAGCAGTGATTACAGATGTGAGTGGGACAACGCTTTTCCCAATCGTAACCTCTTCGGTGTGAGTAATGATAAAATAAGGCTTTTTATAAATTTAATTTCATCTTAAAACATCAGTTATCAACATGCTTACTGAAAACTGCTTATTATAAATATCACTCACATACACACGTTTTCCCATGTGATTAGATCTAACCTCTATTTTTTTTAGTGTTATAAAAAGGTTCAATCTTTTTTTTTTTTTTTGATTGTGTATATTTTATGTTCTTACACGAGAAATGAAAATGGTGAACCAGGAGGGGGCCTTGAGCATGGAGATGTTGTGCCAGTAATCGGGTAAGTGGGGTCTACTTTCGCTGATTTAGATGCGGGATTATGAATATTCGTATGTGTTTCTCAAGTTACAAATGTTATTTATTGATAGGCGAAGCCAGAGGCAGGGAGATTGATTGTTGGTACTATCGCTTTGTACATCCATCAGCTTCAAGTCATGGAGATCATGATCAGGTATTGTCTGCATTCTAATACCATCTTTTGAATATACTTGAGTACACACTTTTGATGCATTCAAGCATTGTTTATCTGCTGCCTATCTTAGTCCTTAATTTATTAATATATCATCAGGTTGCAAAACAATTCGACGTTTCACGGCAAAAATTACATGAACTCCAAAAAGAGGTTTGATTCTTTGCTTATTCCATTTTTAAAAGACTATTCATGTGCAACTTGAGATATGAGCCCATTTTGGTTATCCTGTTTTAGAATACCACTAAATTTAATTTGAGAAACCTCAGATATGAATGTGTAGTGACAAGTAATAACCTTAACATACTTGAAGACCATTTTATTAATGCATGAAATCCTCATAATTTAGAAACAGAAAGTTTCTAAATGATACAGCTAAATGTCGAAGTATCTTATTTATTTCTAATGGTATGACTTAGCTTAAAATTTGATCACAAGACTTGCAATCAAATTGATATACTAGCTTTTGTCTGTTTGACATGTTATAAAAAAATTAGAAGTCTAATCAACCAATTTTTTAAAACTGTAGAGTGCGAGTTTTTTTTTTTTTTTTTTTTTTTTTTTTTTTTGCTAACTTTTTTTTACTTCACATTTCATTTATTATTGTAGATTTTTTAAACTGTATGCCCAGATTATGTAAAACCACATGACCTTCTTTTTCTTTCTTTTTTTCCTTCAAACAACCTAATGCAAACGTTTCTTTCACTTACAAATTCATCAAGAATAAAGACATATTAAAAATGCTTTCACATAGAACAATAGAAGGAAAAAGTGAGAGGTGTAACATGTATATTACAACTGATCTAAAGGATGTAAAGGTGATTGCTGGATGTTGGTGATGAGGTTACGGAAGAAGAGTTGAAGTAATATTAGCAAGAGAGTTTCATTTCAAAAGCTATTTCGGGCCAGAAAAGTGGATATTTACTCCGGAATCAAGGTTCGTGTTTTTTTACTTTACTGTTTCTCTTTGTATATGTGTTTCTATCGGTGGAGCTAGATGTAGTTATTGTTTGTCTCATAATTATTGCTATAAAGAAAAGACTGAATTACTATGGATGAGATGAAACATGATAGTAGTATGTAAATAAGCAATCCCAAATTCTATACATGCTTCTTCTAATCATTTATGATTCAAGAATTCTTTTATATCATGTGGATCTCTCTATTGGCTTTTTACATGACGTATAAGGAATTGAAGCCGCTCAAATTCTGTTCTTACCTACAAATCCTACATAGAATTTGATTACTGATGTTTTCGAACGGCATAGTTAGAACATTATTTATCTATGACCTTCACAGAGAGTGTTTGTGAGTCAACTGACCCGACCTGTACTTCTAATCACCCGTTTCAACAGAACCTTTTATGACCTGTTACCCACCCGCCCGACCTGCCAATCTTTGATACATACCAGCACGTCTGTTTATTCATTTCTGCTTTTCAAATCTTTTCAGTATTCGGCAACTTACCGGAAGGGGAAATAAAGACCGTGAGAGCCTTCAAAGAGTTTATGGTATACCGTAACCGGACCAAGAAGGCTTAAAGGTTAGTTTATAATTTTCTTCTCACTAAATGATAAATTAAAAATATTAGATGTACTCATAATAAATTTACTGATTATCCTAGCATCTGAAGCTTACTGCTTAACATAGGATTTTGTTATTATATAGAGCTGATTTCATGATGTCTATCAGGTTTTCAAGAAGTTTTTGGGGAAGTGTTATTGTCTATGCTCCCTCTCGGTGCCCCTGATCAGGTACGTTCTCATAGGTAACGTTTACAATTTCTATGTTAAAATGGTTGTATGCTTTGAAAACAAGTAGGCTACTTATAGTCCATTTTATCTTCTACTAACTTTAATGATTAAATCTATGAAATTCAAGTAAGTGGAATAAGATAAACCGTAATATAGGAACATGGTGGGTTTGGAGCCTGAAATGGGTGACTTACGGGGCTCAAATGGGTGTGGGTTTGAAAGCTGAAATATGTGGGTTTTGTGAGCTGGAATCGGCATATTTGAGTGCTAAAACAAGGGCTGATACACAACACTTACTGCCTGATATCAACAAGCACCTAGATGGTGTGACCAAGTAGGTATGGTGTAGCTCCTACAAATATGATTGCTTATTGTAATTATACTCAGTTAGCGACCCGTACCCCGCCTCCTAATACTGATGAGCCTGCAGAAAAGAAAGCGCAGAAAACTGAAGCCGCGTCTGCAACAGTTCGAAAAGAGTTGTTTGCAAGCGCATAAGAAGAGGCAACTGGCCTGATGCTAGAAAGCCAAAACACGATTAGCACCATAATCAGATCACCAACAGCTTTAGAAATCATGGGTATGCAGTTGATATATGTAAATCCACATGTTTATCGCCAATAGGCTTAAATCATGACAAATTTTGTAAATAACAACAGCGTTAATGTATGCAGCCACTTTTGTTCCACAATCTAAGTATACGTTTTCGGACTACGCTGCAAAAAAGTAGGCAAACACCCCGAACAGCACGTGTGGAAGAACAAGCCGTAGATATATGCAAGATAACTATAAAGAAAAGCATAACGTGAGTAGTCGCATTTATTTAGCTATTTAGTCGCTGTGTAATTTAATAAAATATATATGCCCACGACTTCAAATGCTTATATTTTCATTCAATTGGTGCTTTGAAATTACGAGATTCAATTTTTGCACTTTGGTGTTCAAGGTGTGCCGTACATTTCGGTGGAATAAGGAAAAGACGCACACAAGATTGAAGATTAAAGAAGTTATGAGCATAAAGCTTGGAACGCGGCTATTGCTTAATCTAATTTGTAAGTTGATATACCCTTTCATATAATTAGTACATTTTAATGGTTTTTCCTTTCGTTAAATGTTCTTATTAATCTCTTGCCCTTACTTTGGAATTAGAAGGAAGAAAAATACTTAAGAGACACTAATGTAATAAATCCTTATGGTCCATCTACTTTCATCCAAACTGCTAAACTGTATTGAAAGCTACGTGCTAAATTTTTTGTTTTTTTAAAAATGTTTGGCTTATCTTAGAAGGATACGATTGGTTATGTCTTCAGTAAAAAGAGGTTTGTTCATTGGGTCATTTCTGGGGTTGCTTCAGTGGGTTGCTTCAGTTGGTAGCTTGACTGTCTTGGTTCATTAACATGTTGCTCCCAAAATTGAACGGGCTCAAGAGCAACATCTTAAGTTGGTTTAGGGGTGTTTGGAATACCTTAGTTTTTGGCCTTATCAGCTAGCTGTATGATCAATTGGATGGATACCAGTTGCTACTTCAAATTTAATTTGTGCAAGTAAAGAACAACCACCAAACCGGCCATCCAACTCGACCAAAAATAACATTTGTGTTTTATGAAAATAAAAAAATACTGCTTCGTATTTTCCGTTTATGTTGTTTACCGTAGACATAATAACAAGAAACTCCAGTAATTAATATTCTGTTTTTTCTGATCATATCTTAGGCACACTAATTTGGCACTCAAGAAGACAGTGAATCCAGACCCTCCAAATAAAAGTGAGTTACCTGATGGTTTATGACTTCCAGGTTATGATTCTTTCGCGAATTAGTATGGGGTTGTTTGGATTATGCAAAACTGTACTAGCAGCCTTCTTTTATCTATTTAACATAGGATTGGTCATACCAACGTTGCACATTCTGGGAAATGTTGTACATGTACAGAAGTTAGGTGTATGTCACTTTTCCATACATTGCCAACAAACTGTACGAGGCATGTATTGGTACTCATGTTGTAAATTTATTCCTTTAATGGAATTTGATATATGAACATATGCAAGTTATGGGTTTTTCTTCCTACGTGTAAATAGAAACATATTGGCTGCAATGAGTATTTGCCTAAATTCGTTCGGTTAAGTTCATGAGATGGTCTGATTATTAAATGCATTAAACTTGACAACAAACATTGTCAATGTTTTGTTGAATTTGTGGTTAGGAAATCGCAGCCATTGATATAGGATTTGCCAACGCCATTAACAAAGCGCTCCCGCAGCAACGCGCGGGCTGACCCGCTCGTTGGGTCTAAATATTGAACTCAAGTTTATAACGTATTAACCTATCTTGCAATTGTATGATTTCTAATTCTAAAAAAATGTCAATGTTATAAATTCCAAGGATAATAATTTATAAATATATCTAACTTGTCAACTTTATTTAATTTATTTATATGTAGTGAATAAAATTTGTTGCAAGTTCAAGTACTAAACTTTTAAATTTCGTCAATTTAATGTATTATTTTACCTTCACAATCAGTTTTGCCAATTGAAACAAGTTGCCATCAATGTCAATATCTTGTTTGGCTAACTTTTACATTTGTATGTCTCTAACTTGTCACATTTTTCATTTATATGTACCTAACTTGTCACATTTTTTATTTATTAATGTATCTAACTTGTCACATTTTCTATTTATATATAGCGAGTAAATTGTAGTTATCCTAGATGAATGTCATGTATGTAATTAAAAAATTGAAAAAAACAAGATAACCGGATTAACGGTCTGGGGAGGTAAAAAACTACACCAAAATGACGAAATTTGAAAGTTTGTTATCTGAACTCGCAAATTTTTTTATTCGTTACACAAAACTAAAAAATGTGACAAGTTAGATATATTATAAATAATTATCCTTAAAATCTAATGGAAAATAATAAAGTAAAATGCATTGTCAAACTATAGTTTGGTATTCTTTTTACCAAGAATCTTGTTGTTAGGCGTGTCGTGTATTACAACTAATAACGTGACTAACTTAAATTGGAATTGGCACAGGACAATGATGTTTGATGGTTAAGAAACAAACATCAAAATCAATAATCAAATCAATATCAAGAATATATACAATACATCACACAACACATATGCATATACATGTCCATGTAAATGACTAATCAACTTACTATACGAATAAGGGAAAACACTCCTTCCACATGAATATGACAACAACAACTCATTAATAAAGGAACAAGTTGTATTTTATTGATAACAGACACAATTGGTAATATGATATAACGAGTGTAGAAACCCGCGCGATGCAGCGGGATTGGCTTTTAAAGACTTATTTTGTAGCGACACTTAAACTTCAGGGGCTGTTTTTGCCAAGTTGTGAAACTTTGCATTTAATGTTCGGACTTACTTTGCAACGACACTTAAACCTCAGGGACTGTTTTTGCCAAGTTGTGAAACTTTGCATTTAATGTTTGGACTTAGTTTGCAGCGACACCTAAACCTGAGGGCCATTCTTGCCAAGTTGCGAAACTTAGCAATAAATGCTGGGACACATGGCATGAGCACATGTGTTCCCCGCTTTTTAGTTAATATAGATAATATGAGGAAAATAACAAATGGATGAAATTAGTTAGAATGATAAATCATATTATCAGATCCAAAATGTATATTTATATCCAAAAATGTATATTTATATTCAATCTTGACAAAGTATAGGTGGTCACAAAGATAGTCAAAATTAATTAAAGAGGTATACTAGTTAAACCGCATACATATTAATTAGTCTAATGACTCGTTTTCATCAAATAATCTGAGAAAAAACCATACTTGTTTCATGGGCGGAGCTATGTGAGGACCGGGAGGGGTCCCGGCCCTCCTAGGCCTAAGCCCGTTAGTGTATTTTTTCGCGATTTCATGTTTTAAAAATAAAAATTCCATCTTGGCCCTCCCATTTAATGTTTTTCCGGAAAAAAATTTGCTTCGGCCCTCCCACGAAATTTCTTCTAGCTCCGCCACTTGTTTGTAAATGGCATATAAAGAATAGAGTTAATTACTTGAGTCGTCCACGTGGTTTACCGGGTATAACGGAAGTCCCTAAACTTTTTTTACAAATCTTCTCTCTATGGTTTTGACCCGTAATGGGTTTGGTCATTTAACCATCATTTATGTTAGTTTGGCTTTTTAATGCATGTTTAAAAGAGTTAAATGACGAGAATACGCTCATCTTCGACATAATTTATCTTTCATTTCTTTTTTCCTCGGCAACCTCTGAATGATTCCGACCATCCCTTAAGTTTCCGACCACCATTCTAATAGCATCCATTACCTGATGATTTATAAACAACAAAAACACAATCTAACTAAAAACCCAACATCAAATGATTGGGATTTTAACTAATAAAATTATTTGGTTAAATGACCAAACTCGTAACGGGTCAAAACCACATAAATAAGATCCGCAAAAAGAGTATAGGGACAAAACTCGTGATACCCGAAAAACCACAAAGATGATATATGTAACTAACTCTAAACCAAAAGACGAAAGCATCACTAAAAATGACAAATAAAACATCTATAGACTAAAAGTAATTGTTCCACCACGGCTTTAAGAAAACATAAAACGGATGAGGTTTTTCTTGTTCAACTTACAGCCAGGTTATTTTCACGTACAGTAAAAACAAAAATGAGAATAGTTTCAACTCAAGGACAAAATAAACAAAGAGCTAAACTTACAAGGGCTACTATCGTAAATACATAACCAACTGAACATTATAAAACCACTCCCCTGTGTCTGAATCCTTGACAACCAAAATAACTAACCATTTCACACACACATACACACAGTTGCCACGTCAGCAAATATGGGAGCAGTTAACATTCCAAAAGATGACGTGATTCATTCATCACTTACTGTTGATCATTCGCTTCAGTTACCTGATATGAAGCCTAAACTCATGTAAGTAAGCTATTTATATTTATATACGTTTTGCGAAAACGTTGATAGATAACCCGTAACGCTGACTAGTTTACATGCTACGTTCTATATTATGAGGATAATATTGTCCTTGTAATGTTGACCGGTCAACGTGCTCCTTTTCGAGGATAATATTGTGTTAATTACTAGTAGTAGTTAAGAACTTGATTATACGTTACTATCCGAAAGCGTAATGCTTATCTCGGTTTCAGTTAGTTGGAAGATTTGAATTATCCATTGCGGGGGATAATTCATTTTAATATCCGAAATTGAACCGAATTAAGCGGAAGCGGTTATTCGCGGTTCAGGTCACGGTTAATCATTCTAGACGTTTAATCGAGTTTAACCGCATGAACAATAAATTGATATAGATCGTAAAATGTCATTTTAGCAAAATTAATTATCATTGAATAGATGATTAAAGTCTTATTTTCCGTCATAATAATTGCAATCAAATTAACATACATAACAACTTAACAAAAAATATTTATTGATGTTTATAGGTTAATCAATTTTCATACATAGACGTTTAGTTAATGTTTACATTAGAAGAAAAAAGTCATTAAGTGCAATAATATTATCAATAATAGTACAATTATTTAAATATCTTGTTAAAAACATTCATGTATATTATACACAATTCGGTTTGGTTAACCGTGGATATTTAAAATAATAAAAACCAAAATCGAACCGTGATAAGCGGATTTTTTTGGTTTTGGATTGAGCGGTTCGGCTTGGTTTGTCGGTTTCTCAGGTTTTTTGAACACCCCTATCTGTCACGCGCCTTGTCGAGGATAATATTGTATTAGCTAGTAAGATCGTAAAGTTGACTGGCAAGGCGTCTCGTTTGAGGACAACGTTGTGTTAATTAGTGAAACATAATGTTGACCGGTCCACACGTCCGTCCTAACTATAATTATATGTTAATTAGTGAAAGTAGTGCCCGGTCCCGCTGTCCGGATGATATTACTGTGTTTGTTAGTGAAAACGTAGACCATCTAAGTATAATACTAGTATTGTGTTAAGTTAGTTAATTAAAATGTAACGTTGACGGATTAACATACCCCGTCCCGATGATAATATTGTGGTAATTAGTCAAAACCTAATGCTTATGTGTTCACACGCGTTGTCTTGAGGATAATATTGTGTTAATTAGTTAGTGAAACATAAGGTTGACGGGTCCACACGCCTCGTCTCGTGTTAGTTACTACACTTGGATACGTTTATGACAGCTCTAAATTGGTTATCTCTCTGACAGAGAGCTTTTCAAGGACCTGTTCAAGCCCTGGTCAAATTTGGATGAATCACGCTTCTCTGCCGAGAGATTGTCTGGTGGCATCACAAATCTCTGTAGGTATCTTTATTCGTTCATCCATATTTGACCACTGAAAACGGCATTGATATGTTATATACTACGAGATCAAGAGTGTCATGATCTATACTCATTTCTTTAGTAAATAACTAAATTTTGTTGCTGCAGTACTCAAGGTATCTGTAAAGGAAGAAAAGGGGAATATGGTGCACGTGACAGTAAGACTATATGGTCCAAATACCGAATATGTTATCAATCGTGATAGGGAACTGCAGGTTAGTATCTGGCTTGTTTCTGTTCCGGTGTCTTTTAACAAATTCCATTAGCTTTCGGTTTCCATATATGTATATCCACTTCACTGTAACTGTGCATGACTATGCAATCACCATCCGCCACATGGAACATTTCCTGTAATTGTTCCCTGTCAGCACACGTGATTCTGTAAGGAGAATTTTTTTTTTTAAATATGAGTTTATATGTTTTGTAAGCTGTTATAAAAAGTTGTACCTAGATCCCAATCGACAGTTACACAACGAATTCGGACTTCTCTCATAAAAGGAACTGAAGTTTTAAAATTTACAGTCGTCTTGTTATCAATGGGAATCAATTACCAAAAGTTTATCCACTTTTTAATTCATTATCTTTATGAACAGGCTATTTATCACCTCTCGGCTGCAGGATTTGGTCCCAAGTTGCTAGGAACATTCGGAAATGGGATGGTGCAATCCTTCATACATGCTCGCACTCTTGATGTCTCAGGTAAGTAACCAAAGTAATTCACTTGATGCAAACTGTAACTGTTACATATAGTATAAGAAGTATCTCTAGATATCTGTTAGACTTTTATGAGTTTTATGAGATATACAGAAACCCCTGATTAGTTTACATATTTATTGTCCTCGTCTCATTAGACTATCTTTTTCTGCAATAATTATAATCAAATTTTACAGACATGAGTAGGCCAAAGATGGCAGCTGAAATTGCAAAACAACTCAAGAGTTTCCACCGGGTAGATGTTCCTGGATCTAAGGAACCACAGCTGTGGACAGATATCTTAAAATTTCTTGAAAGTGGTATTTTTTTCTACATTCCTCTTCCTGCTAGTGGTTTTTCTGTGCATTAAGTTATCAATAAGTGCTGAAAGATTAAGTTTACTTTGTTACAGCATCCAATCTTACATTTGATGATGGCGAAAAGCGGAAATTATATATGACGATTTCATTCAAAGAAGTCGAGACGGAAATTATTAAGCTTAAGGTAGTGTCTTTTATGACTGTATTAGCTGCACAATATCACTTGCTTTATTATGACCGAAATTAATAAGCTTAAGGTAGTGGCTTTTTGAGGTTGTACATCTTTGTTTAGTGTATGATCAGTTTGTACAGTTTATATGTTAAACCATTGTAAATTCAAAAGAACCACAGTTTATATTTGTAGAAATGTTTCGTGATTTCTGAGGCAGGAATTGACAGGTCATCTTAATGCTCCTGTGGTGTTTGCTCATAATGACTTGCTTTCCGGGAATCTTATGTTGAATGAAGATGAAAGTAAGTTATATCACTACTATAACTACTGTAACTAAATTGCTTTACTTACTTTCAACAACTGTAACTACTATAAGATAGAGGTGTCAATTTTGACGGATTTACAGATATTGGTTCTGTGCTGTGTAATATCTCATACCTTCTAATAGGTCAAATAAAAAAATAGGCTAAAAGGACATGAGTTGTAAAATTTTTGACAAAATAGTGTCTGTTGCTCTGACACGACCAGTATCGGTTTTATTGGACATGATGTGCTTGAAAATTATTGATTGATTTAGTCATTTTTCAGTTCGTGTTTTATCTAGATTCTGCTTTCTTAATGAGTCCTATTTATATGTGCTATTGAAACAGGGAAACTCTACTTCATAGATTTTGAATACGGATCATACAATTATAGAGGGTTTGACATTGGAAATCACTTCAACGAATATGCCGGCTATGATTGTGACTACAAATTGTACACTTGCTTCCTGGTTCTTTAATCCCTTTAGACCTCCATTTTTGTCCATAATAAGAGTAGCATATGACCTTTGAAAGTCAATCAAATCACTTTAACCGATTTGACTAAAGGTGTCAGTATAGACCCATTTAGATATAAATGGGTCGAATTGGGCAATGTTTTATATCTGACAGAGCATATGAGTCTAGCGGGTCAAATGGGTTAAAAGTCGTCCAAGACGTATTTAATTGCATAAAACCTTCTCAAATAAATAAATAAATATAAAAAAAAAAATCAAGTGTTTGCAGGGTGGTCCTTCTCACTCTAAAAATTACACATTTGACCCGTTGCCCAATCCGCCTGTTTTGCCGCTTCTATCAAGACCAAAGATTACAAAGTTTTATACTATAGCTTTCAATGGTGATTATTCAGGTACCCATCCAAGAATGAACAATATCATTTCTTCAGGCATTACCTAAACCCTGAAAATCCTAATGAGGTACGTGCAATTTTCCATGATGTTATTTCAGCAATGATTTTTCATAATGCAGTTATACAGTGAGTGGTTTTCAGAATCAAACCGAACATTGACTGTCGAATAATTATTTATTCGTTGTTTACAAGATTTTATTTCACCTTCTATTATTCATATACAATGATTACATCAGCTTCAATTATCTAGTCAACTTCAGAATGGTTATAATGTGCAGGTATCGGATAACGATCTTGAAGCACTCTATGTTGAAGCTAACTGCTACATGTTGGCTTCACACTTGTTTTGGGCTTTATGGGCTTTAATCCAGGTACCCAAACCCTCTATACTTTCTTTTCCTAACTTAATAAAGTCCAAATTTAGTGTACCAAACCCAGTACTAATATTTTGTACCCGTTTTGACCCAAACTTATTTTGACATCAATTCATTTTGCCACTTAAGAATGATAGTTTTCTATGTGGTCTTTTCACATAATCACATATATCGTCTTCATTAGTTGAGCCTCGTTTTAGATTACAAAAGTTATTTCTTCGCAAAAGCATATAATGTTTAATAAGTACTGAGCCTTGTCTTAATGGCGTGATTCATTACATGACAGGCGAAAATGTCACCAATTGATTTCAACTATCTTGACTACTTCTTCCTGAGGTACAACGAATACAAGAAGCGTAAAAATGAGTGCTTCGCTTTGGCCAAGTCTTACCTATCTCGTTCTGAGACCACGTAACCCCTATTCATTCAAAAACATGCCATTGTACATGAACTTTTGACAGCAAAAGCTTTTTAGCGTTTCCTCAAGTTCAAACACGATAGAGACCATGACAATTTCTACTACGTTAGAATAAATTAAAGGTTTGTAAAAATACTGAAAAATAGTTGTAATCATGAACACTGTCTGTGATTAATAACATGCTGCTTGTAGCTGTGTGAGAGTTAATGGCCAAGGTTGTATGACGGTTAAAGTGGTTGACATAATCTTCGTGAAATTGTTAACTTCATGCTTGTGTCACAAGTTTTACATTAACTTTTGACATCCATAATATAACTGGTATGATTGTGAAAAATATAATTATATGGTCCGGAATTCTTTATTTTACCTATAAAAATTACAAGTTTGTTCTTACAGATTATTGTTGCCGATGAGTGAAACTTTTAGTTAGTTCAAGTTTGTTAGCCTTCGGACTATAAGATCGTGCATTGGTAGGTCGAAGGTCAGACTACTTTCTTTATTATAAAGAAGCATTTCGCGGCAATAGAGATCTAACGGAACACATTGCTCAATCTAAATGTACAAAAAGTATGCTCAATAAATATGGTTAATTCTATCAAGATGGATTTATGAATTGCATCCAATGGCCGAGTCACCTCTTGCCGACCCTAAATTTGGCACCATCAGGTGCCTTAAACATATAAGACAACCGTCTGAAAAATACTTATGTCCAAAGTGTTACAAACACGCATATACACATGCATTTTGATGTTCTGCAGAAAAGTGATTATAGCAACATTTTTTGGGGACAAATTTAAGATAGTACAGTAACATGAACAAGATATTTGGGACATATATCAGATTCTAGAAGTCAATGTCATGACTTTACACATCCAAACACCCTATAATCATACCAGAAGTATATGCATCTTACACTTGCAACTTAGATAACAATGCACATAAGATTTAGCTATGGATTTAAGAGAGAGTAGATAAATCATAATATCTGGATAGAAGTAAGTGACATAAATAAGATCCACAAGAAAACCAACACATGAAGATCGGCCAAATCATTCCAAACTATGAATCAATCACTATGAACGCTAACCATTTATGTCTGTTCTTATGTAACCTGACCTGAGGTATCTTCTACTTTCCATTTGGTGTAAATGATTTTAGTTCATACGGAACATATCAGATTGTTGCTTGAAAATCCTGACAACCATGCATAGCAATATCACCGTGCAACCATGAACCATGAACCATTTTGAACTGCAAATAATAAAGAAAATGTAAGTAATATTCTTAGTAACTATCCAACTTTTGATAGAAAATGCAGAGGTGACAGAATAGGTCAGGTTCGGTTAAGCGGAGAGCGGACATTTTTTTATCCATTTATTGATTTATATAAATAAAATAAATAAATATGGTTTCGAAGTAACGGGTGGAAACTCCAAATTTGCTACAAATAAAACAGAACCTGCAAACTTATACGGAAAATAAAGTAGAAAAAGTACAGCACCCAAAAAACTTGCGAATCTACAAGAGTACAAGTGCTTGGGGTTTTAAAAGGAGTAACATGCAATCAGGAGCATCTTTTAGAATCTTAATATAATACATATTGCCTTCAACATGACCTTCATATTGCAGTCATTTGGCAGCCAAAGTTCCTTTCTCGGTATCAAAATGAAATCCAACTTTGTTACAAGAAGATATTAACCTCATGAATACCAATAAGGCAAGTGAAAAATTGGGCAGACCAGTAGATCCTGATACTTATAAGAGTATTTAACAAAACAAGGTACACACTACAACTAGAGGATTCGTTGGCTACCATTTAATAGTAGCAATTAATAATCCAAGAAGATCCAAAGGCAAACAAGAACTTGCTGTTGGTATATATGGATACAGCAGGCAACCACGACTGACTAACCAAACATATGTGAAAACACGCTAATGTTATTGTTGAATCATATATGGTTTAATAGAAAACCGGTAAAAAAATCTAACTCATGCAAAACAGATAGAGAGCATGCAATTACCAGTAATTCACAATCACGATATTTCAATACAGCATAGACTCAGAAAGTAAGACACTCTCATATAAAAAATTAGTATACCAATATTAATAGGAAAAACGAATAGCTAAATGACGAAGAACATACATACCGATGTTTCAAAGCTGAAAATCTGGACGAGTGAGTGCCAAAACAGTACGATAACCACTCTTAACACAAATATACCTTAGTGAATGCATATTAAACATAAAAGTGGTAACTGCTTGTTCGCTAAAGGGACAATCCTTCATTCTTAGCGTTCTTAATTTCGGGCACCCTTTTGATAATTCCACAAGTCCTGCATCAGATTCTCCTATACACTCTAAAGACAGATACTTCAAGTTATGACCATATTTCCCGATGTACCCCAAACCCACATCCGTCATTGCTCCACGAAGAAGGATGATATCTAGCCTTTCGAGTTTGTTGCAATGCGTTAGCATAGCTCGAATCCCATTATCAAGCGGTATATCTGTTTTCCCATATTTCTTAACCGAAACTATACGGAAATTACGCAAGTTCTTCAAATGAGTTCCTACACACTCCATAGCTTCATTTGAAATATCTTTGAGTCGGCCAAACTTTAAAAACTCCAAATTATTACATCCATGTGCAAGAGCAATCAGTCCCATGTGAGTCACACGCCCAGCATGGGTAAATTTACGCAGTTTCTTGCAAAACAGACTAATAACTTGCATTCCCGTGTCTCCACATCTATCCTGGGTATATAGAACTTCCAAATTAGGACACTTCTTAACCAGGAAACACCAGCAATTCGGTCCGGATTCCATAAATTGAAGATTCAATTCCTTTAGTTGATTTGCGAGCAGGAGTAAAGACGTAAATGCAGTCACAGGTAAATCGTATATACCAAAACATCGCATATTCAGTGGAAGTTTGAAATCAACATAGTCTTCACCTTTACCATAATAAGCCCCAGAAAATTCCTCCAACCCAACAGCATGTCTAAAAGCATCTCCTAGAAGACTTAGAGAGCACGAATTAATCTTCAAAGATACCAAAGATTTACTACATTTTCTTGCAAGAATTGTAAGATCTTGAACATCATATCTATTATACTCGAACCTACAATAGAACGATTCTAAAACAGTGTTATGGATGGCTAATTCATGCAACCATTTCCCATGTTCCTCATTATTGATACCACGACCTTCTAAAGACAAAGTTCTCAATTGATTACAATACTTGGCGACATGCACTAACCCTTCCTCCCATAACCCATCACACTTGTTAATCTTCAGGACCCTTAAATCTTTACCACGTGAAGACGCCAATGTCTCAAGATCTTCCTCATAAACAGCCAGACCACAGATATGAAGCTCTTTCAAACAAGTAAACTCAACAACTATTTCTTTGATCCATGGGGTGATATGACTACGAGGTCTAAATGGCATGTTATGCAGATCAAATGGAAATCCCTCAAGTGTTAAGGACTCGATAAAAGGGAATCTTTGACTTACACGAGACGGGTTTGGGCAGTAAAGTACGTGGACAGTTACATGCTTACGAGTAATACCATCGAGTTCATACAATCTACGGCAAACTAAAGAAATAGAGTTACGGTCATCAACATCGTGTACATAAGGTATAACACAGTTAAACACTTGCTCAATTTTGATCATCCTATAAGAAAAGAAAAAAAGAAAAAAAAAAAAAAAAAAAAAAAAAATTAACATCATGCTAGGGTTAATTTTTGCAATAGAAAGATCAAAACACTGAGACTATAAACAGTCTTACCACCGCCGTTGCTGCCGCGTCAACATTTTAGGGTTTGGCTGCAATTCAAACTTGAATCGTTTTGTTTACACAACTCATGAAATATTGTTAACTTATAATGCTAGAAATGAAATTTGAATATTTAAGGTCACAAATAAGAAATGATACAGTGTATGTTAATTTGAAATCATATGATCAGTTTCAACTCCCTAAAATTAAGCACTAAATCACACCTGTCATTTAATAATGGAAAAGATTTGTAGGTCAGAATACATGTCAATTTAAATGCAAAGAGTAGGAATGAAAAATATTTGTGCTACATGTCAAATATGTGACATCGGTGTCTTGTGTTTTGAGGGAAAAAAATGCTTGTTATTAGTTGAATTAGTAAATTTATTTATCATTACTTTTTTCAAAAAGAATAGAACACAGAAAACTTGAAAAATAATTTACAGTATGAGAAGTTAAAGGTTACAAAAAGTAGAAGAAAATAAAGTTGTAAACTTCATCCTAGTCATGTTTGTGATTTTACATTGTTACATGTTTGTAGTTGTGTGAGAAATAATGGCCAAGGTTTTATGACAGTTGAAGTGATTATCAAAATCTACGTCAAAAACTCAAAATAATCTATGACAATCATTTCTCATAGAGCATTCCCATTCATAACGCAAGTTAAACTTTAACACCGTGCCACGTCAGCGCCACATCAACTTTAACATTTCACCTTAACTCACCCAAAAAACACCCACAATCATAACATTCCCAAGTTAAACTTTAACTCACAAACAATTTACAAAAACAACCCCTCATTTAGAAAAGAAAAAAAAAAACGCAAGTTATGGTGTTAACGCCGGCTTCTCAATGGTTAATGCCGGAATAACACCGGTCCGGTGTTAACCATTGGGAGTGCTCTAAGAGCATGTCCATCAATTAACGTGGCCACCGGCGTTATTGGGCGTTTTCCCGCGTTAAACCGGCGTTATCCCTCCTGCGTTAAAGCCCCAACGGGCGTTGTTGGCAATAAAAAAAAAAAAAAAAAAAAAAAAAAAAAAAATTTACAAAACACCCCCTCTCAAACAGCTAGTTACCGTTGGGGTTTTAAAAAAATTACATTTTAGCCCCTAAACGGCTAGTTAAAAAAAATAAAAAAATAAAAAAAAAATCAAAAACATTTTCTTACCACTATAAATACCCAACTAAAACACCATTTTTTTCACACTTCCATAATTCAAATTCACAATTTATATACTTCCTCTCACACTTCCATAATTCAAATTCAAGTTCATTCACAATGGATCCGAATCAATTTAATGAATTTCCTCAGCATTGGTCAGACGTTGATGACGAAACTGACTTCCAATTTATGGCGTCCGCGTACGAGCATCACCAACAGTTGGAACAAGAAGAAGCATCTCAACCTCCTACTCGTGCTCGTACCCATATATATCGTGAACGTGAGATTGCAGAAGAACGTCTGCGTAACGACTATTTTGTTGAAGGTTGTAAGTATTCAAACCGGAATTTTTGTAGAAGATTTCGTATGAGCCGGAAACTATTCCTGCAAATAGTCGAAGGTATTGAATCTTATACTTCCGATAATATTCCAGATCATTTTAATTACTTTAGGCAAACACCCGACTGTACGGGTCGAATGAGTTTAAGTGTTCTAATAAAGTATACGTCTGTCATACGCCAATTGGCGTACGGCACCTCACCCGATGCATTTGATGAATACTTGCAAATGGGTGCGAGTACTTCAAAATTATGTCTTGATAATTTTAACAAATGCATTATTGATTTGTTTATGCCGGAGTATTTAAGAAAACCAACATGGGCCGATATTCAAAAACTTTATCAACAATATGAAGCAAAACATGGTTTTCCGGGAATGCTTGGTAGCATTGACTGTATGCACTGGGAATGGAAAAATTGTCCAGTGGCTTGGCAAGGGCAATTTGGTAGGGGTGATAAAAAATACCCAACAATTATGCTTGAAGCTGTTGCTTCTCAAGATTTATGGATTTGGCATGCATTTTTTGGGATGGCGGGGGCGAATAACGATATTAATGTTTTAGACCAGTCTCTGTTATTCGACGACATTCTTTCTGACAATGCCCCAAGAGCACCTTATATGGTCAATGGAACTAGTTATGAACAGGGGTATTACTTGGCTGACGGAATTTATCCACAGTGGGCAACTTTCGTCAAATCCTTCTCGGCAACAACTGACGAAAAACATACGTACTTTAAAAGGAAACAAGAAAGTGCCCGAAAGGATATTGAACGTGCTTTTGGTGTGTTTCAAGGCCGTTGGGGTATATTACAACAACCGGCACGTCAATGGAAAATTGTCACGATACGTAAAATCATGTATTCTTGCATTATTTTGCATAACATGATTATAAAAGACCAACAATTTGCATTACGTGACTATAACGAAGTGTGGGTGGATCCGTCAGCACGTTTGAGCCAACGAAGATGGGTCGAAAGATGTGATACTCACCGTTGTAAGGCAAAAGAAACACACGACCGACAAACGCATACCCAACTCCAACAGGACCTTATGCAGCATGTTTGGCAGAAGAATCTTGAACGACATCAACAACAACAAAAGAGCGACGATGATGAATAAGTATTTGCTATGTTTTGTTATTTTTTTTTCGTTGTAATTTTCTTTAGTTATTTTATATTTGGTATTGTAATATGTTTAAGTTAAGGTTATGTTTTTTAATAAATGAAGTGTTTGTTTTAGTTTAGGGGTTGAAATTGAAAATATGAAATGTTAAAGTTTAACTTAGGATGTTATTATTGTGGGTGTTTTTTGGGGATGTTAAGATGAAATGTTAAAGCTGATGTGGCGCTGACGTGACAGATGTTAAAGAATAACCTGAGTTATTGATGGAGATGCTCTAAGTATATGGGTTGGAATACTTTTTAGTGTCGAACTGTAACATCGTTGACTAGTCGGTCAAACGTCGTACACCACAGTTACTAAAGTACTATAAGTCTAGCATTTTCTTAGCATTCAGCTTCACTTTGCGGCAATAGAGATTTAAAATGGCCGGAAGTCTTTTGGAAGCAGCCTCTAGCTTTACCTTCGGGTAGGGGTAAGGCTTTCTATATCTCACCTCCTTCATACATCGTGAAAGATGAGATTGGGTAACATTGATCACAAACATGAGGACAGATTTTAAGTAAGAAGAAAATTTCCATTTGATCACCTCCTCCATACATCTAATCCTCTCCAAGTCCTTTTTACCCGGTCTCCACATAACAAGTCAAACACAAGTGGTATTAGTTGCTTCACCAACTTGTACCTTATGTTGTGTGCCATGTACAATTAGTTAATGCATCAACTAATTGTACCTCATCCTTTATGACTAATAAACTTCCAAACTCAATATTCCAACCATGAGCGGCCGCCGAATGCCTCCAAATTTAAACTAAAGGCCCCAATATTGTATTTACGTTAATTTCACATGAAATACTTAATGAATTAGAAATGATATCAGTTGAAAACTATCTTTCTAGAGCAAATTCGCTACCATGTTTTGATTAAACGAGTGTGGTAACCCGCGCGTTGCCGCGGGATTGCCTTGTCGATAGTGTCGAGTTTTTTGTTTTCGTGTTTATCGTTTGTTGTTGCCATGTGTAAAAAAGTCTTAAATTTTATTATGTTCAAAAAGTTTGATTAATTTTTTTAATTGGGCCTATATGATGTTGCTGTTGGAAACCATTTTATTCAACTGTGTCTGCAAATGAGTAAATAAAAAAAAAAAAAACAAACCCCGCTCAAAGGCCCAAAGTGTTGTATTTATAACACTTTTTTGCCATGACAGAACAAATCGAGGCTTACATTGGCATCAAATTTGAACAATTAAAGGTTCACAATCACTCAATTTTTTTGACGATATTAGTACTTCATTCAAGATAAATGTTCACGGTAACTCAGACAAATGTACACAATGATATTAGTTACTGTCAGTTTTGTGACAGAAAACATAAATGATAACATAGTTTTTTCGGATTCTTCGAGTCTACTGAAGCTTTATTTGATGATCATAATGAATTTTTTAACTTAAAAAAAAGTAGTACTTACTTATTCTGTTAGCAGATAAGCAGTTTAATAAGCAATCTCAACCCCTTTCGACCCTTTAACTAAGATAATGTAACCTGTGACAATTTTGACCCGTTAACCAAGATAATGTAACCTGTGACAATTCCATATCAGATTTCCACCATTGTCCTGCAATTTTATACCATTAGGCCAGAACAAAAAGTTTTTTGCATTTTTTTCATTCAGAAACTATCTTTTATTCATTGAATTTCCAAAATCAAGATTCATTGTCCTCTAATATTAGAAAGAAATAAAATTAAACATTACCTAGGACAACCACAGTTTCCTTGTCGGGGTTTGGGAAAGGTTAGGGGACACCAAGCTTTGGCATAAAAAGGGTTAACCTATGTGGAAACGTAAATGTATAACCGTAAAAACCATCATTATAGTTTGCACCTTGCATAGAGTTGTTTTTTACTTCATAGTTCATATTTTGTGCAATCTGCAAAAAGAAAAGTACCATTAGTATTTTGGACATTTTTTTTCCCGGTAAACGGATACTGTGTAGGTAACTGATAGCAAGAAAACAACCTATATATATCGACACAATTTAAGGTTTTTTACTAAAAGGAGGCGTATTTGTCAAGTACCAAACCTAAAAACCTAAGGCGCATGAATTATACAATAAAAGATAACAATGTAAGGGAGAGTTACCGCTGCTTTCTGAACTCGTTATGCCAACAGCATAAGAAATTTCCAGTTATCTCATTTTGACCCGTGTAATGAATTTATCGAGTCCATCTCCATTGAAAACACATTTCCTGTCTAGAGGTGCGTAGAGAAGCAGTCGGCTTCAATCTGCCAATATTTCCTTCCAGTTCTTCTCCGCTTCCTGTACGTTAATAAACAATCAAGTAAAGCAAATAAAAAATATATAATAATAATAAGACTAAAATACACCGTTGGTTCCTAAACTTGTAGTGGAGGATCGCGATGGGACGAAAGCGGGCATAATCATCGCCACAAGTCCAAACAGTAGCCATTAAATGCCAGATTGGTCCCTTGACCACTAACACCTATGTCAACGACTCTTTTCTGTTAGTTTCACGAGGGTAATATAGTCCAATCACATTTATAACTCAACCTAGTTAATTCTAACCCAAGAACTATTCCATCAAAACAAAAAAGTGATATTGTTTGAACAAATAATATCAGTGTTCCTGAGTCCTCACCACTTAAGTATGACTTCATAAAAGTCAACTGGTAAAGAAAGTAATAGCTCACAGAAATTTACCCAGGATTAACAAACAAATTTATACATTATCAACTACTTAGCTAGTTGACTTATAACAGTCAACTATATACAGTGTTTGATGAAACTGGAACATAACTGATACTACGGAGTCATTGTCTGATACATGTTAATTTACTGATTCGTTACAAAATATAAAAGATGAATTTGGGCCCAGCTTCAAAACGTTCAACAGCTGAATCTTCAAATGATCTACACAGATGAGATTGATATCCAGAAACTGTTGAACCGACAAAACTGTTAGGCCTAAGTTGATGATGCTGCTGCCACCTTGTCTGCTAAAACAAGTATACAAATTACAAACATATAAGTTATGAACTGTAGTGTTACAGGTTAATGGAATTTAACACATGACATGGTATTCATCACTGAAACATCACCTAGGGTCGCCTTTGGGCGAAGAGTGCTAGGACGCAGTTTGTAATCTTTTCTTTGCTCCGAAAGGGTGTCTTAACACCGCTTGAAACATCTGCAGCAGCACCACCAAGCCTTTCAGCCTTCCCCTCCAAGTCAAACCCAGGCAAGTTCTCAACATCAAACCCTGCAAACTCAACCATTTTGGCCTTCCCCTTCCCGTCTAAACCTCGCTTAAATTCTTGAACAACTTGTCTCCCTTTTTTTCTGGGCAAAACCTCCTCTTCATCAACCATCTTTCCTTTTCCATTTCCTTTAATTTTGTCCATTTTTTTAGCTACAACCCCTTCTTCGTCCTTGATTACTACCCCTCCTTTCACTCTTGGTGTCCTGGTTCCACTCCCCTGCATTTTTTTCTTATCGATCCCCTGCCATTGACTTCTAGTCCTAAAAGGTGTTTGACTAAGCATCCTAAAGTTAGCATCCTGCTCTACCCAACCCACAACTTTAAAACTGATGTTTTTTAAGTAAAATTGTGCTAACTTTTGGGGCTTGTGGGCTATGAAGATATCAACTGAGTCATTTGTTTCAGCCATTCCAAACAAAGTATGAACATCAAAATCAGTATGAATCAAATGCAAACCATTTTCTAGGGATTGTTTAGGATCACAGAAAAACAACGCCCATTTTTGTTCATTAATCTCTGATAACACATTATCAAGGCTTGAACTAAATATATCCCTATCACTGGTAAAGGCACACAGATTAATTAATGAACCTCGTTCATACCTGAGTGGGCTATAATCAAAAACCCCATTATAGTGGATTCTGAACAGGACCTCACCTTCTTCTTCTTCCTTGACATCCTTAAACGTGAAGACGAATATGCTTCTGTCCTTCATTCTTAGTTTTTTGTTTTTTTAAGAATGGGTTTGACTAGATGTGTGTTTCAGTACGTGAGTGTGGATGTATGTTAGGTTTCGTTTTGAATGGGTTTTGTTAAATGGGTCGGGTTAATATGATAGTGTTTATGGTTTCGGATCTTGTTAGTTGGGTTCTATTGGTGATTCCAAACACATTAATTGTGTATATGCGTATCAAGGAAGGCAAAAGGCCAAGTTGCAGGGTACTAGGTTTAAAATGTCACAATTGGTCCCTCAATTTGGCCATCCAGCCGTTTTTTGCACTTAAAATTCCCGCGTATTTTTTGTCACACAAACTTGACTTTTTATATGTTTACTAACTTCACAATTAGTCCCTGAATTTGGAACGTCCAATTGTTTTTGGTATTTATTGGTTAATACACTATATCATTTGCATACCAACAATTACAAGAAACAACCTCCCAATGGCTGACTTCCCACTACTTGAAGAACTCGCCAAATCTTCGAACTCCGACTACATGTTTGACTCGATTTCTCTCTTTTATCAGAGAGAAAACGATAAGGACATCAAAATTGGCAAAGGACTCCAAAACACTTTGACTGACTTGATTCGGGGTATGAAGGAAACCCAACAATACATCTCTGAGATCGAAGGCTTTCGAACTACGGTGATGAACTACAAGGTTATCCAGGATCTTCGCAACAGGCAAAAGGCTAATGTCTTGAATGTGTTGGAGATAAGGAGGATGATCTGTCAGACACACTCACAGGTGTGTGACAGGAACAACTTCCTTGATCATCTTAGGAAGTGTTGAGAAGGAAATGCTATGGTTATGTTTTCCTCTTTTTTGTTTTGGAAAAATATGTACTGAATATTTATGTTCTAGTGTTTTAATATGAAGTTAATGAATCTATATGTTATGTTCTAGTGTTTTAATTCGTTAATTATGTTGTTAATTGTTGTATTCGTCTAAGAGAGTTGTTATATGGTTTTGATTGTATTGGGTGTTGGTGGAACTATGGTCCTTGGTCAAACAGAATTAGAGTGTATAGGACACAGGTTTTAGTCCCCTATCCTGTCTTGCATTAACTTATAGCAAGCACTTTATTCTCACATTTTATCACAAATTTGAATTCAAATACATAAATCAAACCCTTTCAGAGAAATTGAGTCAAAATGGGTAAATCTAGAGCTCGTAAACAGATAAAATGCTCAAATTGTCAAACTGTTGGACATAATAAGTCTAGTTGTCACAAGGATCAGGTACCAAAACCAACAAAGGAAAGTAAGGTTCGAGGTAGAAAAAGGCATTGTGATGGCAGAAGGCAACAGGTATTCATTTAATTGTCATTTGTATAACGATTGTTCTAGTGTGTTTACATTCTAGTTGATGTGCAAATGTATTACTTTTGAAGTGGATGGATGAAGAGGATATAAGGAAGACTATGGAACAAGAGTTTTATGATGCACTTTACGAGCAAGAATAAGAACACACAAATTTGGAGGAAAATGAAGAGCAGGCCAGGTTGGATGAAGAAGCATTCCAGCAGTTTTTGGAAGAGGAGAGAATGTACAAAAGAATTGAAGAGGAATGGGAGAGGAAAAATTGGCTTGAAGATGCAGAGTATGAGGCAGCTTACTATGGAGTGTCTGTGGAAGAGTTATATCCAAAACATCCATATGTGCTGGATAAAATTGACCTCTGAAAGTCACAAACTCCTGCAGTTTTCTAAGGTTGTAGGCATCTACTCTTCTAGCCATTTTGTAATATCGACAATAGAGAACGCCCGAGACAAACACCAGTTGAACCAACTGCAACTGACAGACCAAATGGATCACCTACTAGTCATTTATCGCAGTGAATTCCTAGCAAGAAATGTTATGTTGTCTTTCAGTCTAAATGTAGCTTTAACTGATATGTGTGTGCTTCTTTTGTTATAATAATTGAATTTTGGTTACAATTTGAATCTGTTGACTTTATAAGTCAAACAAGCGAGATTTTAAAAACTAACAATTCGGTTTGGTATCCTCTAATAATTTGGTTTATGTTGACCTTATAAGTCAAAATGGGTTTTCCCAAGCACCCACCTAAACTGGATATGCAAGTGCAAACTACAAAATGAAAACAACATTTCCAAAATATACCTACACCACCACCTAATTACACCATATGAAGCAAAACATATATGTTAACAAGTATCGTTTTCAGTAACCATCATCAGCCAAAAACTATACATCTTCATTACATCAACAACTAAAAATAACAGGTGAACTTCTTGATGGGAGGCTTGTTATTCATGGGGGGAGACTTGAGGTCCTTAGGGGGAGGCACATACCACTCATTCCTATTTGTGTCGGAGCATCCCACAGCCGCTACAACACCAAGTACAACTTTGGGAGCGGAAGCCTTGGACGCCTTGGAAGCTTGGGAAGTGGAACCTTTCGAATTAGTGGTCTTAGAAGACATGTTCCCACACTCATCATCAGATGTGTCTGAAATAATGATGACATCAACTTCATTTCCCTTCACGTTAGTATCTGGAAAGATAGACAAAACAGATATAATCAGAGTTGACCCATTACAACTTTCTTAGCTTGTAAACATTCACTCTAAAGTCTGACCTTTCTGAGACTCCTTATTTCCCATATTTTTCCCACAAGTCTTCAAGTGTCACATCAGCAATGTCATCTCCTATATCCCACTTATTCCCATAAGTAGACATGGCATAGTCAACCATATCGTCAGATACCTTTAGCTTGCTATAATCCCTCTTTTTGACAGATTCTGACACCGCTTGGATTTCTGTCAAATAAATAGGAGTTATTTATGCTCCTCCTTTAAAATGGCAATAACACAAATACAAAAAAAACCCGACTAACCTTTCATCACTTGAGCTTCTTTCGCAAATCTGCATAAATCATCAAACATTTCATCAGACATTTCATCTTCTTTTAACCAAGTATTCCCATATTTTGCCTTCACATATTTTACCATCTCATCAGTTACATCCGTACAAGTAAGCTCCTTGCCTGCCATTGTTAAAGTGTGTGTGAGGGTTGTGTGAAGAAGGCGGGAAACAATCAAGATGGTATATGGTAAACCGTTTCTCATAATTAACTAGGTTGAGTTATAAATATGATTGGACTATATTACCCTCGTGAAACTAACAGAAAAGAGTCGTTGACATAGGTGTTAGTGGTCAAGGGACCAATCTGGCATTTAATGGCTACTGTTTAGACCCGTGGCGATGATTATGCCCGGTTTCGTCCCATCGCGATCCTCCGCTACAAGTTTAGGGACCAACGGTGTATTTTAGTCTAATAATAATAATAATTTTAAAAAAAGAAAGGAAAAAAAAGTGAGAGAGAGATTGACTTAGGCTGACATTTGGATATCGTACAGTAGCTTCTTGGTTAACTGAACCATGAACGAAGCTACAACATCTCCCAAAATGATCACGGTGACGCAAAAAGCTCATCGAAGAACTCAGCCCACATCTCCTTTTCTTCTAAACACCTATGCAGCAACTATCATTTCTAACATGGGCAGTACCAAAACACTGTTGTAAACTGATTGCAAATGCTACATTTAATTTGTCAATGTTTCCGCCCTTTTAGTCTCCTCATGTGTCACTTTTTTTTATGGCATAAAAGAAGGCTTACCATGTTTATTGCTGATGTTCTGCAACAAACCATGTTGGATGCATATATCGTCGTTTTTCACAAAATCTGCATTAATGTAAAGAATTTTAGTATCACCATAATTCAACTATCATAAATTAAATAAGTAACTGGAATTACCTCTATTTTTTGGGTTTATAGCCGTTGTAAATGCGTTGGATGGGCCATTTATCCTTTTTCCTTTCTTTGATCTATCACTTGTTACCGATTTTTGTGTTGTGCTTTCTGTTTGTGCGTGCAGATTTAGACCTAACCCTGAACCATATTCTGGTACATCTGTTTGCTTTAAACAAAACACGTGCTTTCTGGAGCTGTTGTTCCTGTTGGATATATACCACTCAAATCTATAACTATTAGTGATATATTTGTTGTTACAGTCAAAAATGGAAATATATAGTAACAAACACATAGTAACAAAGGGACTTATTTTCCTATTGGAAGTTGCTCCCTTTAAAAAGAAATCTGGGAGAAAATATAATGTACCTAAGAACATAAGAATAAACATGCAACATAGGCACACCTTCGTTATGAATAGTCTGTTCTTATTTTCTTTGTTGATTATGCAGGATGCTGATATGTGGAAGAAGAGCAGTAGATGCAGTAGATGCAGTAGAAGTTTCTGGGTTGAGATTTTGATCTATAATACTATCACAAAAATTCGCGCTAGTAGATAGCAAAGATGCTACAGACTTCCATCTGTAAGTGGAGATTAAATCAATTCAAATCTGTACCAAGAGCATGTTTTAAGGGGTGTTTGGATAGCTTATGTAAAAGTGATTATGCCTCTTGGTTTATAAGCTTACCCCTATATAATACCTGTAAAAAATAATCCATCTTGGCTTCCTTAAAATGACTTCCCTTCACACTTGTAACCGTACTATTTGGTGTGGTCACAACAAACCCATCTAAATCAAGCCTCAACTGCCCAAATTACAATAAATCTTATCAAAGATAACCTGCAATGAACAACAGTAAAAGTCAACCATATACCAATTACTTAATTGAAGGTGACTCTAAACTGCAATGAACTGCTATTCACTTTTAAAATGAACTGTAATGAACAGCAGCAAAACTGAACCATATACCAATTACTTAAAAGTGATCCATTCTTTTAAAAGTCAAATACTTTAACGTGCTTAGAGTCAATAAAGTCTAAATCTTGCCTTAATCCGCATATAAGTTGTCCGCTTTTAAAGTGAAATACTCGAACATAACCTGCAATGAATCAGAAATATATAAAGGTTTACAAAAATTAGCAACGAAAATCCACGAAAGAAAGTAGTAATTATCACGATATACCATCGTTTCCAACGGTCGCGATATACTCCCCTTGTTTTAAAAATTCAATGCTCTTTATTGAACCTTGGCATATATGCCTTTGACCAATTGGATTCTGAACAATGAGGATATATTACGTACACATTCAAATAAAAATCATATAAACGCTTCATGACAAATTAATACCTTGTTGATGCGCATCAAGTCCAACTCTTGTTCCTACTGCAACAGCTTCGCTGCGTCCAATTTAACGTCAATCTCCTTTTTCGCTCCTCGTCTGTTTTACTGACTTTGTTGATCATTCCGCTTCCTACCTTGAACTACTCTCACATCCGAAACTCATCTAATCGGAATAATCCTAAACTTATCCTCCCCATGCCCCAAGTTCCTCATCCAGCTCGATATCGTACCTAAATTCTTCCCCAGTGATACCCCCGGGGCTGTCTTTATTAGAAGCCCTGTGCAAAAGTCACAAAGTATAAAGATAATAAAAATAAACAACGAAAGCAAAAGTTAAAATATTTTCAAAAACAAATAATGACACAATGAATTATAACACATATGCATTGATACTATATAATACAAAGGTTGTTTACATACCATGATCACCATGAGCAATAGTAATAAAAGTTTCCAACTTTTAAGTAGATAAAACAAACGCTTTTTTCATAAGATCATGGATTACAATCATAATAAAAATCCAGCTTTTAAGTAGATAACAGGTTTATATATGCAAAATAATAGCCTACTAGTGATCAATTCCAGTTTTTTGACATTGAATTTGTTTTCATCAATCTAGACTATGTACCTTAATATTTGCATTTTCTAAAAACATTGCAAGTACAGTTATAATATATGAATAAAGCTATATCTCCACCACTCTCTTAAAGCTGTATTTATCAAACCTGCCATAATTTCTATATAGTATAGTGACTAACGTTGAATTTAGGGGTTCTTAAAAGTTGATTTTTATGTCGATTATCTGACTAAAAAGACTTCATAATGCATTTTCAGTGTCTCTGCGGCGTAATTCTGCGAGTAATTATCCTATAAGGGGTACATAAAATTTGATTATTCCCTATTTCACCCTTGCTCAAAATAGAAGTTCATAGTGATACGCAGGCCATATAATTACTTTTTTCAATAACCTATTGTTGCATACAAAATGAGACCATAAATAACATATTAGCACAAAATAAAACATAAAAATGCAATATAACCTGGATGTAATTTTGAAAACCCCAAAAACTCTATTACAATACAAAATAAATTAGGCAGAAAAAAGTAATTGCTGATTTTTTTCATTTGCTATGAACCAATTTTTCCATTTTATGTACCTGTTTCGATGCTATTAAAGCTTCGGCGACTAATTCCAGCGTTGAAGATTTGGGCCGGCAACACCATCTCCGCTGCTTTACAGCCGCCACACACCACCACTTCAACAAAATCCTAACCCACGACTTGAAAAACAATAGTCGCAAACTAATCTAAAACAACTCATACCTTTTATCTCGGATGCATAATCTGTTGATGATCTCGCCCCTTATTCCGGCGTTCAAAATTTCAATTGATTCACAGATGTTTGGATTCGTGTTGTCGTCGGAACGTTTTTTGTTTTGATAATGAAATTAGTGTGTGTTTTTTGGTGAAGCAATTTTAGTTCGGGAGAAGAAGTTTCAAGACCATGTTTATAGAAAAATCTCAGCCTTGGATGATATGGAGGAGAAGAGGGGTGGATGGAATTTAGGTTTAGTACATATGCATTTATTATGGGCTACAAATTAACCAATGAGGAATGGACAGCACAATACTGTCCAGTGATACTCAGCTTCGTGCAAACTCACTTCCCCGATCTTTAGTATATAGTATAATATATAACTAGCTTAGAGACCCGTTGACACCGGGTTAGTTTTTAAAGAAATAGATAAATGAGATGATAATAAAAGTAATAACATAAATTTGTTAAATTTAAAATATGTGTGAGTCACAATCGATAAGTAAAGTCAATAATAGATGCTATGGGGTCATCAGCAATATCTATTAGAATATCTTCCGGCACATCTATAGAAACCTCTCCTTCGTTTGGTCCTCCAAGCTTGCCGTCTCCCACATTCAATATCCATTCTGCAAATTCTCTTATCTCGCTAACATCTTCCGGTCGTGAACCAACAGTAAACCTCATGTTAGCAGTTAGCTTAAGAACTTTGCAGTAATCCCATATATCTTATTTCGCTAACATATTCCGGTCGTGAACTTTGCAGTAAAGTCAATCCATTAAGTAGTTTAAATAAGCCCTCCAAAACAACCCATATATCTTATTGAGAAAAGTTTTAAAAAGTGGCCTATTTTAGTAAATTAGTACTTACTTTAGCTTGGGTGTCTATTATCTACTCGATAACCCATTTCATTCCAAAACAACTTTATTAGTTTTTAATATAAGCACTCCAAACAGCCCCATAAGTAGTTTAAATAAGCACTCGAAGACAGTCTTAAAACCAAATACTTGACTACAAAATACAAGGTTAACAATGCTCATAGATGCAGTCTTAGAAATTTGCAAACAACAAAAGCAAGAATGCAAGATCATTAAGAATACCTCCTAATAGATGTTAAGTTTGGTAAAAGATAACTGATCAGTCACCACTTGCGCAGCCCTTGCAACCATAATGCACACACTCTATTACGCTTTCCTACCTTAGGTGCTTGGGCACTCTACAAACACACCTTGTCTGGAAGTTGTGATCACGTGGCTGAATGCATCTTAAGCATCAAAGTTGTTCATACCGAGGCTGAAAATTCCACAACAGAACAATGAGTATTTATGTAAAATGTACACTATCGACGGAGTGTTCATAATAAGACCTTAATTGGAGACAGATTCCAACTATAGGAGGCAAATTACATATTTACTTATTGATGGGATGATTCAAATTGCTTATAATTAGAAAGTGTAAGCAAGTTTTTTAGTTAAGTACGACATGCAGGCATTTACTACGTATTATATAATCAAAAAAAGGAATAAGCAAACTATAACGTATTAGGTCATTTGTAAGATCAAGCGACCAAAACGATGCCGACTCTAGCAGGTTATAAATATCCTGTACTGTTATATGAAAATGAGATAGTAAGAAAACAACGAACGTAAACATGTTTAATTAATATATGAAAGAAATAATGAGATAAAACGTGAATTATTCGACAATCATTTTGAGTTTGTGACAATTAAAATAATAGACGTTCATGCGTTGTCGACTTGTCGTCTCCAAATTTGATGGTCTTGAATAGAAAGTGACGTCTGTGAGCGCTAATCAATTTGATAGCCAATTTTCATTCTATGAACACCTAATAGTCCATAGAAAATATAAGCAAAAGTAGGTTGTGCCAAATAATATATATAATTTAATGCAAGGTAAAACTCATACCATTCCCACCACAACCAACATCTGATCTGAACACCCCAGCCTAAACTTAAACTACATACATATGAGGTCACAGTCCCTGACAATAAAATTATATAAATTTTAGTCAGATGCTTACAACCACAGTGCCACAAAACTTCGGTTTGCTAAAGGCATCTCAACCCACTACTCCCAAACTATCTTTCCTTTTGAAGATCTTGCGTTCAACCAACCAAAACATCTCAATTGAAGCTCTTTAGAATCTTATTACAGTCTGCATTTTTCTTGCCAAATATCATATCGTTTCTATTTTCTATTAGAAATAACATGTAGCCCAAAGAACAGCTTACCACAGGTCTTGTGAAAATTTGCAATTTCATTAGAAACCTTCACACCTTATCCTACACTTGAAAGCATGCGGGTATAATAAAATACTATGATCCATCGATTCAACTATATTGTTACAAACTGAACATAGAAGTGTTTGTCAAACGATCCCCCCTGTGTTCACACAACAGATCAAATTAACAACATCAATAAATATGTCTTGTAAAGAATTTATCGAAAGAACAAATATTTAGTATAATAATTATGACCTTTTGGATAAGTTGAGGGGCTTGGAGCATGTATTCTTATCGGATACAAATGATATAATACTTTTTCCTTATATATAGTTTACTAATACACTTATACCATGACCACATACCGACTTATACCGAAATGATATAAATGGGCTACAATTGCAACCTCAAAAAAATCAGACAGATAAATACCTCTTTATGATCAGCAAGTGCTCCAACAATGGCAGCATCTACAACATCCTTGTTTTCAGTCGTAGAAGTCCAAGCACCAAGTAAGTAACCAAGCTCATTATCTACACCTTTGGAAAATACCTGGATCAAATCTAATCATCTAAGAAGTTGTTAAGGGTAAGTGTTCACCTTCTTCAGGATGTTATTTTTTAGAGAGAAAGGGAACCTGAAACATGACACCTTCAGTGATATCAGCTAAATGCAAAAATGAGACCTGAAAGTGTTTCACGTTTAGTTACATAGCATATAAAGAAAAATCATAAGAAAATGGCAAACTAATAGTAGGTCACCAGGAACTTGTATGTAAACATATAATTACGTGAACTTGTATGTGAGCATGTAATTACATGAATTGTTCAGGAACTTGTATGCAAACATGTAACCAAATTAAGATAATTACAATCAAGCAGTTATAGTACGGATGGTCATATGATTTTACCCTTATATAAATATCAATTTTCTTACGAAACTATTTACCTGAATATCACTTTCTACAAATCTGATTTTTGGAGTTTTGGACGACATCTATCGAATATATCGTAGTCATAATCAGCTATAACAGTTATATTTAGTTAATTACAGATAAGTACTTCGTAATTATAAGCATAAGCAGAAAAATAAGTAGTCCTAAACATCCCCGAAAGTAAATATGCGATAAATTATTGTCAGTGTTTAACCTTATTATCTATATCTTCTACCGGACTATAAGAGACAACACCACCAAATGCAAGAAACCGCCCGGTCCAATGCTCAGTCCACATTGACAAAAAAAAGGTGTATAAAAACAGGCATGCTTCGTTTGCAATAGAGAAACCATCTTATCACTTAACAAAAGAGAAGAGCTTATTATCGAAAACAAAAATTTTCACTTTCTTTGATGTAATGTGCTAAATAGTGAACACCAAACAATCTCCAAAACATGATTTACGTGATATTATAGGGTGTAACTGAAATATAGCGAACATGGTATCATAGGATTAAAATTAAATCCATTTTAAGTTAGAGAGACACACATCATGGAGGCACCAAACTCATAAGAACTATACATTTCAGTTATAAACAGATTTTGACCCGTTTACTTTTAAAAGCTTGACTTTTACCCGTTTAGACAGTTAATATGCTAATCTTGGTGAATAACTGACCTCGAGAATCAAGACATAATATCATTGTTTTTTCCATCTATTTTCACATATTGAACTTAATAGGATAAAATATATATTAACAAAATTTGTACCAACATCAAGAAATCTCCATGCTTTCAGTCTTCAGGTTCAATAACTCAGTCCAATATTCCCCCTATGGTGGCACTAATTAAAATAATCATTGAAGTAAATTAGTTCCTTTAACATCCAAACCTACATTTCAAGTTCCATTTGATTATCTTACATCTATGCATGTACATATCGTCTAGTCTACTTCAAATGAAATATACTTTAAAGCCATAAAGGTGAATCCAAATGAATAACTCTAAGTAGGGAAAGTAACAACAGAAAAACCGAATCATATGGAATTCTGAAAAGCTTATGTTATCAACTTGTCATAATTTATTGGCTTTATTTATCAAAAAGTTTATTACTTTGATATGTTTGGAGTGAATTCACTTTGTCCATCGTTGTTACAAACTATCTTGTTAGTGCAAATATTACGATATTTAATCTATACAGTCTCGTTTGTTTTGATTGATGACAAACATGTAACTTGTAATACATAACGTAAAATGTACAAGTTACTTGTAATTACATTTGTCTCAACATACATTCAACACCTCTCGATGTCTCAAGTCCTCGTATGTTACAACACAGGTTCGTACATGTTTGTTATGTGGCATTATGATCAAACCCATTAACAAATCATTTAGAATGTTTAAAATACGTTTAGAGTCACTAAGTATTTTAATAGGTTAATCATTCTATTTCGAACCTCATTTTACATTTTGCATTCACAAGTATTTTATACAAATACATCTTTCGTAAAATGTCTAACAAATATATACTTTTATTTGTACAAGTAAACTAACTATAATATTCATACAAGTACTAAAGTTTACTTACACTTGACAAAATATATATTATTTTGACAAGCACCTAACTAGATATTTTATTTTATAAAAGGCAATTAGACTTTTTATAAACTAGTTACATAATACATTTTACAAGTTTATTTTCATGAACATTTTAATCTAAATGAAAATACAATTTTACATCACTTCATGCATCATCATATCTTTAGAAGATTTGGTCAATATTTGGTTAGATTTGAAAGATCTTGAAAGATATTCTAAGATATCAAATCTAATAAAGTATTATTTTTTAGATTACATTTTTGGCTATAAATAGAGCCCATTGTCTTCTCATTTCAATCATCCCTTCCAACACACATTCTTTCTATCTTTCTTTCATCTTTTAGATCTATAGATAACCATGTAGTAACATACATTAATCACCCATATCATCACATGATCATAATGCTTCTAACATTCATCTTTGTTGTAAGCATACTTTACATTTTGATCAACCAAGGAAAGCTTGGAGATCTAGCCATCCTCATTCACCAAAGCATATCAACATATGAAGATTCAAGATCTCTTGATATCCTCATTGATTGAAGACTTCTTATTTAAGAAGATCATTTAGATTAGTTATTCATATTCATTAGACATTTATGTCATGGATCATCATTGTAAACATCATTGCATCATCACAACACTTTCACCAAACTAGATTAGATGGTTTATGTGTTTGTACCATAAAACACAAGGTTTGTTATGTTGGGCCATAAAACATAGTGGGAGTGGTTGTACCCTTGAAAAGAACTCGACATCTAGCTTAGTGTCGGAAATATTGTATAGGCGACGTTAGGTTGGTTCTACCTCGAACTAGAACCCGGTATTTAGCTTTGTACCGGAAAAAGTGTAAGCGACGATTGTAAGGTTTTCTCCGCCGAGAAGGGAGCTTGTTGATTTAGTGAAGTAACTCTCGAGTTGGGTACTCGGGGAGTGGAGTAGGGCGGAAAGGAGATCCGTGACCGAACCACTATAAATCCTCGTGTTCGGTTTGCACTTTCCTTTCTTTATCTCTTTACTTTTATAATTGCTTGTGATGTGGTTTGATGTTTATGCTTGTGTGACAACTTGGTTTACTATGCTTTATATTAGTTACAAACAATAATTGATACTTTCATATTATAACAATCTTCATAAACGATTTGATACTAAAGATCAAACGTTTTTAAACGGTAACGTATTCACCCCCCCTCTACGTTTTCACATATCTGTCATTAGCAATATATACCAAGAAGAAAAGCTTATTTACGGACTTTTGAAGAAAATGATTAGAAAGTAATGTCCATTGTCCAATGAATGAAAACGCACCTGTGACCAATGACAAAATGCTTTATAATGTCATTTCCCTCCTGTAACTTCTTTCGGTTTTCACCTATAGATTCCACAGTTAAAAGTGCATAAATTATAGATTGCACGAAAGAAGAAAAGAAACTTAAGAAGCTACTTAATTGACTCTTATGAACCTTGAGGCATCCAAGTAGCCCGTAATGAATATCTTCTTTTTCGACTACTAAAAGCAGTGGTAACACGAACAACCATTAAATACTTTTTCCTCTTTGTAATTTCCTTTTCTTATTCAAAAGATTTAATAAGGCTGTAATAGAGAGACATATGTACCTTTAAACTTGATATCTTTTAGTGCTCTTTTTAATATGGCTGGAGATTTATGAGCCGAATTCTTTATTTGCAAGTTGCAACATTATTTTTAGCTCTAAATCCAAACACCCCTATTTCTCATATCTAAATGCCAAGACTAAAGATACATTTTATACGACTTGCATTTTTAGCTCTAATTCCAACATTATTTTTAGCTCTAAATCCAAACACCCCTAATCTGAACTGCATTTGAAAATGAACATGTAATTCGTAAAAGGCCCTTCTGAGCAGTTTAAATAAGCAACCTTAGACAACCTTTAAAGGTATCTCACATGTTTATTCCCTACCGCAAAAGCTATGGCTCATAAAAAATGAAGGTTGGTTAAGATAAAAAAGGGTTTGTATGGACCAAAATATATTTACAGCTGCATATGAGGATCAGTTTTATATATCCACGAATAAAAATAATCTACCTTTTCAAACCTAATTTGGGACCTTCTTTTATATCTCATTGACTGTCTCTACCTTTTTCAATAAATAACATCAGCAGAAGCAATTCTACAAAATTGAAGCAATTCATTCAAACAAAATTGAAGCATACATACCTATAATAATTGGGGACTTTGTATGAACTTTCAATGTATTTGTCATATTAAGTGAGCCAAATTCATTCTAAATATGCAATCATGATAGGTGAGTGATATTTTATATAAAACGAAAAAAATAATAAGAAACAGATCACCTCAGTGATCACCATTGCATAAATTTATGAGAAAGTTTACTTAGGTTACCTTTAAGCAACATAACCTCCTCATTGTTTTCTTAGGAAAGTACACTTGATCTAGACACAAAGATTTCAAAAAAAGAGTATGAGTTGTTACATCCGTTATAGCTTTAATTAAAAACAGATACGATAAAGGTTATATCTTTACATCTGTTATGATCATCCTCATAGTAACTAATGATATTGGGTTTAAAACAATCAGTAACATGACCACCTAATTTTGAAGAAAATGATTAGAAAGTAACGTCCATTGTCCAATGAATGAAAACTCACCTATTCAAAGTATAGCCCTAAAAAACTTGGTTATTTAAGTCGAAACTCACCTCAATTAATCCTCAGAAGCTTTGGTGTTGTCCTCATCCAGTTTCACCAAACACCCCTGCACTATAATCAAAAAATAAAGATTATAGAATCATCCGGCATCGTAACTATGGAATTTACATCAAAAACCTAAAAAAATAAAAAAAAAAAAGTTGAATAGATTCAATACTTACCAAATCACTGGCAAATGAAGAACAATTTAATTGCTTTCCAAACGTACAAACAAATCGCTCAAAGTCAGAGGTTTTGTGCATAGGATTCTGGTAAAATACAAATAAATTTGAACAGTTAGATTGAAAATTATCTTATAATTGAATTGAAACAAAATTATGTAATATGGAACTAATAATTCGATAACCTATAGATTATAATAAATCAGTACTTACCGGCTCTTTCTGCAGGTGCATCATACACATTACCAACACACAAATGAATCAATCAAAATGTTTTCTTGATGGATTTGAATCGGTATGGCACAGAAAATGGTATGGCACATAGTTTTGCTTTAAGGAATATTGAAACGTATTCTGAAGTGTAGAGAGAGGGTGGTTTTTGAGGAGGAGCGTGTATAGAGAGAGAGAGGTGTATACCGTGTTGACTAATTTTCTTAAACACATTAAATACAAAATCATCAGTTTATTACCTTCACTTTAAAAACTCTTGCATAAAAAAATTGTACTTAGAAGCTAAATAAGGTAGTGCATTAAATCAATTTTTAATGCAAGGTGTTTAGTAGGCTTGTACAAAAGCTTATTTTATTATATATAATAGATAATAGATATATTATACATTATAGAAGGATGATGCTCTTAGGAAAGCAGTTTATCTTATAAAACGGTGACATTTTTTACTTAAACATCCATTTTTCAAGGCATGATTATGAGTTTAGTCTAGAGACTCCTAAAACTCGAGGACAACCGTGTTAACTATGACAATCCGTTGAAATTTTGGATAATGCGCGCAAGACAAATATGTGATGTGCTTTTCCCATTTTCGATCCACAATATGTGCTTGATTTCTAATCACTTCGTTGTACTTGTATCTAGTTTGTGTTGCTCTTGTTAATATACTTCCAATTTGGATAAATGAACACATGTTTTGTGTCATATGTCAAAAGAATAACAAATCTATTGCAACTATGATAAACTTTTGCTGCGCAGATGTATAATTTGTCCAAAAATAATAAGTGGTGACCGTAAACGAGCTTTAAAAACGATAAACGAGCTTTATGATTGATGACAAATCGTGATTGTACCTTGATTCATTATAATGACCAACATCACCATGGTTAATTGGTTAGTCAATAAAACCATAAACGAGCTTTAAAAACGAGTTAAACATGATTTCAACACAAAGTGGACAGTAAATAATTTAGTGGTTTCATGAAAAATGATGTGCGCACGATTAATACGCTTTACATCGATTTCGAATGGAGCAGAGCTACGATCAAACCACCCACCGTGAACAATATATTGGTTAACTTTAGCATATGTCGTCCTCATATTCATTCTTGAAGGTTTTTTGAATTGGTTTGTTTACCTCGTTAGTTGTTTCCTCAACAGGATAGGCAAGTTTCATGTCTTGGCTAAAATGGTAAGGTCATATATAGTCCAATTGAGAGGTATATTAGTACTAGTGTAGCATGTTTTGTCTCACTTCTCACTCAAGTATAAGTTATACTCATTTGTAATGCTCAAGTGTTCACTTCTACCTTTGGTTACAATTTTTTTTAGTTTGTATAAGCACAGGTGCAATTAAGCGAAGTCGAGGCAAAACAATGCCAAACTCGACTAGATTAGATAGCTCGAAACTCGAATTGAGTTCGACCGAGCCGTTATTTTCACTCAATCTCCAGCTCGTTGGTTAACTGATACTTTCTCAAATTGACTCGATTATTACTACTAATTAAGTACTAACAATCACTTTTTCAGAATTACTTAATGCTCAAATTAGTCATCATATTATAAAACTTTTACACTAATTATATTCAATACATTGATTATTTATATTTAAGAAAGATAAATTACAATAGATCTAAGTCTTAGTAACAAGAATTAGTTGAGTGCATTTTTCAAGAAAACAGTTAATTTCCCTCCAAAAGTTGTTATTTTAAAACCCCATGCCTATCTCTATATTTTATAAACATGTTCTAAATTCAAGCATCCATCTTCAAATTCTCTAAATCATTTGCATCCATACTTTAAGTAATTTCGCTCGATTGGTAAACGCTGATCTTCATTTGGGTATCGTCTCTTCAATCTCCAAATGCTTTCTTTTAATTTTCTTCTGATCGAAAAAAACCAATCTTTTTATTTTCTTTCTTTTGTACGTGCATGCAGTTTCTTGATCATTTCTATCAATGGATAAGAAAACTCCTGACCATCAAAAATTGTGAGTTGTAATTATATATCTGTCTTGTGCTAATGTTATGTAATTATCGAATCAATTTGTATTCAGTGAGTGTGTGATTTTGTCTGTGTCTAAATTTGCAGACTGGATTTATACATTCTTGATTACATGAAAAAGAAAGGGTTTCATACAGCAGCAAATACTTTTGCTCGAGAAGCACGTGTTAGTGAAGAAGAGCCCGCTGGTACATACAAATTCATTATAAAATTCTTGTTTATCATAGTTTCTAGTTTATAAAACAACATAATTGTGAATCTTGATAATGTATATAATCACTATATATCTAAGCACATTGTGTTTTCTTGAATTATGAATATATTATTAAATCCGACTGCACGATCATCCGTTTGATTGAATTGGCTTGATACTTAATTTGGATGGTTTCTTGTCACATAAAGTATATTGATTTTCTTAAAATTTGTTTATAGCACTAGACGGGTTATTGACCGATTGGTGGGGAATGCTATGGGACTCATATAATTCAAAAGTAGAGAACCAACGTGCAGAATACTCTCATCAGGTAGCTTATAGAAATTAATATGGCATCTTAGTTAAATGTTTCTGATTTTGGGCTTAATATATATGCTAAATAATCTATTTCTTACACAAGGGTGAGCATTATGATGTCTCGAATTATGTATCAAGTAATCCTGAACTCCAGATGCCCATGAATATGCAATTGGCCTTGTTTCCGGGTGATCATCCCCAATATATTGATCTGGATCCACAAACTATCGATCAGGTTTGTCAACATTTATCCAAACGCAATCACCCCCGCTTTTACTCTCTATTAGTACTTATTAAGAGTTTAAGAGAATTTGATTATTTAAATGTGACTAGCTTTCTGAGATTTATGAATAATAAAGTTGCAGCTTCGTTCATATATAGTTATGTGTTATGCGTTTTATGTGTCTGAAATATCATGTCATGTGCTTCATTAGGGTAACACCATCGACGGAACGCAAACTCAGATGCCCTTCAATCAGGAATTTCCCTTGTACGGAAACTCGTCACCAGCAATTGATCATCCCCCATATCTCTATGAGGCTCAAAATATTATTGGTGATCAGGTTTGTCAAAAATAATCAACTTATCAACATATTGTTCTATACTATAGTTGCTTGACTCAGGTTGCCGATAATTTCAAAGAGTGTGACAGTTTATGCGTTATACTTGATAGTTTCTTACTTCGTCAGTATGTACATTAATTTTATTTGCCTATTTGGGAGTGAATAACTTAACTAAAATTGTCTTGAGTTTGTTTTTAGGATCAACCCTTTTTGGTGGCAACATAACAGAAAAAAAGTAGTATTTCTTAGTTATTAGTGGATTTTATGTTTCTACAATGCATATGTAATGTAATCTGCGGCATCTGCCTTAATGTTTGTATATTCTATAGGGTAACAACTTTTTTCCAAGTATTCCACAAACTTCAGATCAGCAAATGGCAGCCCTGCAAATATTGCCTCGACAAATTCTAAATCAATATAAAAAGAGACGTCAAAACTTTATCCAGACCTTGCCCTCCATACCAGAAATACCTACTCACCAGGTTGTCGAAATTGATCTCATTTCAATTATTTGAACAATGTATGTTATAAACTTGACAAATTGTCAGTAAGTGCTTCATTTATGGACCAATGTTTCCTTTTTTCATCACAGGAAGTTAACTATCCTTCTATGACGATGCCAATAGACGTTCCATCGATAAATTTTCATGATGAATTCACTGCACTTGAAAGACAAGTAAGTCCACACTTTTACTCTCCAGGAATGCACATTATAAAGCTATTATGTGAATCTGACTTAACCAAGTTTTGCAATTGAGATGGTTTCAGTTATGCTCATAGTTACATGTTTGTGGATCTAATGACTTGAAATCTCATACGGAATAGTTTTTTTTTTCATATTCTTTAGTGTAACGACTTCGTCTTACATAATCAACAAAGTCAGATGGTTGACACATCAACAGAAATCCATCATCCTCAATATCTCGATGTAGCTCAACACACTTTTCATCAGGTTTGTCAAATTAATCCAGTTCTAAACAAAGTTTACACTAAATTATAATTTCATTTACGCATTGTTGGTGCACTAAGGCTGACGATAATCTTTTCATGTGTGTGTGACAATTTTTGCATAATCCTGTATACATTCTCTGTATAAAATTATGTTCTGGTTACTAATTTGGAAGATACTTACTGATTTTCCTATTATTTTTTAAGATTGCCCTTTTCTGATCACCTTTTAGAATAAAAGAACATAGTATTTCATAATTACTTACGCGTTTTGGTAGTAATGTTTGTCATGTAGCTTATATTTTTGATATTCTATAGGGTAACGTCTCCTCAAGTAATTCTCAACCCACCAATCAACCATCAGCGGCTCAACAAATTCTAAATCAGTTTGCAGGAGATCAAAACGAAATTGAGGCCTTGCATTCCATACTAAAAACGCCACCTCGTCAGGTTTCCAGAAAATTATCCCAAGTAATCTATTTTAAAACCTACATTACATGCTTGACAAGTTGCTAATTAGAGCATCATTTATGCGCCTATGCTGCATTTTTCGTCACAGGTTGTTAACTCTCCTTCTGAAATGATACCAAGAGGCGTTCCATTACCAATCAGATTTGAAGGATTCTCTTCACTTGGGAGCCAAGTAAGTACACTGATTAAGATGTAATATTAGTTTTATTACCAATTAGAATTCCTTTTATGTATGCACGGACCAAGGTTATATTTGGTACTTGTTATAGCCTTATTCATATTACTTGATCATGTATGCAAGTGACTTGCTGAGAATTATAGTTGACCAAGTTTAAGCTATGTTCATTTTCTTTCTTTCTTCACAGGAAGTTAACCCTCCTATACAGATACCAAGAGGCCTTCCAGTGGCAGATCTCGACAAATCAACTTCACTTGAAAGACACGTAAGTCTAATGAATTCATGAATTATATATATCAGAACTGCCATGTCTCCAGCCTTATCATGTTTTTTGTCTCCTAAAATCAAAGCTTTCGACTAGTCCCTATACGATCTTATAATTTTCGGTCCATTTCTTCGTTTACTTACCAGTTTTGTTTCAAAATTTAGATGGAAACATCTATGGCAATTTATATTGTTTGGCTTGAATTTATTTACTTCTCCATTCATCCTGTGTTTCTTTGCTGATGTTGCTTTTCATTATATAGGGTGGCAACGTTACTCAAGTTGATACGCCCACGGAAAAAGATGACATGATCTCTTGAGTCTGAAGATTGTAAATGATGTGAATAGTTTATTTTTCGATTGTGTAACATTTGGATAACAAGTAGCAAAACTGATGATCGTTCGTTTTTCTCATGTTTCACAAGATGTGCTTCCTAATCACTTTGTTGTGCCTTGTGTCGCTCCTACGGATTAGCTCTGATTCAGATAAATGCATATACCGTTTGTTGCTTTACATTTCTAAATAATGATCTATACTTCTCTACAAAACTTTATTCAGTATATTTCTCATTGTATCCTAGGAATATAAGATCCGGTAACAGTTTCTTCTTCAACCCACAAAATGCTATCATTTAATCAATAAGACCAACCTCATGTTAATCATTGATGACAAGCTCTAACTATACTATTGACTTATAGTTATGAACAACTCACCATATAGGGTCTGTCAATAAAGCTACAAAACTAGCTTTAAGATATGTCAAAAGTGTAATTGAATGGTCAAATGTGTGCAAGAATGATCAATATGAAAAACTACTCTTCACAGGTTACCATTTTTTTTACTTTCCAAATACAGGATACATACCTTCCCTTAAATTTACTGCTAAAGATGTTTGACTTAAACCTTTTTTTTTAAAGGCATTTGACTTAAACCTTGTTTTGGTACTAGGATGCTAGGCAAGTTTCAGGCTTTCAGTCTTTGGGTAAGATAGTATATCAAGTTTAGTCTCGATTCTCACATAAGTGCACGTCATGTAGCTACTAATACGAAGACATTCGCTAATTAAAAGAATCAGCTATTCAAAAAGGGCTGGCGGCGCAGCTTGTTGCCCGTTTGCCGTCCACCTATTTGTAAATGTCATAAATAATTAATCTTATGTTATATAGAGTGGGATTCGTGTAACTCATCCTCTTTAGGGTACTATGTGACATTTTTGCCTTTCGGGAAAAAAGATTTTCTATTTGCTAAGAGGGGCAAAAATGTCCAAAAATTTCGCAAAATACCCTAAAGAGGATGAATTTGAAAGTATAGTACCCACAAAAGCAAAAAAATTTGTTCGCTACCTTCAAGAGCAAATGGTGTCAAGTATAATACTTTTTTTTTATCATTTGCCCTTTGTAGAAAACTAGAAGGGGGGTTGAATAGTTTTCCGATTAAAAACTTTGTTTTGAAACTTATTGAAAGGATCAATTGATATTGATCTTTGATATGTTAATGAAATATGCAAGTAATATGTAAAGAGTAAATAAGGAAAGAAATGATCAAACCACAACAAGTTGTTTATAGTGGTTCGGTCTACAAGGACTCTTTCTCCTTGCCCTACTCCACTCCCCGAGTCTCACACTCGAGAGTTTAACTTCACTAGTCAACAAGCTCCTTTCACCGGCGGAGAAAACCTTTACACTTCGCTTACACTATTTCCGACACTAAGCTAGATGTCGAGTTCTTTCCAAGGGTACAACTACTCCCACACACAATGTATTTTGAGGACTAAAATACTAACCACTCACACTCACAAGATTATGATGGTTTAATACAACAATGAAGTATGAATCAACACTAGATCATACAACACTAAACAAACAAGACTTCCAACTTCTCGTTGAAGCTTGAATGTGACTTGATCTTCTTTGCTACAAAAGAGATCACTAATATGATATGAAACTGAGTTAGAAAGGTTAGAGAGAAGATATGTATGAGAGTATAGTGGAAAGGGATGAAAAAATTACTTGGCTTGGCATTGCTATTTATAGCCAAAATGGACAGGAGCGTCCACGGACCACGGAACCCTTAAAAGGGTTCCGCCCGTGTACCAATTTGGTACCGCCGGGTCAGACAGCCAAGATATCAAATCTTGCCAAAGTCAACTCTATCTAAGTGAGATTGTGCAAGATATGAAGAGTACAAATCCACACAAAATATCTAATGAAATCTTCCAATGATTTCCATGATGCATCACATGATGTCATATGTTGTATTTCTATTTTTAGAAATATGCAAGTACTTAAGTTAGTGTTTGGTTTTAAGAACCTAACACATTCTAAAAACTACTATCATACATAATGATTAGAGTCATATCAAGATGTCACTAATCATAAATGTAAATGCTTGAATGATGAATATATTGTTTGAAAAAGCTTGTTTTAATATCTATTAAACTTGACAAGATTTAAGCTTTTATACAAATTAAATTTACTTTTGTCGTTAACAAAACTTAGGTAAAGATCAAAAATATAAATAACGTTTAATGACGATATTTGTATTAACAATCTCCCCCTTTTTGTTGAGGACAAAATATAAATTTTATTTTTATAAAAGATACAAAGTTTGTGCAAGAGTTAGAAAAATATTAGTTTTAGAACTTGAAAAGAGAATGATAATGCAAGTGTATGATGTTTGACTTTTTCTGAAAGTCAAAGTATTCACTAGTTGATGCATGATGTTGACTTTTTCAGAAAGTCAAAGTATGCAGTTGACTTTGTAAGAAAAGTCAAGTATTATCAATGATGTATCATGTTTGACTTTTTCAGAAAGTCAATGTCAGTTTGACTTTTTCAGAAAAGTCAAAATATAATCAAGTTCTATATTTTCTCCCCCTTTTTGTCTCAACAAAAAGAAGAGACGATGCGGAATGTAATGAGCCCGAGCCATTATCTCCCCCTTGATCAAAGCTCCCCCTAAATTGGGTGCTTAATGGGAAGATACATGGATTGTGAAAATAACGCTACAAAAAAATGTTAGTAATAATGATCATTCACAAGCATTTCCAAACATTATGTAAAAGTACCAACACTATAATGAAAACACCATTCATTAGTTAAAATTTTCATGAACAAAGATCATGAAAGGAGAACACAATGATGTGTTTTAGTACAATAAAAAGAAAAAAAAAATTCTAAGAAAATAAGAACTAGAAATGCTAATCTAGTTAGATGGTGGATGAGAAAGAGCGTTGAGGCGCTCAAGGATATGATTAAGGATGAACCTCATTTCCTCTTGGAAGTCATGGACCATAACCCGGGTCCTTTCCACGGTTTGGGCCGTTTGCTCACAAGTTGGGCAACCATGCCTAGGAGGGTAGAATGTTTGGGGAGGTTGTGGTGGTGGAATGGTAGATGTGTTGGTGGCGTTGGGAATGTTTGGGGTGGTCATGATGGAGGCAAGCAAAGCATTTTGCATTTGCATAGTCTCACTTAAGTAAGAATCCACCATGCCTTTGAATTGGTGGAGGTTGTGAAGTTCCGCTTGAATCTCCTCTCTAGTGGGATTGACATCCCACATGCACTCCTCAATGTCCTCAAGATGAGGGGACATTGATGTTGGGAGTGGATGATCCCCATACAAAGGACCATGAATGTCTTTGTAAATGGGGTGGAAGAGAAGAGGTTTTGGCCCTAGTGGGGCGTTTGGGTCAAAAGATGACCTTGGTGATTCATGAGCTATTTGCTCAATTGTGCCAAAGGATGGCAATGGTGGTGGATGATTTGGCCTAGGAGGCAAGTCATCCAAGTCTTCCAAGAAAGGATGTGGTGAAGTTGGTGGAGTGGAGAATAACTCCATAGGCATGAGAGTAGGAGACCTTGGTGGTGAAGGTGGTGAGGGTGTTTTGGATGTTTGGATGGGTGTCGGTGGAGGTGAAGTTGGTGTTTTTGTAGGTGGTGGAGTGGTGATCACAATGTGTGATTGATTTGGTGTAGCCAAGGTAAGACTTGTATCATCTCGGATTGGAGATGAGATTGTGAGTGGAGAAGACTCGGATGAGGAGCTTAGGTTAACGAAGCAACAAGGCCTCACACTAATTCTAGCGGTCTTCTTGCAAGGTTTTGGAGATGATTTTGTCATTTTTAACTTTGGTTTTTCTTTGCTAGATGATAGTAAGAATGAAGAAGGTGTGAGGATGATCATGGTAAAACCTCTCAATTTATAGAAGTGAAAAATTATGGAGAAATGTGTTTGATTTGATGTTAAACCATTGAAGAGATGAGGTTCCTAATGATTTGGAAGTGGGTTGAATGCTAGTCATATCACCCAAGTCAATCCATTCAAGAGAGATGGAGTGAAGAAGAAAAGATTTGCAATAAATGTGTTCTAATGAGTGGAATTTCCTAACAATCAGATCACCCACGGATTTGAAGGTACCAAAAATTTGGTTCCTTTATGCCAAAGGGCTCCTTGGGTGGATTTTTCAAATTTTTGAATTTTGGTGGGAAATGGATTTCTTATATACCTAAGTGAAGTATACTAGTTCTAATAAGAGTATAAACTAGTTAAGATTGATTTATAAGTAATGGATGGTAATTTGGAATCACGAAAGAGTCGAAATTCAGAAAATTACCTGGAGGATCCACGGCATCAAAATCATTCACGGCCGAAACCCTAAAAAGGGTGCCGTCTGGTCCGCCTGTACAGGTACGGCGGTACCATTTTACATAACGGACGGTACCAAATCTTTGGTGCCGTCTGGTCCGTGGAGTGCAGAAAACAAGACAGAGTATGTTTTTAGGTGTCGGGCAATTTTCCGAAACCTGAAATTTTTCTCAAAAGGTGTTATACTAAACATTTCTAGTTAGTAAAAGTAAATAACACATGTATAAACATAGTGGATCATAGATTTTGAGCAAGGCTTATTGATTTTCACATTATAGTGAAAATGGGTAAAATTTGATAGCATACTTGTGGTATCCCCCTGCATAAAATTGTTAGCATACATCAGTTTTAGAAGTTATATTATCATCCTACAAGATAAAAACAACTAAATAGTATCAAACATTAATGACAATGTATTGTTCCAAACACTCCTTAAAGTACCCTCATTTGTCCAACTTCTTGTAAATCTTGTTCATCATCCTACCAAGGCACTTGAACATTCCCTTAGTTTGCTTGAATTCCGCTGATTCATTTTCAATCTCGGGAAGAGACGCATAATACTCGTGAGGTGGGAGACGAGAGCTTGGAAGACCATCCTCGGAGCTATTTGATGATGATGATGATGATGGAGTTGGAGGTTTTGCTCTCTTTCCTTTTGTCTTAGCAACTCGTTCATCACTCAAAGGTACAAAGATGTGAGGGATGAGTTCATAGTGAAGGTGCATCCCTTTTGGGGTTGGTGGAATTGGTGCGAAGTTTCTATAGAGACGGGTGAGAAGCATCCCGTATGGAAGAGCAACCGATCCTTGAGTTGGAATATCAATCATTCTCCTAGCTATGTAGTAGGCTAAGTTGAATGGTTTTCGGGTGGACAAGTTGTAGAGCATGTGACAAAGACAAGCGTTTATGTGATCCCTATTTCCTATGGTGCTAATGACGTTGGCTCTAAGTAGTTCCTCCCATTTTTTAAATTCGGGCTTATATTCATTTAGCTCCATTCCATATGGATCTCGGTTTACCTCTTTTCCCTTTCGGGTAACTCGGGTTGTATCACTTTTTGGGTTAAAAAGATGTTCACGAATGGCATCCTTATCGGCCAAACAGGTTTGGTAGGGAAGAGAGCGGTCATTGATTGCATCAAGAGCCGTGAGTGACCACTTATCCGTGTAGACACAAGTTCCTCGGTTGGGAATTCCTAACACTTGAGCAAAGTTGCCTAAGGTGATGGTGTAGTTGTTTTGATTAATTCTAAACCTAAGACAAAATTCATCATCGTCTTCATCACTAAAGCCGGTCACACTAGCATAGAATTCTAACACAAACCTAGGACAAATTGGTTCATCAATGTCAAGAAGACAATCGAATTGAATGGCGGCTAGTTCTTCACGAAGATTGGTGTTTTCAAGGAAGGATGAGTGAATGGTTCTACCCTCATGGAAATACCTTGATTCTAGACTCTTAAATATTTCTACTTGTTCCTTGGTAAGTCCTTTGGTTTTGTGGTGTTTGGGAATGTAGTTAAGGGTGTCTTTGTGATCATAGAATCTTGCGGCTACCATGGTTATTCCTAAGGACAAGAATTAATATGTTAAAAGTGAGAATGAATTTTAACGTATTTGGTTCTAGTGTGTGCCTATATGAAAACAATTTGGAGTTGCGGTTATCTCGACTCATTTTATGCACAAAATGGTTTTAGTGGGGTGTTTGGCAAATACCATGAGATAACCCAAATGCTCCTAATTCATTGTGGCTTCATTTGAATATACCCGGGAATGCATATTGGTTATGCAATACCTTTAGTATTCAAGAGCATGCAAGTGATGAAAATTTAACGTTTCTATTTGTATTAGCAATGAAAAAAAAATTGTTTTCCTACAAGTGAGAAGCTTTTCAAAACTTTTGACATGGGGTGTTTGGTTGTTTGAATAAGGCCTTATATTCATTATCTATCAATTAGTGGGAAGCATGATTTGTTTATGCAATATGATAATGTGGTACCTAATTTCAATGACTAGTTATGCATTTTGCCAATTGAATTCATATTTAGTATAAAAGCATACATAAAACCCCATGTAATGATTTGTGATAGTTTTGTGCATAAATAAGAATCCTAGACTCATAATTAAGAGATAAAATGTAGTTAGGATACTTACAATGATGTTATCTTCAGTGATTAGTGAGTGGGAAGGTGTCAATAATGAGCTTGGTTTAAGTTTTGCACGTTTTGGTAAAGTGGGTTGTGAGGAAGAGGATGTTTTGTATATAGCAGTTTTGCTTCTGTAGACACCACGGACCAGACGGCACCAAATATTTGGTTCCGTCCGTGTTGTCGTTTGGTGTCGTGGCTACAGTAGCAGGTACAAGACAAAATTGTTTTGTTTTGACTATTCTAATGTTTTAGGCTATGTTTATCCTACATGTTTGGCTCCATTAACCCTAAACCAAGTCTAAGAAGATTAAAAGGTTCTCGTTTAAGAGGCTTAGTTAAGATGTCGGCAATGTTGTCTTAGGAGGATACTTTCTCGATTGAAATATTTCCTTTTTGAACATTGTCGCGAAGAAAGTGATGGCGGATTTCAATATGCTTTGTACGAGCATGTTGAACGGGATTCTTGCTGAGATCGATGGCTCCTTTGTTGTCGCAAAGTATCACAATGTCGTTGAGATGAATTCTGTAATCTACGAGAGCTTGCTTCATCCAAAGAGCTTGTTGACATGCTTTTCCGGCTGAGACGTACTCGACTTCAGTAGTTGAGATGGCTAAGGCCGTTTGCTTCTTTGCAAACCATGAGGTAAGACAATGTCCAACAAAAGTGCAAATACCACTTGTACTTTTTCTATCGACATAGTCACCGGCATGATCCGAGTCGGCATACACTATGGTTTCTACACCGTTCCTTTGGGATACCATAATCCTAAACACGTTGTTCCCTTAATGTATCTAAAAATCCTTTTTAAGGCTTCTAAGTGTGATGCCTTTGGGTTTTCTTGAAAGCGAGCACATAGACAAACACTAAACATAATGTCGGGTCTACTAGCCATAAGATAGAGTAGGCTACCAATCATTCCTCTATATTTAGTGTTATCTACGGATTCACCTTCTTCGTCCTTGGTGAGTTTAGTGTCCGAAGACATGGGTGTTTTAGTTGGTTTGGAATCTTCAAGACCAAATTTCTTAAGCATGTCTTTTATATATTTAGATTGGTTAAAGAAAATTCCATCTTCTAGTTGTTTAATTTGGAGTCCTAGAAAGAAATTTAACTCACCCATCATACTCATTTCAAACTCGTCGTGCATGATTTTAGAGAAATCATCACATAGTTCTTGACAAGTTGATCCGAATATAATGTCATCAACGTATATTTGAACAATGATAATATGTGATTCCTTTTTCTTGGTAAAAAGAGTATTATCTACTAATCCCATAGAGTATTTGTTATCAATAAGAAAAGTCTTAAGTCGGTCGTACCAAGCTTTTGGTGCTTGCTTAAGACCATACAATGCTTTCTTGAGTTTGAAGACATGATGTGGTTTCTCAAAGTCGGTGAAACCGGGAGGTTGAGCAACATACACTTCTTCGTTAATAAACCCATTAAGAAAAGCACTTTTAACATCCATTTGAAATAATTTAAAGTCATAAGCACATGCATAGGCAAGTAATATTCTAATAGATTCGAGTCTAGCTACCGGAGCATAAGTTTCATCATAATCAATACCTTCTTGTTTATTATAGCCTTGTGCAACAAGCCTAGCTTTGTTTCTAGATACTATACCATTTTCATCCATTTTATTTCGAAAAACCCATTTCGTTCCAATTATGGTTTGATCTTTAGGTTTTGGAACTAATTTCCAAACATCATTTCTAACGAATTGGTTTAATTCTTCTTGCATGGCAATTACCCATGATTCATCTTTTATTGCTTCATTTATGTTTTTCGGTTCAATGGTGGATACAAAACAAAAATAATTACTTTGATTTTGGGCTTGTGACCTTAAGGTTCTTTGATTAAGTTGTCCTATGACTTTTTCTAAAGGATGACTTTTAGATTCTTTGATGTTTATAATTTCCTTATTTAATGGTTCATCTTCCTTGTTATCATTAATTTGACTTTCTATTATTTGACTTTCAACTAAGTCATCATCTACCAAAGGTGATGTCTTAGAGGGAGGTGGACTTTCGTCGAATGTTATGTTCAACGATTCCTCGACTATCATTGTTTCTTTGTTTAGGACAATATAAGCTTTACTAGTTTGAGAATAACCAAGAAATACACCTTCATAAGACTTTGGGTCAAACTTGGTGAGATAATCCTTAGTATTAAGAATAAAGCATTTACAACCAAAGACCCTAAAATATCCTAACGTTGGCTTTTTACCTTTATAAAGCTCATATGGTGTTTTGTTTAAGAAATGACGTATTAAGACTCTATTCAAAATATATGTAGAAGTGTCAACGGCGTTACACCAAAACTTTTGAGGAATGTTTTGTTCATTAAGCATTGTTCTACTCATTTCTTGAATTGTTCTATTTTTACGTTCTACTACTCCATTTGATTGAGGTGTTCGTGGAGCGGAAAAGTTATGTGTTATACCATTTGTATCACAAAAGTTTCCAAATTGAGTTTCGTTGTCAAATTCACGACCATGATCCGTTCGGATTGACACAATTTTGACACCTAGTTGGTTTTGAATTTTCTTGCTAAGAATTTCAAATTTATCAAAAGCTTCATTTTTGGTTTTCAAAAACAACGTCCAAGTAAACCTTGAGTAATCATCTACTATGACCAAAGTGTATAAGTTGCCTCCGTAGCTTCTTATAGCGGATGGTCCAAACAAGTCCATATGTAATAATTCTAGACACTTAGATGTGGATACCATATTTTTAGATTTGTGACTACTATGGGTTTGTTTACCAATTTTGCAAGCGTCGCAAAAGTGTTGGTCATATTTTAGTTTTGGCAAATTCCTAACTAACTCTTTTGAAGATAGGTTTTGTATAAGTCTCATATTAGCGTGACCTAAGCGTCTATGCCAAAGAGATGAGCTATCGTCTAATGTTGTTAGGCAAAGTTTGTCATTATATGTTTTATCTATTTTCATGACGTATATGTTATTTTTCCTAACTTCTTTAGCTATGGTGATACCATCTTTTAGTATTTTACTACCATTTTCATCAAATAGTACTTTATACTTTTTATCACATAATTGGCTAATACTAAGTAGATTGAATCCTAACCTATCCACATGAGCAACATTTTCAATAGTTAGGGAGTTATGAGCGATCGTACCTTTGCCAATGATTTTGCTTTTGACATTACTACCAAAAGTGACATTACCTCCGTCATACTCTTGGTATGATGAGAAGAGACTTTTGTTGCCCGTCATATGCCGTGAGCATCCACTATCTTTTATCCACTCATCAGGTTCCAATCCAACTTTCAAGCATACCTAAGAAGTAAATAACTCAAGCATTTGGTCCCCAATATCTCATGGGTCCGTTTGGGTTAAACATACCATTTATTTTATTCATGTATGGAAACGATGGGTAAGAGTTCCATGACATGTAATCTGGAGTTTGATATGGTCTAGGGAAGTTTTGATTCCAACCATTGTGTTGGTAGTTGGGTTGTATGTTGTGGTTGCTCTTAGGAAAGGGGCGTTTGGCAAAAGGTGCTTTATATCGTTGTTGAGTGGTTTTTGATCTAAATTCATTTTTAGCAAGTCCTACTCCTGATGTAACAGCTGGTTTTAGTTTAACACTATCCTTGGTTTTCCTTGTTACTTTGACAAATTCAGAACGGTCCGTATTACGAACATTCTGTCCTGCTGAAGTACCCACGGCACCATTTGTTTCCACGGACGGAACCCTTATTTTGGTTCCGACTGGTCCGTGCTGTACTGCAGCAGTTTTGACAGATTGTTCGTCCTTTTCGGCCATTTTGTTTTGACTCTTTGGAATTAATACTTCATTAAATCCTAGCCCATTCATGTCTCCTGGTGTTTTATGGATTTTAACTATTTCATCGGCAAGAGCGATGTTTTTGTTAAACCTTTTAAATTTAGAATTATTTTCGATTAAAACATCTTGTGTGAGCTTTAGTTTTTCTATTTCAAGATTAAGCTCTTGACATGATTTACAACCATCGTCATTTGCCTTTCCCTTTTCAAGTCGTTTTGCTTTTTCTTTTAACCCATAAACTTCATTTTCCAAAAATTCCTTTTTGGTTTTTAAAAATTTATTTTTAGTTATGATTTTTAGACTTAGCTCACACAATTGATTATATTGTTTTTGAAAAGTGTCATCATCAATAGAAGAGTAAGAAGAGTCGGAAAGTACCTCATTTGACTCATGTGCCATTAGAGCGATTTCTTCCTTGCTTGATTCTTCATCGTCTTCACTATCACTCCAAGCACCACTTACAAAAGCTCGTTGAGTTTTGCTTTTAGGTGGCTTGGGACATTCTCCTATGAGATGATTTGCATCACCACATCTAAAACACTTTCTTTCACCTTTACCCTTTTTGTCATCCCGATCTTTTTGGAATGGCTTCTTTTCTTCTCGAGGTTGTCTTACGAACTTTCCTCTTCTTCTAAAGAACTTCTTAAAATCTCTAACGGCCATGGCCTATTCCTCATCTTCACTACCGGAGCAAGATTCGTCATCATCACTTGATTCCGCCTTTGCTTTTAGAGCAACGGATTTGATCTTCTCCCTTTTTCCTTTGATGATCCTCGAATCTTTCTCCATCACCATTTCGTGTACTTTGAGGTTACCGATTAGCTCGTCTAGTGACATTTTTGAGAGATCTTTTGATTCTTCAATAGCGGTCACTTTAGCTCTCCATTTGGGATGGAGTGCTCTAAGAAATTTCCTGACAAAGTTCTTACTACGAAAAGATTCATCAAGTGCTTTAAGTGATGTAATAATAGTATTAAAGCGAGCAAATCCACAATCAATGGTTTCATCTTCAGGGATAACAAATTGTTCATATTGTTGAACAAGAAGATCAATTTTGTTATCCTTGACTTGTGAATTACCTTGATGTGTAATAATCAAAGATTCCCAAATATCTTTGGCGGTTTCACACATAAAAATTCTTTCATATTCTTTTCTAGGTAAAGCATTGTAAAGCATCATTTTAGCTTCATTATTTTTAGCAACTAATTTCTTTTGTTCATCAACAGAGATGTCCTTTGTTGTAGAACTAAAATCCCCTTTAACAATAATAAACCAAAGATCTATATCTTTTGACTTTACATATGTTTCAAAACGGTTTTTCCAATAGATAAAACCATTGGTTTCAAAGAGTGGTGGTCTTTGCATAGATTGCCCTTCTTTAAAGTTTTCAGAATCCATGGATCGTTTCAAGTTTATAAAATACAAATTATTTTAGAAATTCTTGAGCAACGAGGCTCTGGTACCAATTGTAGAAAACTAGAAGGGGGGTTGAATAGTTTACCGATTAAAAACTTTGTTTTGAAACTTATTGAAAGGATCAATTGGTATTAATCTTTGATATGTTAATGAAATATGCAAGTAATATGTAAAGAGTAAATAAGGAAAGAAATGATCAAACCACAACAAGTTGTTTATAGTGGTTCGGTCTACAAGGACTCTTTCTCCTTGCCCTACTCCACTCCCCGAGTCTCACACTCGAGAGTTTAACTTCACTAGTCAACAAGCTCCTTTTACCGGCAGAGAAAACCTTTACACTTCGCTTACACTATTTCCGACACTAAGCTAGATGTCGAGTTCTTTCCAAGGGTACAACTACTCCCACACACAATGTATTTTGAGGACTAAAATACTAACCACTCACACTCACAAGATTATGATGGTTTAATACAACAATGAAGTATGAATCAACACTAGATCATACAACACTAAACAAACAAGACTTCCAACTTCTCGTTGAAGCTTGAATGTGACTTGATCTTCTTTGCTACAAAAGAGATCACTAATATGATATGAAACTGAGTTAGAAAGGTTAGAGAGAAGATATGTATGAGAGTATAGTGGAAAGGGATGAAAAAACTACTTGGCTTGGCATTGCTATTTATAGCCAAAATGGACAGGAGCGTCCACGGACCGCGGAACCCTTAAAAGGGTTCCGCCCGTGTACCAATTTGGTACCGCCAGGTCAGACAGCCAAGATATCAAATCTTGCCAAAGTCAACTCTATCTAAGTGAGATTGTGCAAGATATGAAGAGTACAAATCCACACAAAATATCTAATGAAATCTTCCAATGATTTCCATGATGCATCACATGATGTCATATGTTGTATTTCTATTTTTAGAAATATGCAAGTACTTAAGTTAGTGTTTGGTTTTAAGAACCTAACACATTCTAAAAACTACTATCATACATAATGATTAGAGTCATATCAAGATGTCACTAATCATAAATGTAAATGCTTGAATGATGAATATATTGTTTGAAAAAGCTTGTTTTAATATCTATTAAACTTGACAATATTTAAGCTTTTATACAAATTAAATTTACTTTTGTCGTTAACAAAACTTAGGTAAAGATCAAAAATATAAATAACGTTTAATGACGATATTTGTATTAACACTCTTCTTATAACATATCCCACAAACTTATTCAAATCTCGGATACTCCATAAACAAAGACGCACCAAAATTAACGCTATAATACACGGCAGCCGTTATTAACGAGTAAAGAAAACAAGTACAAATTTTGATTTATCTATACTACATTATAAAATATCTGAGACTTACTATAAAAAAAAGTCTTAAAATTTTAAAACAAAAAACATTACCTTATAAGAAAAGTTAAAAAATTAATTTAAAATTTGAAAATTTATATTAACCCCTTCAATAATGATATATTTTAATATAGTTGTTTATAAAAAAAACTCGCTAAAGTTATAACCAATCATTTATTAAACTTATAATCACTCAACTAATGCTAAAATTTGAAAAATAATAGTGCTAACTATTTATGCTATTAATAATTTAAACGTTCTGATTTTGAAAAACATAAATCTACTACTCGTATAAAGTATTTGGTGCATGCTAAATAAGTTAAAAAACATTTACTCGTTACAAAAATAGGACACCGACTACCCGCCGGCGCATTACACGGATACTCTTCTATTAATAGTAATACACGTGTTAAAGAAATAAAGAATAAAAAAATTAGTAATGGATAAAATGAACGTGGATAACCAGAACACCAACTGTCATCGTCTTTCTCATCACTAACAATGGCGTTAACGAATCCAATATCATCATCATCTTCACAGCTATTTCAGTTACAACTAACTCATCATCCCCCATCCGCATACACCGCCGCGATCCGGTTTAAATGTCACGTGATCGCTCTTCGGAGTGATCACGTTCAATCAAAGAATTTAGTATTCAAATTGAAAGATGATAGGTTTAAGACGTATTGCACAAAATCCACAGAGGAGAGATCAGCTACTGATCAGATATTTGCCAATGAAAACAGTGATGGTGATGATGATGAGTACCGTGAAGAGAGTGGTGATGACGTGGAGAAGGTGGAGGTTAACGGTGGTGCTGGTTATCGGAGGAATGTTTCGTCGGATGCGTTATATTTAGGCATTCGTGAACCGGTTTACGAGGTACCGCACTTTTATAATATACCTCATTTTAAACTTTATAATTACTGTTACACCTACGTTATTATAAAACAAACAACTATACTGCTAGTTTTCTAAAACTTAATGTAATTTTATAGTATCTTGCTAGTTTTCGCTTATCTAAATAATACTACTGTATACATTTGCCTAGTAGTGACTGTCTTTAGTTTGCGGGTTCTGCTGTATAAATATTTTATTTTGCCTATATTATTGACATTCTCTGATATCTTGTAGTTTCGTTATACTTGTGAATCTTAAAAGGTTGTTGAAGTGAGTTCAAGTGGAATGGTGTCAACCAAGAAGATTAGTAGACGAGATCTGCTAAAGTCAAGCGGTAAGTAAAATGTTTTAATGATATTATGTTCTATGTCGTTTGGAGCTTCCTTTTGCTAATGTGTGATGAGTAGAACGAAATTTAGTTTGCTACTTGTCACTCTGTATTCAACTTATATTACAACAAGTTGTGTGTCACTTGTATTAAATCTTATAGTTGAAACTGCGCACATTCATCCACAACAACTATATGAGTATATGTGCATTGTCACTTTTTAAAATGAGGTTTTGTTTGCAGGTCTTCGTCCTCGAGACATCCGGAGTGTTGACCCTTCACTGTGGTTGACCAACACAATGCCTTCATTGCTGGTATGGTACTTACCATTATGGCGTTACTAGTTTATGCATATTAAATTCAACACCGTGTACCATATTTGTTGGCATATGAATGCATTTCTATAACTAGATGTTCCATAGACTCGCTGCAATTAAATACTTTTCATCTGTGATTGATAATTGAAGAAATTCTTATATTAGATTTTCTTTTGTTTACAGGTTCGTGAGAATGCGATACTGTTAAATTTAGGCTCACTGCGGGCGATTGCTATGCTAGAAAGTGTCTTTATATTTAATTACAACCGGTAAGTATTGGTAGTTGAAGATGTTTCTCTTTATTTTAACCCCCCTTCTATTTCATGGGAAAAAGTTCGTTAATGTACGTCTTTCTTTCTGTATACGACGGGTATTTCAGGAGAGCAGGGAAAGCTTTTATTGACGCATTATTACCTCGCTTAAATCCTAAAAACATGAATGGAGGTCCTGTAATGCCGTTTGAACTTGAGGTTGGTTTTGGCCTACATGATTTTATCAGTTATTTGTAATGTAAAAGGTTTCGGCCTTCTACAAGAGAATTAAAACACATGTGCTTCTACGATAGTAGTTCTGCTGTTATCATCTGTCATTCAAAAAATATCCAATTGCATTCCTTTGTCATTGGCTGATTTTCAGGAATTTTTGAATTGATATTTCAGGTAGTTGAAGCTGCCCTACATTCACGAATACAGCGCTTTGAGGATAAACTAATGGATTTAGAACCACGTGTGAGTATGGAAACACAGTGAGTATATGCAGTTTAGTTTTAGCACTACTTGGATAATTATTGGTTATGAAGAGCGTTTTTGCTATGCTTCAGGTTCAAGCTTTACTCGAAGTTCTGCCAAATCGATTAACTGCTGGCATACTGGAGCAACTTCGCATTAGCAAGCAAACCTTGGTACCATCCGTCATATCATATCCATTTACCTTATACTTGGCTAGTTGTTGGCTGCATGTGTATGTGAACTGAAAGTAAGTATCCCGTTATTGTTTTGCATGTAAGGTTGAATTGGGATCCAAAGCAGGAGCACTCAAACAGATGTTGTTTGATATACTTGAGGATTCTCACGAAATACGCCGAATCTGTATTGTGGGCAGAAACTGCATCCTGAGTAGAAACGATGATCTAGAATGTACTGTTCCACAAGATAAGCAGATTGCTGAGGGTAATTGTGACATGATTAAAGAAAGCAAATATGCATATTTATTCCTTTTGCTAATATTTGGACTGGTTGATCTTTGCAGAAGAAGAGGAAGAAATTGAAATGCTACTGGAAAATTATCTGCAAAGGTAATATCATTTTAGCTTAAGTGCTTAAAGATCAGAGTGTTTGTCATTCTGATTTGTGTCTGCTTATGATTTTGCAGATGTGAATCATGTCATAATCAAGCAGAAAGGCTTCTTGAGTCAGCAAGAGAAATGGAAGACTCAATCTCAGTTAACTTAAGGTTAGCATGAGTCTGCTAGTTCATGTCTTTGAGCATATTAGTCTTCTTCCATTACTTTATCGTTAAAAAGACAATTTGATTCATCTAAGTATCTGGTATGTTTCCTTACCAGCTCTCGGCGGCTTGAGGTGAGCAAATTTGAATTGCTTCTTCAGGTTGGGACTTTTTGTGTTGCAGTTGGTGCTCTAGTTGCAGGTTATATTCTATTACTTTCGCACTTCCGGAACCCCAACCATCATACTCGTGTTTATAACTTTATCAGCTAAATGTCAGAAGTGAAACAGGAGGCTATCAATTTGTTGAATTAGTCGAGTGTATGCTCTATCATTTTTCTCATGATTATAACTATTACTTTCTTCAAAATGTAAAAGCATGCTGAAAGGAAATTAGCTGATATATGAAATTTGAAGCACATGAACATTCAATCATTCAGTGTTAGATCTAACGGTCTCAGTCACCCTATATCTCATCCACAAAGCTCACTTCTGTTTCCTTAACTTTTTGTGTAGGAATCTTTGGCATGAATCTAAGATCTTATCTTGAAGAACATGTGGTATTCTCTTAAAGTCCCTTAAAGCTTTCTTACTGCTAATTGTGTCTGTTTCATATCTTGAATTTCGCCTTTGCTGGTATTCACTTAAAAAGATACCTTGGTATTTGGTATGGGTTTCAAAATGATTATTTTAACTCTAGAAATCAGAAGTAGATAATATTTTGATTGAAGACAGATAGTCTCAGTCATTTTAAAATTACTCCCAGTACTTAGTTATTCAGCAAATTCTTACCTAGTTTTTCAAAACTAACTTCTTTGGCTATAAAATGAAAATAAGAATGAGTGTTATCAAACGGACACCAAACCAACTTATTATTAAAGGCACCCCTATATAGTTCCATCTAATTTGAAATTTAAAACTTGAAACATTATTTTGTGTTGTCCATTGATAACTTCGACAATTCCTTTTATAAAAGCTTTCTTGAAAAGTTTATTCATTTGTATAATGAAACTAGAAGTTGGCCAAATTACCAATTGGTATTAACCTTTTAACCTATGCTTATAGGTTTAAATTAGCTACTAACAGGGTGTACAATTGGATGTTATTTCCTTTACTGTACTTGCCTTTTATATAGAAAGTAATAATCTGTTTACCTATCTGTTAATTATGGCTGTAAATGAAAAGGTTTTCTTGATTAGGTTTAATCATATTCCTATATATCATCTTTTTTGAGTAAAAAAGTCAATGTACGATTAATAAACAATCGATTGTATCAAAATGTCATTATGACCCATACAAATATCATAAGCAGATTCACAATAAGACAGCCTTTTTGAACCACTCCTTATGATACACCCACAAATTTTGGGTGGGGAGCTGGGTACTTGACAGAATATAATAGTTTTCCACGCTTGTTTGCAGTTTGCATTTTGGCTCACAGCTGGAGGGATTGTATTTGGTGCAGCGGTTGCATTTTTTCTTATGTACACGTACCTCAGAACAAGGAGAATACTTTAGGCTTCGCTAGTAGAGAGACACACGTACATTAACCAACCTCCACTTAATTATCGTTGGGCTCTCAATAGGGATATACCTGACTGCATAAAGAGATTACGAGTGGAGTGTACTCATCATAAGAAACGAAGATACTCGGAACATGGACCATATAGATAGATATGTTTGCCTGGACAAGGATAAGATAAAGCATACAAGAAAAATCGAGATATCCAGAGCTCTCATGCTCGATCAAGAAGGCATTGACAATGTTCTGATTGACATGGCAGACTGGACCCGATGCCATTAGTGGATTTTTAATGTGAGTGCATTATATGTTAACCTGTTAAGGTGATACAGATACCATTGTTAACGGTTAAGAGTATCACTAATTGCGCGGTGATGCTCAAAACTGTTGGTACATATATTCTTGAAATAGATTGAAGTTATATTGCTCCACCCCGTTAACTGATTCGGATCAAAGTTATATTTTATAAGGCCGATAACTGTTATGATTGATGGCTCGAATGGGAAGTTCAGCCCATTGACTTATGTTTTCCGTCAAATGAATCAATAGATATATTATTGATTTTACCTTTCAAAATCGTTCAAAAGTAAGATATATTAGTGTAATGATGGACTTTTAGTTGATCACATTTAACATATGAAGTGTGAATATTCCGTGGAAAACCGGCGAGTCTTAGAATCAACCCAACCCAAACTAAATCATCTATACTTGAACACGTTTATTGAAAGGGACTACTTCGACTAAGCAGACATCCCGGCATGTTTTTCCTTCGTTATATCTACCAATACTCACGCAGTCGCGCCTATAAACAGAACCATGTCATACTTTTGAGGTTTTTCACATAGATGAATTTTCAAAGAAATGTGTAATGAATAGTGTATCCAAGCATCATTGACTTAGACCAGGAACAGGAACAAGATCAGATAAGCAGGACTTGCTGTTAATAAAGACAAATGAGAGCAAAAATATTTCAGCTTAAAAAATCCGACAGAACAAGAAATCCATTTTCTCACATGTTTGGTATCAAATGAAAAATCAGGGATCCAATAAGATGTACAACTGGGATCATCACATCAAAGCTAATTGCAATACCATCTCCAACCGGAATGCCACGATACATATATCTCCCGTAACACAAACTTGCATAAATTGTACAAAAGAATATGGTGACTACAAGAAAATTGGCAATGTCTCCTTTTTCAAGTGAGGCGATGATTCTTTTTGCAATAAGCTGACGGTCAAAAATATGAATTGCCAAGGGTGCACATCATAACTGAAAACAAGAAAACACATAATGAATAACAAAACATAACATCCTTAAACAAAACTCCAAAATAAAGATACGCTGTCGATTAAATAGAGTTTATCAAGGATCCAAAAGTTGACTTTTCATTCCAAACAGATGCTGTTCTTTTGTAAATATATTATAACTTGCAAGATTGAGAATGGACCAATTATTAAATCTTGGATGGAAATTTCTTTACCCTTCGTATGATCTCACTAAAGATAGCCACATGCATATAGATAGACCAACTTTACAATTCAGCCGTCCACCAATTCGGGTGTTTGCTCAAAATAATTCAACTTCATGTTCTAATTTTGATTCAAAGGAAAGAAAGTGTGGAGTTGAAATAACTCACTCAGAACGCTTTGAGAAACTTTGGTCAAGAAGTGCCCTAGTAATTTTGTTGCATCTAAGTAGGTCAAAAACTTTACGGAAGTGCTTACTCTAGACATATTCTCATTGACGATGTATGGGTAGCAACATGCCGTTTGGAAAGTCAATTAATCCTTTCCATTTTACAACTTGATGCAGTAGAAGAGGGCATTTCGACCCATTTACTTATATATGGGTCAAATTAAGTTGTGTTCGGGTACAGTAAATAATTTAGCTAAAAGTGCCACTTGGTCCAATGGGTCTAACAGGTCAAATGTGTTGACAGTGAATTCTATTGGTAGCGGTACAATGAATCTCCAAAGTATAGATCATTGTTGTAGTACTATTTAGCAAATATTGATTTTGCAAAAAATAATAGGAAAAAAAAATAGAAACGGACAAAATGGTGTTTGCAGGTCAACCTCACCCGGTCCATTTTGAACCAAAATCAACTATGAGAAAGTATTAGTAAAAAAGATCAAAAAAAGGAGCTTACCAATGAAGGCCTGAAGCTCAGCAAGCTTGTTTTGATGGTGACTTTGAAGCTCCCCCGATAGCTATGTTTCCCACTCCAGCCTCCAAAGCTTCCCTCTCATCCTTCTCTCTGGTTTTCTCGGGGGTCTTATTATCATTAGCCTGGGGAGTGGAATTAGCAGCAGGAGTGAGATCCCGAGATGGTCCTCCAGTAAACCACGGGTGATTAAGCAATTCGGCGGCTGTAGGCCGTTTATCGGGGACAAAATCAAGTATCGGAACAAGAAAATCAGCCAACTCAGTAGCATCTTGTTCACTGAACTCATATTTCTCCTTGAGCACCTTATGCAACGGCCAAAAACGTAATCGCCGGATGTGCCTCAAATCACCATGTCTATTAAAGAATTCACGAGAGTAACGCCCACCTAAAGCTATCTGCAGAATATATTTGTCAAGTTATTTACTTGCATAGAAATGATCAAATTAAATAAAGTCCCACAAAATTATTATAAAGAAATTCAAGTAAACTGGGAGTACAGAAGGATAAATTTGTGCTTGCTTAATTGCTTGTAGTACAAAATAATATCAAACCTTTCGAGGCATCATTCCAAGAAGTTCCATCATTAGAGCCAAATGATCCTGCAAGGTTCAGACATGATTAAGTATTGTCTGGGTTAAACTAATAAATATAAATTAGCATACACAATAACTGATTGCTATTTATTGGTAATCTGACAACTTCAGGACAAGGAAAAACAATGCAAATATAGCAGCACACACAGAATTAATTAGGCAAAGATGACAGGAATCGAGCTATACACCTCACCAGCTAATCACAGATACCTGTTGATTGTTCCGAGGCTATCAATGTGATAACAAACACATTCAGCATATGGTACCTCATGTGTGCTCATACTTTTTACTATGTTGCATAAAATTTTCAATAGACTGTAACTAGAAGAAATGAAGAATAGATAACCCAAATATGACAAGAGTTTATTAGAAAGCCTGTGTGGAAAACAGATAGTAGGAACCGAGGATCCTCAGCTTCAGACCTAGAGTAGCTAGGATCTATTGACTAGGGGATGCATCCCAACTGATATTGGTTTTCTATATAGTCAAAATAAAATTTTACTAAACCTTTTAACATGGACAAAAGAGCATGGACTCAACTTGCGGAACACGAAACTAGTAATATACTAAACCAACTATAACGACTAAACTACCTTAACCTCAAATACTGATAACCAAATACTAGTTGCATGAACTTGCACAATTGATCATGATAATAAGACTTTAATGATTGCATGTCTAATAGTGAAAAAAGTTTAATAGATAAAGAGCTCTGAAGCCCAGGCACGAATATACAAGTTAATCTAGAAACAATATAGTCGAACCCTATCCCCTTTAGAGACCCACAAAAATTATATGTTGCACCATTAGTGATAATTCTGAATATCATGCTAGATAAATGGGGATAATATAGAACAAACGATCAATAAGAAAAATATATATCCGAGTGACTGTAAACAGTGGAAGATTAAAGCAAAATATACCTCATCTCTATCGTAGTTGTCACCACTATGAGGATCAAAGAGAACATCACCAGTTGCAAGTTCAAAGCATATGCATGCAAATGACCACAAATCAGCAGATGTCGAGTACTTGGATCCTAGCAGAACCTCAGGACATCTGTATTGTCTAGTTTGGATATCACCAGTAAACTGCTTGTAAGTCCAGCATGCATTACCAAAATCAACCAGCTTGCACTTAACGTCAACCTCTTCCAAAAGCTTCTGCCTCATCGAGCGGCTCCCTCTTCCACGAAGTTCGGTTCCTTGGCGAGTTTCCCTTCCTTCAGAATGATTATTGGGCTCCGGTTTTGCATCCGATGACGTGGCATGCTCTTCAATGGAGTGCCCATTTGATTTTCCATCAATAGAAGAATCAACAACAGTAGTCTCGTGATCTGCTTCAGCTTCCTCAGACTCTTCCTTTCCAGTCCCATTTTGGGAAGCTTTCTTAGCCTTTTTCCTGATTTTCTTTTTCTGATTCTTCGTAAGATCACCATTGTAAACCTTAACTTCTTTAGAACCCCCAGATTCAGCCAAACTATTATCCTTACTGGAAGAGAGGATGAGGGGTGCCCCTGTTTTTGTCCTATCTCTTTCTGGATCAATCATAGACAAAAGTAATATATTTTCCGGCTTAAGATCCGTATGTATAATCGAAAGTTGGCGATGCAAGTAATCCAAACCCCCTAAAACATGGAAGCAAATCTCCTTCACCTTAGAAAGAGGAACCCCTCTATAATCCGAATACTTGATCAACGTCAACAAATTGTCACCCAGATACTCAAAAACCATACAAACATGCTGCCCGTTCGGCCCAGAATGTTTAAAATGATCCAAAAGCTTCACAACAGCCTTTTTATCATCAGGATCCCCCTCAGCTATCTGCTTCAATATCGTAATCTCATCCATTGCCGCCTCCGTATAATGTTGAGCACTCTTTTGTACTTTTAAAGCTACATATCTCTACAAACCAAAATACAATACATTGTTTCAATTCACTCATTCAAAAACGTCATATATCCAAAATACAACATTACAAGCAACAATTTAAACTGATACAAATTCAAAGCAATTCTTTATACCAACATATGTACTTCAATCCAACTAAGGGGGTGTTTGTCTAAGCTTATAAAAGAAAGCTTAAGGCTTCAGCAAAAAAATCATTTTTAAGCGGCTTTAGCATAAAACTCTATTTTTATCTTCAATAAGCCACAACCTCACACTGTCACACACTACCACACCAACACAATCTCACTTTTGTCCCTCGCAGAACTTGAACCCACAACCTCTTAGCTGGGAACATAACCAAAGTCCCATTGGTAGATTGCTTATTTAATTTCAGCTTATACTCTAAAAAACAGAGCCTTTCAAGAAAGTCCTTTCATAAAAGATTTTAAGTTAAAAACGACAGTAACAAAACAAATTTAAATTCTAATCTTTAATAAAAGCCATTTTGCCAACAAAACTACTTTAAATTCGGTATGAACTTATCGCAAAAAATGCTAATCTTTCAAGAAAGTACTTGCCCCCTTATCAAAAAATGCTTAATTTACCCCAAAATAAGCAGAAGCCGGTTCGATGACACAACACAAAACTACTTCTGCTAAAAATAAGCAATCCCAAACACCCCCCTTGACTGAATTTATTTTTTTGTGATAACAAACTAGTTTTAATCTTTAACAGGCATCTCGAAATAAGCAGGTCCGTAACTGAAAAAAAACTTATACCAGCTCAAAATAAGCAGTTTGAATGTCAGAAAACTCCTTGTGCTTAAAAAAAAGCAACCCCCCCAACTTAATTAACAACTTACAGATTTGTGAGTATCCCAAGCGAGCCAAACAGTAGAAAAATGACCCCAACCAAGTTTACTCTGAACAACATATCTCGAGTGTTTAAACTTATCTCCGATACGAACAGCGTGATAACCACCGCGACGATAATCTTCAGTTCCTTCGTCTTCGGATGTGTAGTCACTTGTTTCACTCCGATCATCTTCTTCTTTGCCGTTATTACTGTTTCTTCTGTTGTTGTTATCTTCTGCCATTGATCTGGAAAGTAGCAGCTAGGGTTTGGTTAGTTGAGTTGTGTCTCTGTGTATGTCTTTTGTTTTGTTTTTGTTTTGTTGTTATACGGAAACTAACTTAACAAGATTAGTTGGGTTTCTTTTTTTTAGTTTTTTTTTTTTTTTTTTTTTTTTACTTACAAGTGTTATGTACTTATGTTGGTGATTTGATTTTTTAGATGTCGATGATGGTTTTGATTTTTATTTTTTTTAGATGTTGATGATTTGTATTTTAGATGTCGATAATTTTATTAAACAAAATAAAAATAAGTAAGGTTTTGAGAGTTTTTTTTTTTTTTTTTTTTTTTTTTTTTTTTACTTTTAAAAGTGTAAAAAAATCTTATATTTTAATTGATTATACAATTTACAATTAAGTTCAGAATTTTTAAAGTGGTGTAATCTTAAATTCAGTTTTATCGCTTTAAGTATAAAATTCTCAAGTTTTATAATCTTTATTATTATTATTTTTTTTTTTATTTTTTTTTTTTATAAAAACATCACTTCATTAGAAAACATAAGAGATTTTATAAAAAATTTGTGGGAAGTCGGGACACTAATTGGGCTCCCACTCCTTTCTGAATACAAAAGCTTAGTCTATGAAAGATAAAAGCCCCACTCTTGACATTATTCGAGTGGCTAACAGCAACAGTCTTGATAGGTGAAAGTGTATCCAAGGCTTCCGTGTCAAGCTCCCCAAATGTAGAAAAAGCAAACGGAATGAACTTGTAGCCATTTTCTTCACATTTGGACACATATTTCTTTTTCTTCTTCTCCACAGCGTTATGTGAAGCTACCCCTCGAGCCCACAAATTAGCATCAATACCCGCAAAAGGAGAGATCACCTTCACATCCAAACACGCATCCTTGCCTTGGATCCAATTAAATAATAGCAAGTCTGCCGGACATAATTCTTTCCCATCCCTCGAAAGAAACCCCATTGGGGCCTCCTTTTTCACCATAATCCCAACCTTGGAACATATGTCGACAAGAATATCACGCACCAGGTTATGTCTAAATTTCACCCCCACTTCACTGGAACAGTGAACTGCATGGTCTCCTCATTGGTCCATACGATGCTTGCAGCTCGGACAAGGACTACCTTCAGAAAACATAGGTATGGTAAGCCTATAACACAGTACCGACCGAAATTGGCGGTGGTTCATCCTTTGGCCTAACCCATCAATAGGTATGGTGAACAGGAAGTCTTGTGCATGTGGAGCCTGGGTACAGCTGAGGATAGCCACTTGCCTTGAACTTAACGAATACTTTGAGACAAGATCTTTCTCGATGACACCGAAATAACACTTTGCCAAGGTTTTCATCATATTAGGGGCAGGAGCGTCAAAGGCGACAGAGAACGTGTCTTTCTTACAAGCACGGTTAAAAATATCGATTGGGAGGGTGGCAAGCCGCCACTGCCAGTCACCAAATCCTGGACCGGAAGCTGTAATAATCTTCTCCAAGGAAGCACGTAGCATCTGATCAAACCGGACTTGGGCCTCTCGCACGTACAACGGGGAACATGTCCTCAAAGCGTAAGATAATTTCGCAACCCCGGCACAATTACGGAGAAGAAGGAGCTCACATTGGGGGTCATTAAGTTTAAGAATAGCTTCCATTTGCAAGATAGTTTTAGATACCCTTTTCAAAGCCAGCTCCTGACAAAAGCTTTCATCCAAGCTAACGGAACCACCAAGTAGTTTGACACCATCAGCTGGACGAGAGATATTTATAGGAAAAACACCTTCCACCCTGCTTCTGGGGTCCTCCATAGGCTAGAAGAGTTCAGTCTTATCGACATTCAAAAACAAGCCCCGAGCAGGGCCATCCGTCAAAATAATGTCGAGCGCCTTGGCAACCATAAGAGTATCTCCGACAATAGTACCATCGTTAAGATACCAAGCCTGGAGAGTGAGCTCACAGGACCTATTAATAGCATGGACTAGGGGATGTAAAACGAGGGCGAACAACAAAGGGCCTAGCGGATCCCCTTGTTGCACCCCTTGACATGACCAAAGGATAGAATCATCGTAATAAAGTCTAGCAGGCCTGGCATAGCAAAACTCAACCCAAGGAGCAATAGAAGGGCATCTCAGCCTGGACTCCTGGAGAAGGACACTCCTATCAACCAGATTGAAAGCGTTCTGAAAATCCACCAACAACATGGAAGGCCCAACATTGTGACCCTTAGCCTCAATAAGTCGATTCACCGAATGAAGAACAGCCTCACAACCACCCGGAACGCCAACCCCAAATTGAAAGTCCTGCAAGTAGGTATTCATAGAGTTGCCAATTGACGAGGAAGCAACCTTAGACACGAGCCTACGCCAAACCGTGCCGACAGCAATAGGGCGTATGCCTCTACCCGGCTTAACCAACGAAGTCAAGGGGCACTAGCAATAAATTCCCCTAATACAGCAGGGCACTTTCCGTCAAGAAACAGGTTGACAAACCCAGTGATGGACCCTAGCAAGTCATCGGCAATGGCGGACGCAGCCCCTCCCAAAATATCCATTAAATGTTGTGCTCTAAGCCCATCTCGACCACATGATGTCCCTTTTGGGAAACTGCGTATCCTATTCAACACCAAATCCTTATCCACAATAAGTGCATCTTCACCCAGGGGATCCAATGACAAAATTGGTGGTGGGGCACGGGGATGTTTGGCCTCTAGCTCATGCAGGGTGTCAGATATAGAGGGGGCGACACCAGAGGACGTAAGCACCTTAATGGCAGCGGTGAAGTGTCCGTCCCCCAGTTTATGCTTACATTGAACCAGGTTAGCTGCATCAAGATCTTTAGTTTTCGCCATTCCACCGAGGGATGGAGTGACCCCAGATAAACGTTCCATTACCAATGCAAATATGTCTGCAGGACCCTTCCACCGGAGAATAGCCCGCGAGATACATTCAAGTTGGCACCGTTCTCGCTCTCCCGAACGTCGTTGGGCTCTGTTGGCTGGCGCGAAGGTGGTCAAAACACAACATGGCAGGATGAGGAGTTGCACCCATACCGATAGATCCCCCGGGCACGCAAGGACCTTATCTAGTGCATTACGAAAAATCTTGGCAAACCCGAGACGTAGCCTAGGGGGGATGCATTTAACCGTACGTAACTTCTTCAAGAACACCCGGCCTAGTAAGTTGATATCAAAAACTGACCCACTCTCCTGCGAAATAGCCACAGGATCGACCCCTTCACCAATACCACCATTAGTGATAGCCGATGCAACGATAGCACCATTCACTGCATCTAATACTGCCGTGGGAGGCGCGTTGATGCCATAGATCTCAACGTCATGAAAACTAGGTGCTAAGACCACTCCCCCGTCGGCATGCTTACAATTTTTACTAAAGGTGTGGGTGCAAAAACACACCCCTCAAAGCCAGACTCCCGCCGCATGAAGTGGGTCAAGCGCGGAGAATAAGGAAAAATCCTTCGTAACCCGATCCTTGTATGAAGCTTTTAGAACATCCGTTTTAAAATGGCGCGTATTCAAATGGTCAATAAAATATTTCTTAGTGAGCCCTTTACCATTTCCCCCACTACACCCTTCACAACCTTGTAACGGACAAGAGATTCTAAATGCCTCACGATTAGCCATAAAGAGCTAGCCAAACCGTAAATTGATTGAACCTTCCTCTTTTTTTTTTTGTCCAACTCTCAAATTAAACAAACGTATGCTAAATAAAATAAACGTATGCTAAATAAAATCAACATCACATGTGACTAGGGCCTACCACACAAACAACACATAAACTAATGGATAAAAGGGACAAAGCGCTACAAGGATGTGCGGGCCCCACCAAATAAAAACAAGTTGTAAACCATGTTGGATCATCAAACCGCCTACACAATAACCTGGACAAGTCGCTTCCTGAAAAAGGCTATCAAACAAAGTAACGAACGCAAAATTTTGGACAAGTCGCTTCCAAAAGAAGGCTATCCAGCAAACCGCTTCCAGCGCACGGCTCCAGGAGCCCAGTACCAGACACCACCTCCTGTCACAAGGAGGAATTCGGCAAGGTCACCACACCCACGATAACCAACAGACAGGACGCGAACACGGTAACTAGCAGGAAGATCACACGGAAATATGTAGGAAACTATATAAGATATAGCCAAACCCTTCCCAACCGTACCCTGAAAATATTGAGAAGAAAAGAAAAGAGAAGAACACAAAAAAGGAGAAGGGTAACTCACGCACACCCACGAACCATGGCGAGATCAAGATGATCTAGTGGAAGATGATCAAGGAGATCAATTGGGGAGAGCCCCGAATCGCCCACAGTTACACCATCCGTTATTATTATTATTGTCCCGGCTTCCCACCAATTATTATTATTATTATTATTACTTTATTATTATTTTATTAAAAACTCAAAGGATTTACAAGAAATTAGTGGGAAGCCGAGAGACCAACTGGGCCCCCACTCCTCTAGCAATAGCGAAACTAATACGATTAAAAATATGACCCGCAGTACGAGCCCCAATGTCTTGAGTCAAGGAGAAACGTCTAATACGCTTTAGTAAGGTTACCGCCTCTTTCTCAAGTTCTCCAAAAGAAGAAAAAGAAAAGGGGAGGAACCCGTATCCGATATCTGCGCATTTAACCTCATACTTGACACGTTTACGTGGTGCAGCCTCACTAACCGCACGCCCAGGCACAAAATCAAGCAACCCCGATTGCGTCAAAGGAGACGAACCTGTAAGATCATGTGACAACTCGCAATTTCAGGTCATTTCTCAAATTTACAATTCATCTCGGGAATTTACTATTCACCGATTACTATTCAAAATTTTACTATTCAACGTTTTCGAAGTCGAAGTAATATTCTGAGAACGTATTTCAAAATTTACTATTCACGAAACACTATTCATTTCCGGAGAAAATCACTATTCAAGTTTCACTATTTCATCGTTTATCGTAAACTAGGTTTACGAGTTTCAAATTCGCGTAACCTTAATGGTTTAGCTGCGAATTCATGATCATATCATCAAGGGCATTTCATATAGACTAGGTTTAGTCTACATATCATTAGCATCATTATCATCATATTAGTTCATGCACGGTTTTGCATTTTTCATTAAACGTATAATTTTTATTAAATAAACGCTATGCGTAATTAATTATTTTGAACATTTGATCCGATACTTCAAAAAAAAAAATTATCCTGATATATTTTTATACTCATATTAAGATTATAAAAATAATATTATGAGTTTACCCAGTGTTTTAAATTTATTTTGTATATAAATTGTTATATTTATATAATTACGACGGTTTTCGTAAAAACTACACGATAATTATTATTTCACTCAAATTTTGCAAGAAATGTATTTTTATAATTTTTATGACTTCAATATATTTTATTTTGACCCGTTAAAATTTATTTTTAGCCAACGCTACCCTAAAAGCTCAAATAAATACACAAGTTACTAACTATCTTTAATTAACTACACATCTATACTTAAAAAAAATAATATAATAACTAACTCAAACATATCTTTGTCGACAAACATAGATGATTCACACATAAAATATGCAAAATATCTTCCATATAATTATATTATATTACATATTAAACATACATACTCAAATCTTCAAGGTGTAAAAGCAAATACCACATCTCTTTCTCTTGCTCTTAGAACCGGCAGCCACAAGACCAAGAAGGAGGATCATCATAAAATTTTCAAGACAAAGTTATTTAACACACTAGTATCACTCTTTGTTTAAGGTTTTGCAATATAAACCTTGGGTGATTAGGAAAAATCCTTTGTTCTCACAACCTCATCAAGTTACTAGTAAGCATTCATATTCATCATAATATTTCATATTCATTGTTATGGTCAATTCATTTTATTTGAGAAAACATGCAAGTCTCATGAGGTTTATACCACTTTTTCATTGATTTTAAGAGTTATGTATATATAAGTCATCCTATAATTACTCCTTGTTATATATTATTTTTGGTGATGTATAGGAACCCATGACACCCTAAGAAGGTGTATGGTAGGATTAGAATAGCTTCGGAGTTGTTTTGAATGGGTTAGAATAGGTTTGGCGCGAGAAAAACTCATTTCGACACGTTTTAAAAAGGGTCTGTCCTTATTTTCAAAATCTGGAAATCTCGACAGTGAATAAAAATTTTTGGCCTAGAGATTTAGAAAATACACTTTAAAACGAAAACGTGGCCGCTTGAACGGATTAAAACGGAGCTATAACGAAGAAGTTATGAATTTTTCAAGTTGACGACGAAAACTATAATTTTCTGGAAATTTCAGCATGTATTGCTTATTTTGTACGAGTCAAAAATGAAGCTTGGGCGTTGTAAATTATGTCGACTTGTCAAAAATATGTTAGTATACTTTGATACAAAGCTAAGGACCTTTAAAACGTAGAAAACGGATTTGTAACGATTAAATTATACACGTTTACAAAAAGTTGCCGTAACTTTATTATATAAGAAAAACTATATTATTTCTAATAGGCAAATATTACGGCAAAACTAGTTACCATGTTGAAGGTTGTTTTTAACATTGATGTAGAACTTTTTATAAAGTGATGTCTTCTAGAAAAAGTAAGTTCGCCAAGTATATTTTCCAAAATGTCCGACCGTTTGTTTAGCGGAGTTGTAATGAATTAAATACGATCACTCAAACTTGGTCAAAAACCACCCTTAAACGCTATTTTGGACTAAAGTATTATACTTAACCTATATTTTTCTTGTGATCGAGACCTCTAGGATGGAAACTTAAACACTAAAACTTTGAGATAATGATACGAGCTTCCTAAAACCGTTGAGTTTGTTTCCTAACGCTCGAAGTGCACCATTTTACGACTAGCTTTTAGAGGCCGTTTTAGTCACTTTCATGGAAATTTCAACGACATTATTTTACGACGAAAAGTTATAATTTCATAATAAATCATTAAATGATTATCGTATGATATCATTTCAATGTAAATGCTTGAAAAGTAATTATTAAATTGTCAAGACGTTATAAGAATTATTTTTCGACGATAAGTATTATTTTCAAAAATTCACAAGTGGTATAGATATCGTATGAATTGTATGCATAACATTACATCATAACTTATTACATATCATAACATTCATAATAGGTCACGGTTAGAGGTTGCGCCTCATTTCAGTGTATCCACTTTTGTCATCATAATCATTGCAACAGGTGAGTTTTCATAGCCCCGATTTATTCAAGTTTTTACTTATTTCAAACCTACGGGGGAGAATACATTGCACATCATTTTTATTACGATGCCAAGTATATCAAATTCATTACACTGCTTAAGTTACCTCATTGCCAGTTAAATGTCCCCATTTCATAAGCATGAACCGTTAATTTCATAGACGCGTGGGTGAGTGGATAGATCTATCGAGGGTGACACCTCCATCCGGGTTGGCGGATTCCAACCGGACGGATGCATTTCATTTCATAATCATTATTTGAGTTGTTTGGCAAAACACTCTGTTGGGGCGAACATCATGATCAGTCAAGCTTCGGTGTCATGTGCTTAAGCAATTGTATCATTTTTGTGACATCATTGTCATACATAATTTATACTTGTGGTAGTCGTATTAAACATTTACATAAACTCTATGAACTCACTCAACCATTGTGTTGACACTTTTAGCAATGTATTTTCAGGTAACTAAGGCATTCACTTCATGGCATGCATGTGGACATATCATAGAGTCGCGGTGACGACGCGTCTCACATGGGATTTATACACTTTAAAAACATCGTTTGACTTGTACCAAACTTACTTTCCGCACATAGTAACTTTCATTTGGGACCTATCTTTGTAACTCTGAATGTTTTTATTAAATCAAGCGATGTATTTTCCAAACGACACTTTAGGTCGTTCAATATATCTGTAACTGTGATGCTATGACAGTCAATCCCCAGGAATTCCATTCCGCTGCAAAAACAGGTAATTTGGGGGTGTGAAAGATTGGCATCAGAGCTTCAGTTATGGAGAACTAGGTTGCATCATTGACCCTAGACTATAACTACATCATCATAGCATCTCATCATTTCATCATAAGTGCATATTCACTTTACATGCGGTTTATACGTACATTTTTCGAGTTGTTTACTCTCATTTCAAATCGATTGTCACATGGATGCTTTCAAATAACCATTCCATTATATTTTCTTTAGACTCCAATGTGGAGAATGTCTTATCATTCCCTATCACAATTTTAATATCAGCTGATTCATCACCGATAACGTCGAATTCCGAGGTAAAACCTTTAAGTACGGCAAAGTCACTATCACTCCTCTGTTTCACCACTAACATGTCGAGTTACACGCTATTCACACATTAAGTCACTAAACCATCATACATTTGAAGCACTTACAATATCTCATAACTCATCTCCTAGGAATCCGTCAATTATTTTGAAACATAATCCCAAACTTATCACCTCATATCATATCTCGTTGGAGCGTTTATTATTAACATCGGACTTTGCTACGTCTCACCTTTCCTCATATTTTGAAGAGTTATGGCGCCGAAGAAAGCTGCACCAGAAATGACACCAGCTGCTATCCAAAAGTACGTAGAGGATAGTATATCCGAGGCACTAAGGAAAGAACGAGCAATGGTAACTGCTGCTGCCGAAGCCGCAACTGCTAGACTTGCTTACATCAAAAGGTTTCAAGAGTTGGTTGTTCTTTGTCCAGCTATGGTTTCGGACAATGAGAAACTATTGGAGAATTTCATTGGAGGATTTCCACAAAGTATCCAAGGAGATGTAACCTCTTTCGATTCACAAACAATTGAAGAGACCATCAAGGTAACTCAAATACTCATGGCTCAAGTTGTGAAGAGGGAAAACTTTATCGACAATAACAACAACAACAACAACAACCGCGACAATCAAACTAACAACAAAAGGAAATGGAAAAACGACCAGGGAAGTTATAGTAATGACAAACAAAACCATAACACTAACCATCACCAACAACTGAATAGAAGACAAGAAGCCGCCAGGGTTTATGTTGCTGCACCAACAAAGGAAAGAACTTATACTGGAAACTTACCACGATGCCACCAATGCACGCTACATCATGATGGTCCATGTGGTATATGCTTTAGCTGTCAAAAAGTGGGACACCTTGCCAAGGACTGCAAAGGAAAAGGATATGTTGGAACTCAACCACTATGTAATCGATGTAAGTATCATCACTCGGGTCTTTGCCCTGTTAAGTGCTACAAGTGTAAAAAAACTAGGACACCATGCCAGGGATTGTAGAGGTAAAGCTATAATTACATGTTTCGGATGTGGGGAGCAAGGACACTATCAGAACCAATGTCCCCGGAACCAAGGTTAACAAGTTGAAGGAACTCATGGGAAAACATATATATTAGAAGGAGGAGAAGCTCAACAGGATTTCAACAACGCAGAAGACTGAAGAAGTTCAGAAATTAACAGTCTTATTTTCCTTATGTATTATGTCGTACTAAGTTTATGTCTTCCATCGTATCCGAAACTTTATAACTTAAAGATGTACTACTTTTGATAAACCACTCGTTGTAAAATATTCTCATCTATCGTACTTTATTTTCTTTCCGATTTGTTATTACTTACGAGAATTTTAATTCCTTTTACTTTAACTATCATTTTAACGACACAGTTTAAATCTTTGTAAACATTGAGAGTTATAACAACTAAACCGAACGTCACATTATCGTTCCTTAATTATACATAGCCTAGCTAACTATGTCTAATTCTGGAGGGATCATGTTATGTTGGGAGCAATTATTTATAAATCTTAGTGCAAGCAAAATTTTCACATATTTCAAAAAGTCAAAGTGTTACTCATGGGAGATTCACCCAATAATTTCTTTACTATGATGTTTTATACACTCTCAATCATCGATAACCGTAACGACACATTCTCATATCTTCTCTCCTCGATATTCATCATAAACTCAAAAATTCGATAGACTAACACGAACTGAATTCAGGGACTGAATTCCTTTTTGGATGGGCGAATGTGACAACTCGCAATTTCAGGTCATTTCTCAAATTTACTATTCATCTCGGGAATTTACTATTCACCGGTTACTATTCAGAATTTTACTATTCACCATTTTCGAAGTCGAAGTAATAATCTGAGAATGTATTTCAAAAATTACTATTCACGAAACACTATTCATTTCCGGAGAAAATCACTATTCAAGTTTCACTATTTCATCGTTTATCGTAAACTAGGTTTACGAGTTTCAAATTCGCGTAACCTTAATGGTTTAGCTGCGAATTCATGATCATATCATCAAGGGCATTTCATATAAACTAGGTTTAGTCTACATATCATTAGCATCATTATCATCATATTAGTTCATGCACGGTTTTGCATTTTTCATTAAACGTATAATTTTTATTAAATAAACGCTATCGCGTAATTAATTATTTTGAACATTTGATCCGATACTTCCAAAAAAAAAAATTATCCCGATATATTTTTATACTCATATTAAGATTATAAAAATAATATTATGAGTTTACCCAGTGTTTTAAATTTATTTTGTATATAAATTGTTATATTTATATAATTACGACGGTTTTCGTAAAAACTACACGATAATTATTATTTCACTCAAATTTTGCAAGAAATGTATTTTTATAATTTTTATGACTTCAATATATTTTATTTTGACCCGTTAAAATTTATTTTTAGCCAACGCTACCCTAAAAGCTCAAATAAATACACAAGTTACTAAGTATCTTTAATTAACTTCACATCTACTACACATCTATACTTAAAAAAAATATATATAATAACTAACTCAAACATATCTTTGTCGACAAACATAGATGATTCACACATAAAATATGCAAAATATCTTCCATATAATTATATTATATTACATATTAAACATACATACTCAAATCTTCAAGGTGTAAAAGCAAATACCATATCTCTTTCTCTTGCTCTTAGAACCGGCAGCCACAAGACCAAGAAGGAGGATCATCATAAAATTTTCAAGACAAAGTTATTTAACACACTAGTATCACTCTTTGTTTAAGGTTTTGCAATATAAACCTTGGGTGATTAAGAAAAATCCTTTGTTCTCACAACCTCATCAAGTTACTAGTAAGCATTCATATTCATCATAATATTTCATATTCATTGTTATGGTCATTTCATTTTATTTGAGAAAACATGCAAGTCCCATGAGGTTTATACCACTTTTTCATTGATTTTAAGAGTTATGTATATATAAGTCATCCTATAATTACTCCTTGTTATATATTTTTTTTGGTGATGTCTAGGAACCCATGACACCCTAAGAAGGTGTATGGTAGGATTAGAATAGCTTCGGAGTTGTTTTGAATGGGTTAGAATAGGTTTGGCGCGAGAAAAACTCATTTCGACACGTTTTAAAAAGGGTCTGTCCTTATTTTCAAAATCTGGAAATCTCGACAGTGAATAAAAATATTTGGCCTAGAGATTTAGAAAATACACTTTAAAACGAAAACGTGGCCGCTTGAACGGATTAAAACGGAGCTATAACGAAGAAGTTATGAATTTTTCAAGTTGACGACGAAAACTATAATTTTCTGGAAATTTCAGCATGTATTGCTTATTTTGTACGAGTCAAAAATGAAGCTTGGGCGTTGTAAATTATGTCGACTTGTCAAAAATATGTTAGTATACTTTGATACAAAGCTAAGGACCTTTAAAACGTAGAAAACGGATTTGTAACGATTAAATTATACACGTTTACAAAAAGTTGCCGTAACTTTATTATATAAGAAAAACTATATTATTTCTAATAGGCAAATATTACGGCAAAACTAGTTACCATGTTGAAGGTTGTTTTTAACATTGATGTAGAACTTTTTATAAAGTGATGTCTTCTAGAAAAAGTAAGTTCGCCAAGTATATTTTCCAAAATGTCCGACCATTTGTTTAGCGGAGTTGTAATGAATTAAATACGATCACTCAAACTTGGTCGAAAACCACCCTTAAACGCTATTTTGGACTAAAGTATTATACTTAACCTATATTTTTCTTGTGATCGAGACCTCTAGGATGGAAACTTAAACACTAAAACTTTGAGATAATGATACGAGCTTCCTAAAACCGTTGAGTTTGTTTCCTAACGCTCGAAGTGCACCATTTTACGACTAGCTTTTAGAGGCCGTTTTAGTCACTTTCATGGAAATTTCAACGACATTATTTTACGACGAAAAGTTATAATTTCATAATAAATCATTAAATGATTATCGTATGATATCATTTCAATGTAAATGCTTGAAAAGTAATTATTAAATTGTCAAGACGTTATAAGAATTATTTTTCGACGATAAGTATTATTTTCAAAAATTCACAAGTGGTATAGATATCGTATGAATTGTATGCATAACATTACATCATAACTTATTACATATCATAACATTCATAATAGGTCACGGTTAGAGGTTGCGCCTCATTTCAGTGTATCCACTTTTGTCATCATAATCATTGCAACAGGTGAGTTTTCATAGCCCCGATTTATTCAAGTTTTTACTTATTTCAAACCTACGGGGGAGAATACATTGCACATCATTTTTATTACGATGCCAAGTATATCAAATTCATTACACTGCTTAAGTTACCTCATTGCCAGTTAAATGTCCCCATTTCATAAGCATGAACCGTTAATTTCATAGAAGCGTGGGTGAGTGGATAGATCTATCGAGGGTGACACCTCCATCCGGGTTGGCGGATTCCAACCGGACGGATGCATTTCATTTCATAATCATTATTTGAGTTGTTTGGCAAAACACTCTGTTGGAGCGAACATCATGATCAGTCAAGCTTCGATGTCATGTGCTTAAGCAATTGTATCATTTTTGTGACATCATTGTCATACATAATTTATACTTGTGGTAGTCGTATTAAACATTTACATAAACTCTATGAACTCACTCAACCATTGTGTTGACACTTTTAGCAATGTATTTTCAGGTAACTAAGGCATTCACTTCATGGCATGCATGTGGACATATCATAGAGTCGCGGTGACGACGCGTCTCACATGGGATTTATACACTTTAAAAACATCGTTTGACTTGTACCAAACTTACTTTCCGCACATAGTAACTTTCATTTGGGACCTATCTTTGTAACTCTGAATGTTTTTATTAAATCAAGCGATGTATTTTCCAAACGACACTTTAGGTCGTTCAATATATCTGTAACTGTGATGCTATGACAGTCAATCCCCAGGAATTCCATTCCGCTGCAAAAACAGGTAATTTGGGGTGTGACAGATCAACACAAACATCACGCCCGCCATCCCAAGAATAAAGCAATATATCAGCCGGTCGCAAGGGTCTGTCCATATCTCCATGAAGCCCAATATCCACCTCCTTACGAACAGAAATCCCGGACTGAGAGCATATATCAACAAGAACATCACGTACAATGTTGTGCCGATGTTTAATGCCAACAATGCCCGCACATGAAACTGCATGATCCCCATAAATATCTCCAGTAAAAACCCTAGAACATGCCGAGCACGGTACCTGAACAGTGAAAAGGGGAACACCCAGTCGATAACACAGCACACAGCGATAAGTCCTGGCGTTCATAGTTTGTCCCAATCCAGATATAGGAGCCACCCTAAGCCAATATGAAGTATGATCCTCCTTTAGTAAGCTCCATAGCGCCACCTGTCGGGGGGATAGATGGAACGTAGATTCAACAGTTTGGGTAACCTGATCGAAGTATATATCTGCCAATTTCTTCATAAGTTTGGGGGCAGCGACCTCGCTAGGGTTACTCAAAAGGTCAATATCCATATTCGCATTAAAAGTACATAGAGCATCATCAAAGGAGGGACCAGAAGTCACAATACCAGCACTATGGAGGAGCTTAGTCTGCAGACTAGCAGATTGAAGTCTCGAAGCAAGAAAAAGCATAGTTCAAAACATCACATGCAGAATATAAACCAAGCCCCCAAAAGCAAAGGGTAAGGTGGCGAGTCTCTATTGCCAATCACCAAAACCGGGCCCAGAAGCAGTGACAATACGCTCCAAGGAAGAACGAAGTGCCGCATCAAAAGAAACCTGAGCACACTCAAAGACCCGAGGAGAACATGTGCGCATAGAAAAATATAACTTAGAAATACCAGCACATGTACGAAGAAGCAACAACTCGCATTGAGGGTCATTGATTTTGGCAACTGCCTCCATAAGTTCAATAGTTTTATCAACCCTTTTCAGGACCAACTTACTACAAAACTCAAAATCCACACTAACAGGTCCACCCAATAATTTAACACCGTGTGAGGGGCGGGAAATATTGGGGGGAAAAACACCGACATACCTGCTTCTGGGGTCCTCCTGTGGCCAAAAAACTTCAGTTTTATCAACATTGATGTGTAGGCCACGACAAGGTCCATCCGCCATAATCAACTCCAAAACCTTACCCACAACCAAAGTATCACCAATAATAGTGCCATCATCCAGATACCAAGCTTGAAAGGAAAGGTAAAAAGAATCTCTAATCTTACATGCCAAGGGATGTAACACTAAAGCAAAAAGAAGAGGCCCAAGCGGATCACCTTGTTGCACACCTTGATGAGACCAAAGAGTGTGCTCACCATAATATAATCTAGCGGGACTAGAGTAACAGAATTCAACCCACCGTGAAATAGCCGGGAAATGAAGCCAAACCTCTCGTAACATAACAGCCCGATCCACCATGTTGAAAGCGTTTTTAAAGTCAACCAACAACATAGACAAACCAACATCATCCCCCCGGTCCTCAACCAACCGATTCACAGCGTGAAGAATAGCCTCACCTCCACCAGACACACCAACACCAAATTGCAAATCATCTAAATAACTATCTGAAGAGTGGCCAATCATAGAAGCACAAACCTTGGAAACTAAACGCCTCCAAACAGTCCCAACAGCAATAGGGCGAATACCTCCTCCTGGTTTGACTAAGGGTGTGAGGGGAGCACTAGCAATGTACTTACCCAGCGCCCTCGGGCATTTACCAGCAAGGAAAAGGTTCACTACTTGGGTAATAGAAGCGACCAACTCATCAGAAATAGCCACATCAGCACCATTTAAAAAATCCAAAAGGTGTTGGGCCCGCAACCCATCCCGCCCACAAGAAGTGCCACGAGGGAAACTCTTGATCATGTCAAGAACCGTAGAAGGAGATGCGGTAAGGTGATGATGATCAATGGGTATATCAGGCAAAAGAGGAGCAGACTGAAAGGGGTGCTTAGCTTTTAAGTCCTCAAGAGTAGAAACATCATAAGGTGCAATACCAGAAGACGAAAGAACTCTGACCGCTGCTGTATAATGACCATCACAAATCTTCCTCTTACATTGCTTGACATTGCGGTCACCCAAATCCAAGCTATCATCATCAATATTGGACCATAATGGAGAAGGTTCAGCTAAAACCTCACGCACGACCTGCAAACTGCCACCAGGGGTGCCCCATGAATGAATAACATTAACAATATACTCTTCCTGGCGTTGGCGCTTAGTGGCCGACCTACCCTCTTGACTACTCCTCGGGCAAAAGGTTTTAAGAAGACAAAGAGGCAGGACAAACAAACCAGCCCAACAAGAAATGTCATCAGGCGTGCAGAGCACCTTATCAAGAGCTCTTTTCAAAGTGCGAGAGAACTCCAAACGACATTTGGGAGGGATAGATTTGATAGTCCGCAATCCCTTAGAGAATAAGGTGTCAAGAAGAGGTAAATCAAAACCACCAAGCACATCCAAAACCGAATCCTCAACAATGGCAACCTGAGAAGGAACCTGCGGTCTGGTGAGATCATATAACACGAACCGAACAACACCATCACCACAATCAGGAGGAGACACAAAATCAGACCCTGTATCATGACGACATTTAGTCCGGAAAGTATGCGTTTTGAAACAATCACCACATAACCATAACCCCATACGCTTAAGAGTAACCTCGGTCCTTTCGAAAATAGCCAAATCCGACAAGAGAGACTGCTTAGTGGTACCAAGAGCCTCAACGCTAAAGTGCCGGTCACGACAAGAGAGACTGCTTATTATTATTATTATTATTATTATTATTATTATTATTATTATTATTATTATTATTATAAAAACAACAATTCATTAGAAAATCATAGGTTACAAGAAATTAGTGGAGCCAAGAAATTAATTGGCCTCCCACTTCTCTAACAATGGCAAAACTAATCCTACTAAAAATATGATCAGCAACACGTGCGCCAATTTCCTGATTCAACGAGAAACTTCAGATGCGTTTTTAGTAAGGTTACCGCCTCCTTCTCAAGTTCTCCAAAAGAAGAGAATGAGAAGGGGAGAAACCTATATCCAATGTCCGCACCTTTAGCCTCGTACTTGACACGTTTACGTTGCGCTGCTTCGACCACTGCATGACCCGGTGCGAAATCAACCATATTAGTTTGTGTCAAGGGAGACGACCCAGTCAAATCGACACATGCATCCTGCCTACCGTCCCAAGAATAGAGTAATATATCAGCTGAACGTAAGGATTTTTCCCTATCACCACAAAGCCCAATGTCAACCACTTTACGAGCCGAAATCCCAGACCGAGAGCATATATCAACAAAGGTATCACGCACCACATTGTGCCGATGTTTAATGCCAATGATACCAGCACAGGATACCGCGTGGTCCCCATAAATGTCTCAAGCAAATACCTTGGAGCAGGCTGAACATGGCATCTGAGCAGAAAAAAGGGGGACACCTAACCGATAGCATAACACACATCGGTAAGTTCTAGCATTCATGGTCTGTCCCAATCCGGATATCGGAACCACCCTAAGCCAGTTAGAAGCGTAATCCTCTTTTTGCGATCTCCATAGAACCATATGTCGAGTAGATAAGCAAAAGGTGGATTCGGCCATTTTGGTGACACGTGTGAAATATATATATGCCAATTTCTTCATGAGTTTGGGGGCAGCGATCTCACATGGGTTCTCCAAAAGTCCGGTCTCCGTTTTCACTTTAAAAGTGTGCAGGGCATCATCAAAGGAAGATCCATAAATTATAATGTCAGAATGTCGGAGGAGCTTAGTCTGTAAACTGGCATATTGGAGTCTAGCTGCCAGGAAAGCATAGTTTAAGACATCCCCTGCAGAGTATACACCAAGCCCCCCAAAATCAAAAGGTAGTGTGGCCAATCTCCATTGCCAATCACCAAAACCAGGTCCAGAAGCAGTGACAATACGCTCCATAGAAGAGCGAAGTGTCGCATCAAATGTAATTTGAGCACGCTCAAAGACCTGAGGGGAACATGTGCGCATAGAAAAATATAACTTGGAAATACCAGCACATGCTCGAAGGAGCAACAATTCACACTGAGGGTCATTAAGCTTAGCAACAACATCCATAAACACAATGGTTTTAGCAACCCGTTTCATAATAAGCTCGCTACTAAACTCAAGGTCTACACTAGCAGGTCCACCCAACAATTTAACCCCACATGAAGGCCGACCAATATTAGGCGGGAAAACACCTGCAAGCCTGCTTCTAGGATCTTCCCTTGGCCAGAAAACATCAGTTTTGTCGACATTAAGGTGCAAACCATGGCGAGGTCCATCCATCATAATAAGCTCCAAAACCTTCCCAACAGTCAAAGTATCTTCGATGATCGTACCATCATCTAAGTACCAAGCTTGAAGAGGGAGACATAAGGAGTCTCTAATCTTGCATATCAAAGGATGTAACACCAAGGCAAAAAGGAGAGATCCAAGTGGATCACCTTGCTGCACTCCTTGATGTGACCATAAAGTGTGTTCCCCATAGTATAATCTGGCTGGGATAGAGTAGCAGAATTCAACCTAACGTGATATGGCAGGACAATGGAGGCGAACCTCTTGTAACATAACCTCGCGGTCCACCAAATTAAAGGCGTTTTTGAAATCCATAAACAACATCGAAAGACCCACCTCATCTCCACGGTCTTCAATAAACCGATTTACGGCATGAAGAATAGCCTCCCCTCCTCCAGAAACCCCAACTCCAAATTGTAGATCATTCAAGTAACCATCTAAAGAATGTCCAATCATAGAATCACCCACCTTGGAGACCAAACGCCTCCAGACGGTCCCTACAACAATAGGACGAATACCACTACCTGGTTTGATCAGTGGTGTGAGAGGAGCACTGGCAATATACTCACCCAACGCCCTAGGGCACTTACCATCAAGAAAAAGATTTACCACCAGGATGATAGAAGCGATTAACTCATCAGATATAGCCACATCAGCACCACTAAAACAATCCAAAAGGTGTTGGGCACGCAAAACCATCTCGACCACAGGATGTACCCCGGGGGAAACTCTTAATCATGTCAAGAACCAAAGCAGGAGATGCAATGAGGTTATGATGATCGATAGGTATATCCGGCAGGGAAGAGGCAGACTTGAAGGGATGCTTAGCCTTTAGGTCCTCAAGGGTAGATGATCGATATTATTATTATTATTATTATTATTATTATTATTATTATTATTATTATTATTATTAAATAGACCGTACTATCAAAAACTTGGTGTACGTACAGGTTATAAATATCAAGCCTAAGTGCGAATTATTGAGGCATGCAAATAAACATAAAAGCCTTTGTTCAAAAATAAATAAATATAAAAGCCTCGGACTTTAATTTTATACCAAAACCATGTGTATGCACAAGATTATAACATCTCTTAAAAAAAATAAAAAATAAAAAAAAAGTAATAAAAAAAATAATAATAAGAATAATGAATCATTCGCATCAATCAAATTGAACCAATAGAAGAGCTCCATTCAAGCCTTCTTATTGGTAAATAGAAAGTCAAAATTCAAATAAATTGATGAACATCTCTTAATTTCTAATCTAGATAAAAAAAAATCACATGAAAGTGCATGTGTCAAAATTGTAAAAATGAAAAACTAATAAAAGAGGTTGTTATTTTTTAAAATTTGGTGATTAAGTTTTAACTGTTACTCTCCCGTTTCAATATTATTGTCCATAGTTCCTTTTTGTAATGTCTCAAATTAATTTTATATCATTAGAAAGAGATAGAAAAAGTTGATATAAATTACCATATTATCCTTACTTGATATTATTATTACAAATTTAAATAATTAAAAAAAAACAGCAATTAATTAGTTAAGGATAAAGTTGTCATTATGTAAAAAATAAAAGAAATTAAGCAGTAGTAATTATGCTTTTTTAAACTATGTAAACTGATGGAGAAACAAAATTTAAAAGAAAATTGGGCATAAATTTACAACAAAGTAATAATAATAATAATAATAATAATAATAATAATAATAATAATAATAATGGTTGTTTTGTTTTGATTGACTAATAGAATTTACCTTAAGCTCAAAACATTATATAAATAATCTAAAATTTATATAATAAATGTATTAGGATTATCTCGTGTTAAAAATGAACACGAGGAGTAATGTTTAGGGTTGTTGTGAGAAGGAAAAAAAATGGGTCATTATTGTGAGACATTTATTTTATTTTTAAGTCTATCTCCACTCGTAAGTCACAATGACTTTAACATGATCTATCATGTTTGTTTTGAATATTAGAATATCGTAATACTAAATAAATGCCCTATACACTTTAAATTTGATTAAAAAAAAACAACATTTATTGTTATTATTGTAATTTATAAATATTATTATCATTATTATATTAAACCAATATGTACGAGATTCTAAATATCAAAATGAAAGCTCAGGATATTGTGATATGTGCCTAGATGAGTGGTAAGGGCTTAGCTTTTTAGGACGAAAGTGCCTAGAGTTCTTGGGTTCGAACCCTAGGGAGAAAATTAATCCCCCATTGGCCACGGAGGTTCACCTGCGCTGACTCCGGGCTATCCAAAAAGGTAGCCGTCCTGGGATTAGTCGGCTCGCAATGTCGAGTCGGAAACCCAGATATACAAAGAAAATAATAAAAAATACACGAGATCGTACATCAAACGACTCATGTAATTCTTCTTTAAAGTTTAAGTAACGATATCCGAAACTTTGTGTTAACTTGTCCTTGGCGAACTTTCTGTTAGTTGAAATGAAGTGGTAAAAGACTTTAACATTTCGATTAAATACTATCTTGTTGTTAATACGACTTATGTCAATACATTGTGCACACATTTTTTTCGTTCTACGACACATTACATGTTAATTATATAATATATGAAACTACATTGAACACAACTTTATATGAGCTTCTACTCTGTCATATGCATGTATGGCTTTCTATGATGGATAAAGACAAACGTTGCACCGAGCTAGAACATGTGCGACCATTGTATTTAGAAGTGTTTGGATATGGTTTTGAAACATGTTAGTGTTAATGTTTGGATATAATACGACTTATATTAAAACTCATCTAATGAGATTGTACAAATTTAAACGACTCATGTAATTCTTTTTTAAAGTTTAAGTAAGGATATCCGAAACTTTGTGTTAACCTATCCTTAGCGAACTTTCTGTTAGTTGAAATGAAGTGGTAAAAGACTTTAACATTTCGATTAAATACTATTTGTTGTTAATACGACTTATGTCAATACATCGTGCACACATTTTTTTTGTTCTACCACACATTACATGTTAATTATATAATATTTGAAACTACATTGAGCACAACTTTATGAGCTTCTACTCTCTCATATGCAGGTATGGCTTTCAATGATGGATAAAGACAAATGTTGCACCGAGCTAGAACACGTGCGTCCATTGTATTTAGTAGTGTTTGGATATGGTTTTGAAACATGTTAGTGTTAATGTTTGGATATATTGCAACTTATATTAAAACTTATTTAATGAGATTTATGTCAAAGCCGCGTACATGAGGATCTAAAACTAATATATAAATACAATTATACATTAACTTTAACTTACATCAAAATTTATGCGGATGCACAAGACTCCAAAACTAGTTCATACGTAGTCTTTGGTATGTCGTAATTAAAGCTGTAATGGAAAAGATTATTCCAATGTAATGAATAAATGTTGTTTGTTTACATTTATAGAATGTAATGATTTATTACAAGTAATGACTCATTACACCAAAATCATTCCTTAAGGGTCTCCTACTTTTTTTTAATTACATCTTGTAATTGAATCAAAATTACATAAAACTCCATCATTAATTAACCATATTAAATAAACTTTCTATCATTAATGGGTATTTTAGTCCTTTTATTATCGATTCCATTACGTCTTATCATCCAAACCAAACATGATTAATAACTACAATGAATCATTACATTACACTCTTCATTTACATTACATTGTTTATTCCATTAAGTTGACATTTCATTCCGTCCTACCAAACGAACCCATAGTGTATAACTGTTATCAATATGATTTGTTGGAAAATAAGTAATCACATAATTTATTTTTACTAACGAGTTTTCTAAACTTTCTATGAGCGTTTAGGTTTAAATGTTTACATTTGTTTAGTAATGAGATTTTAGTAGTTGGATTCTGTTTAAACACATAAAACTTCTGATACATCATGTACTTTTTTTGGTTGACAATGTTCAATCACAATATATCAGATTCTTCTTCATCCACGGTACAAGCAAACCAAAATAAGAAGTCATACTAGTAGTTTTTTTGTTTTTCTTTCCTTCTCATTTTGACTTTTTAGCACATACTCAAAACAATTTTTTTTTTTAAAAGAAGGAAAAACATGACCCGGTTTTAAAGAACTCTATCCCTAGGTTGATGTGGTTAAAGTTGGTGCCCAAAGCTTGAATAAGAAAAAAGAAGATGTATCATATATTTATCCCTAAGTTTGATGTGGGTTATGGTCTATTGGTTACCTAAAAGCATGGACACTTGATTATTTAAAGAAGCAAGTTATTATGGATAACAAGGCAATTAACATGGCTTTTGGGCAAAGCAACCATCATCATTTTTGTAATAAGTAAATAAAATTGACAAAATAATATATGTATAATATGTTTAACTTCATAATTTGAATAAGGAAAATGATTTGCAATTTTTTACTTTTGATTTGCATACATCATTTTATGTTATAAACAGTTGTACATCTGTTATATGTTGTTTCTTCAGTTTGTACATTGAAGTGTGCAAATTAAAAAAAATTGTGACAATCAACTCTTTTTGAATAAGTGTTTACTTCGATTTTATTTTGTATAGCACTATTCGAAAAGCCTATGGTTCTAACAAGTTATGTAACAGAGAAGTTATGTGTATAGTCAACTTATTTCTTTAGCATTGTGAGCTCAATTTTAACAAGTTGAGTATATCTTTCATTGTCATAAATATATTGATTGTCTGAAAATAAAATATTGTTCAATTATTCAAAACAGTGCACACTTGTATAATTGTTGCTAGATTAAAATAAGTTAGAAAGGCTGAATATGATTGATGTTCAACTTTATCTGAGTAAGCAAATGATAATTCTCTTTTATATTTTAATGCCATATCCTATTGGGTTGCTTAAAAATTAGATTACATCAACAAGAATGTTCAATATAGACCAAGTAAACAAAATAAACATGAATAAAAAGAAAGGAAAAAACACCAATTAACCAAATCAATCAAAGTTATATATACTAGATTTTTTAAGAAAAAACACTAATTTTCAAGTATAAGTACAAATAAATATAAAAACAAGAAATGCTAGATCCAAAAAAAGTTAATAGAATTATATTCACACAGTTATTTGACAACAAATATAAAAAGTAAGAAAGAAAAAAGATAGATTACTACGCGATATGATTGGACTACTTGATAAATTTTTGTTTTATCAACCTTTTATGATTAACATTTCTTATAAAAAAACACCAATACTAGTATTTACTACTGGCGGCTAAATATAGTTGGAAATTGGTCAAGGATTAGTTGTTTGTGTCAACATTGTCAAAGTCCAACCATGTTACTGGAGTTGACTAGCTTTTATGTCCTCAAAAGTCCAAAGCACCCTTTCATGTGTTCCCAATCACATTTAAGGCCTTGAGGGTGTTTCAAGCTGTTTAATAGGCTGTTGTTTTATGATATCAGATAAACAAATTAAAAAAATATATATATGAGATTGTTTGTTGAAAGGATATGTTAACCAATCCATTGATCCACTAGATTAAATTTCACAAGGAACACTAAGCCATGGTTCAGGGTGCATCCTGTCCTCAAACCATGTGGCGCCATTTCTCCTCGAGTACAATAGCTAAAAACATAGAACAAAGGACACGAAACATAGAAAGAACAAGACAACATGAGAAAGCAATGTCAACTCGTATTTCTTTATATATACGTGGTCGTATAAACAGGTAATGTTACAAGTAACTTACAACACAACTTCATAACGAGTGTGTGTATAAGTTACACAAGGCTCAAGCAGAAAGAAGTAATGTCATAATTCATCTCCTAATGTGGTGAATTCTAGCAAGCAGTAGAATGTAATCGGCCCAGTGGAAAAACTGGAGAAAAAGAATGAAAAAGTTTATAAAAGAACAAATGATATGATACTACAAAAAAAAACTACTAAATGTTAATGCTTTCTGTAGTATAGACGCAAGTATAAGCATTGGAATCAGTTGATTATAATAAGACATCTTCAATGAAGTGCTGCTCCCAATCTGACCAGCGTTTACAACTTCACTTCTGCCCCCACTTGAAGTTGAAGAGACGTTTACAGACGACGAACCTGAGAACATGATTATAACGACATTCAGAATAAGCATTTATTGCAACTACGTATTACTAGTTTTTTATATTTAGATAAACAGGTTTTTCTCGATTGCCTCTTTTGCACTACTCTCTAACAAATTGTCAGAAGTGAAGAGAACTTACAATCATAATCAGACCAACCAAGACGTTGACCACCCAAGTCATAAACGATAATCTTGTCCTTAAGAACAAGGTCTGCATCACAAAATAAAATAAACAAAGATCAACACATGTGAAAAGTAGTCAAAAATTCAAAGGGAATTTCAGTTTCCATGATTATAATTTATACCTCCTAAAATTGTTATTCCTTGATTCGCAATTGACTGGAAACCAATGCACCAAACCTCAGCCCCACCCTACAAACAGATTCGTTCGTTAGAATAAGCGAAGCTAAAATTCAAATCAATAAGAACAAGATAACTTACTATAGTCAATTAGCATGGTCATATAACTTACCACTGAATTTTGCTGAAGAAGGTAATCCTGAGGTCTTAAATTCATTGAAGAGCCACCCTGAAAGTTCAAGCTTACGGGCGGGAATATGCTAGACACGCTGAAATAACAATAAAAGCTTCTTATTACATATAATGAAAAATAGAATGTAGTAGCCGAAACTAGAACTGATCCTAACTTCTGTTGAGATTTGATATTGTATAGGCTTGTCAACCTTCTATTTATTACGACATATGAAATATGTAAAATATATACAAGCAGATTTAAGATCGTGACAAGTATCCGCGCATGAATCCTTCATGGACCAATGGAATATAAGAAACTTAATGTAGCATACTACAAGTCTAAAATCATTGTATTCATGGTTTACGGACTAAAAGGGAAGTGCTATAGTTGTTTATTAACTATAAATATTGAGTAAAGAAGTATACCTTGAGGTGATTAAATAACACTGATTTCCCTTTGAAATAAGGGGCTGTACAGACTGTGAAACCGCTTTTGAGATCTGCACCAACAAAGTGAGACCAACATTAAGATAAACACGAAGCATCCCATCCATTATAAAGTAACTGCAACATCCATCATGATGACACAAAAAGGAATCTTTTATACGAGTACCAAGATTATATTTGCCAGCATTTTGCAGCAAATATTAACACACGAACAGGTAATTTCACAAAACAATTACAGAAAATTTAGATAGAAGGAATATAAGACCGAAACTTAGTCAGTAATAGGAATGTTGCTATATTGTTGAACAGATGTAGTAATCAAATATTATAAATGCATGACCTATTGTACTTACAGCATCCACAAATGGGGTTAAAGCATCTTGAGTTAGGTACGCCAAAGTTGTTCCTGAATCAATAATAGTTCCTCCTTGGTTGTCAGATATTGAAAATGTTGATGGATCAATAGACAAAGTTTGTCCGTTTACAGAAATACTCTGCAAATTTACATTATAATGTGGCCTGCAAAGTGCAAATATTGAGTTCAGAGTTAGTCTACCTTCTTCAACTTCACACGTTAACATGGATTGAAATCTCAAATATATACAACTTCACATGTTTCTCTAAGCGTTTTATGTCACGGAATGGAAATTGTGGTTTGATCATAAAACACATATATATGATAAACCCAAAGATGATATATCCAAACACGAAATTTTCAAAAGTTTCTAACGTGTAAGATAATTGCATAAGTTAACGCAAAGATAATGTTGCAAAAAAATTGCCAATGAAACTAGACCGAAAGAAAACTTACTGTGATTGGACGAGTGGAGTATAGACCATATTGGGCTCCATTATTTGACCAATAACCAAAATACCACCTCCGTTGTCACTTCCAACAAGACAATGAGAGAATGAATCAGGAGCAACCCCTTGTGAAGAAAGTTGGGAAATTACGGACAAGCCCTGTTGACCAAATCCAAAGATCCCGTTAACCGCTCTATCAGGTTTAGTCAAGTCTCCAGTTTCGGATGTACTACAACTGTTGCATATATCAATTGAATAATATTGTGAATCAGTAACGAAAGATAATAAAAAGCTGAAAAAAAACCAACAAGTGAAGATTTGCTTATAACCCACCCAAATACAACTTTGGCTGAAGAATTTGATGATCCGGAATCAACTCCAATTGTGTTGAGATGCATTAAGTCGGATACATAATAACCTGACGTCCCACTACCATCTCCATATTGGAATCTGTAAGTGCACTGATTATTTGACCGGGAACACCCAGAATCAGACGATTGGCTGGCCTGTGAACATAGTGAGTCTGAACAAGTAATCGCAGAACTTGTTGATGAGCTTGACGGGTCATAGAACTCAAGCGGGATCTGTTAAAAAAAAAACAACATAGTAAAGTCATTACTTCGTTACTTAACAAAGGTAAATATATTTTAAAAGAATACTCAAATAACTATAAGCATACTTGTAGCCCGCTTGATGTAGGGCACCCGTTGCATGATTTGCAACTGACCCACAGCACATCGCTTCCAGTGTCAATTTGTACGTGATAGTCCCTTGGAGGCGACCCCAATTGAACTTTTGTGTAATAAAGCCTACAAGGATAAACAACTTTCCATCACATTGCCTTTCAGAAAAGAAAAGAAAAAACTTTTCGTAATTTAGATTAAACATAAGACATCAAAAAGCAACGCACTATACCCATCAACTCCAACAAGTTGATTAACTAACAGATTATGACTAACCCCAATAATGGCTTATATGTAACTCACACTTCATAATCATATCAAACTGTTGACGTATGGTCCGGACTGGGCCAGGAATGGGTCAGGCCCGGCATCAGCGGCCCACTCTACGCCTAAACCCTAATCCATGCCTATATATACACACGCAGGTTATCTCTAAACCTAACATCTTTTGCTATGCCACAGCCAATTTGAAAGTGTTTTGTTCAATAAATCACGCAATTTGAAAACACAGCTATAAGTTTTCAATAAGCCACTCTCGGACTGAATTATAACTAAAACCATATAATCATATTCCAAATACGTAGCCAATTATCTATGTTCAAAACCACAATAATTAAAACAACCCATATGTAGGATAATAACATGTTACTTTTAATACATATATAATGTAGCAAAAGGTTGCTTTTCTAATAAAACATGAAACCACAAGCAATCAACCATAGAAAGAATCTTTTCCTTATGTTTTCCGTTTATGGGCAGCCTAATTATCAAAGCAACATAATTGACTCAAAGCAATCCAAATTTCAATATTTTAATAATAATAACAACCCAATAATCATAAACTTTACATATATTTCCATAATTACTAGCGACACGCAGACTCAAACCGAGTAAAGTCCTCTCGCGGGGAGGCTGGCGCAGACATTTCAGAATTGTCACCTCAGCGCCAAATAGACTACACAGACTCAAACCGAGTAAAACCACGCGGTATTCAAACTTAAGGATTATCATAAGTCTATAAACAAAATTGGATACAAAGTTGAAATATGAATTACCCAACACGATAAGGATCATAAGTACCCTCCACCGGAAAATCAACAACATCGCCACCACCGGACTGCTGTAAAATCCTCCGGTGCCGGAAAATATCTCGTTCTCTAAGCTTACTCATCTCTATCTTATGGTTCACCGGAAAAGCTCTTTCTAACCTATAACTCGTTGGAAATTCACATAGCACAGCACCAGTTTGTAGCAACAACACAAAAATGGAAAATGTCAAACTCATGTGCATGCTTATCATAGGATTGTGTTTCAAAGTGAAGAACATAGACAAATATACATGTGTTGTTGTTCTTTTAAGGTTGTTTGTGACTGTTTTTTTTGAAAAAAAGAAAGATGGAAGGAAAAGATTTGAAGGGAAGGAAACAGGGAAGTTTGAAAACTGTAATTCGCTGGAAGTAATCAACTAAATCATGTTTTCATTATTATATACTAGTGTACTTGTTTTGGATACGTCAATATTCTTGTGTTTTTTAATATCTGGCTTGTAACAAGTTACATAAGTGCCCCCTCATCTAATGAGTTCCTGTTGTACATTTTTTTTATAAAGAAACGGCTTTACGGTCAGAGCGGAGCCAGAAAGTTGTAGTTGAGGAGACAAACTTTGATAATATTGAGAAACGATACTACAAATCAGTTTGTTAGAACGGTAAATTATCAAAATAACCAGATATTTTAAAAAATTTATACTATAATTTTTTTTGCTTAGGGGACACGTGCCCAGCTTGCCCCTTCGTGTCTCCTCCTCTGTATACGGCAAGTCATATTCATCGGTATCACGGTCAATATAACAAATATAAATCGCGTAACATCGTGATTAAAGAATGACGATACCGTATTTAAATTCATAACCCACGTTTTACATTGCATGTCACACATTATTGAGTTATGTTAACGAGATTATATACTTTGTTGCAAGGTCAATGTAATGCTATATTTTGGTTTACATGTGTGTTATGATTCGGCCAAGTTTTAAAATGCCTCATATTACTAGTCATGGGCCCAAAAATAAAATGTAAAAATAAGATAACGATATTGTAACTTTTCAAAGATTGCAACACAAACAACTAGTGGCGGATCCAGGATGTTAGAGGACGTGGGACAAACAAAATTTTTATTTTTACAAAAGTCGTGGTACACACAAAGACTAAGATAGAGATATAAAGTTTTTACATTGTTTAGTTTTAAGGTGGGGAAATTTAATTTTGTGGTGGGGTGCAATTTAATAAAAGGTTTTAATTTTTTTATATTATTTGGCGAAGCATAAGTAATGTGGATCCACCCCTTATACAACCGCACGTACGCTACTAATAAGTTTGTATTTAGAAAGAGAAATATTATGTTCATAAAAGACTTACAAAATAAAATTCATACATGCATGAGTCATGTAAATATGGTGGGTGTAAAAAAAAAAAAAAAAAAAAAATCATACAACATAACTGGTCCAACTTATTTGTCATGTCATTATATGAATAAATTTTTGTAAACTTCTAACGAACATAGCATTGCTCATTTAGAAAAGTATGTAGGTAAAATACCATACTTGTTTTCTCGAGTTATTTTCAACCAATGTTGCAAAAATCGGTCAACTCGGCCGATTAATCACCGATTAATCGTTAATCGGCCGAGTACCTTGTCGATTTTTGAAAATCGGTCAAAAAATCGGTCTAGAAAAAAAATCGACACTAAGCAGTCAAAAAATCGGCCGAATCGGCCGATTAATCGGTCGAATCGGTCAAAATCGGCCGAATCGGTAAAAAATCGGCTGAATCGGGCAAATCGGTCATTTTAAAAAATAATAATAATTTAGGCATTATACTTAATTTGGAGATCGTATATTTCACCTATACCAACAATGGACATCATAATCAGAATTGGAGCCTTTTATTAAGGTTTAGAAACATAGCAGGCTTGAAATCGGTTAAGATTTTTAGTTTGGTCTCTAGAAATACCAAAAAATTGCAGGAAATGCCAATCCGATTAATCACCGATTAATCCCGACTTGACCGATTACTCGCTGCAGGGTGGTCGACCGCCCGACTACCTATTCACGATTTTTGCAACATTGTTTTCAACTAGGAAAAACGATTGAGACATCATACTCCCACGTTTCGCCCACAATCACTAAAACACAAAATGCAATCCGTAAACACATGAACTATTGATAGTAAGGTTTTGTATTCTAATATGAAGATGATTGTGACAAACATGTGTCAACACAATGTATCCAAAACCAACATTAGACAAAATGGATTTTCTTAGAACCAACAAATTAAGTGGGGGCACTTGTTTAATTTAGGAAGTATGAGGGTTGCAAGGATTGTCATAAAAATCCAAATGGGTCAATTTTGAAATAAATTTGCGTGCACACCATCATCATCATATACGTGTTACCGACCGCCCCTTCATCCATTTGGTTGCACACCTATATCTCCTTTTGATTTTGACCTAATTTAATGCATTAGATACTTGTACCATGTGCATAATATATTGTACTCTACTAGATGTTTAAAAAGTTTGAATTTTCTTTGCAATTTCTTCACCAAGACTTGGTAAACACTAAACATTTTGTTTAAATGTTTTATATATGGTTTTATTAGTTTTTATAAGGTCAATGTGTTTTTAAAGCAAAGTAGGTAAACTAATCCAACAATTGACCAAGTTATGAGTTTCTTGACTTTCGTATCTTCTTGCAAGTACAAAGGTCGTTACGAGGATTTTTTTGACAATATAGTCTTTTCTACGTAATAACGTAAGGTTGCAATTGGACAGGTTTTTGCGAGCCACATTCCATCTAGTGCATTTGGAAATTATATAAAACATAGTTAAAGCAAATTTATGTTTGAGACTACAATTTTTTTTTTTCCGTTTTCTATGACAAATCCATGCAAAACTTGAACCAAACTTTGTAAGTTCGGCAACAAATCCATGCAAAACTTGAACCAAACTTTGTATGTTTGGCCAAATGTAGCAGTGGTAAGCAGCAACAGTTAGCAATATTTGCTTGTTTAATAAAAATGTTTGGTAACATAGTTGTAGCTATAATCACAAAGTGTAAAATAACATATACATATTAACATAAAAAGTCTTTAAATAAATAAAAAGGTTATATATGTAATTTGAAAGACAAAACGCTAGCAGCAAGATTTAAATGTTTTTTGATGAAACGTTTGAATGAGAGTGATTACACAAAATTCAATTGCTAGTTTCTTATTATCAAACAAGCTTTGTATATAAACCGTTAATCATCCATTGCTAGTTACTCCTAAATACACGCAAATACTTGCTACCAAACATTACACACAAATAGTTGCTACCAAACATTGCGAGAAAGTAGCAAGTTTATAAATTGAGCCGTCACGTAACATAAGTGCATCTTGAACACTTAAGTGTGTTTTTCCTAGTGTATACAATGTTTACTTAGCATGGTGGGTTGTCCCCACAATCTAAGGTGAATATGGATTCAATACCAACATTCAGCATTCATTTAGAAAATTATTTATTTTCATTAATAATTAAACTTTATTGAGTGGACTCCAATCTCCTTTTCTACTATGATACGGAAACCTTTAACATTTTACTTTATAATATTAAGAATATCGATATGAAACGTTGTTTTTAATATCCATAACCAGCTTCGTGCACACGAGATTCGTCAGTGATTCATTCGCTATTCGAACTTTCTCATTTCGAGTGTGAAATTTTAGAGTTTAGAAATATAAAGCTAATGTGCTAAGTAGCATGCATGTAGCGTTCTAAATTTTGTTTCAATATTAGCTTTATAGATGATATTAAAAAACGTTCCAAATAAACGATACTGCTTTCTATTACTACTTTTTGCTACTGTTTAGTTATGAAAGAAATTGTTTTTGCAAACAACAACTCTTGAAGATATTGTTAACAATTAATTTTTCAGATAAACTGTAAAAGTCAGTTATACCCTTTTTTTTGTTCAAACACAATTAAAATTCACTTTTTTTTTATGAGTTTACAGAAATATGTAGAAGTTGATCTAGATCATGCTTCAATAATGGAGTAGTAGTGTTTCCAAGCTAAGATGATTTAGTTTAGCATTTAAAAATAAAAATTGCTATACAAAGAAAAATACTCCATTATCACACCAACTAACACAGAATAAAACAAATGTGATCCGTCTAAATTTAGTTAACAATGAAAGCTTACCAACATTTTTATTTTTTCTTCTTTATTTATACTTGTTCTGTTTTACTTCGAAAGTTTCACACACGTATATAATAAACACGTAAATTAGTGGAGCTTTCTATGTTTAGTTTATTCGGAAAAAGACATAAAGTAAGTCTCTTGACTCAAATGTAGGGTTGAACATGATCTGAAAATCAGACCGGACCGACTAAAATCAAACCTGATCGAAAATCATTTTGGTCTAGAAGTCTGGACCGAAGATCGGACCAAAATGTCCGGTCCATGTCTGGGACGGTCCAGTCCGGTTCGTCGGTTGGTCCGGTCTAACAAAGCATAATAGTCAATTTAGCGTAAGATCGAACCAGACTGAACCAAAGGCCGAAAATGATGGTAGACCAAGGACCAGACCGAAATATGTTTGGTCCGGTTTCTCGGTTCGGTCCGATCCACGATCTATAATACTCAGCCCTACTCAAATGTATGATATATAACCGAATTATTTCTGTCATTGTTTCTCACTCTTTTTGTTCTTGCCCAAATGAATAACTAGTGAGATTTGAACCACATATTATTGTAAGAGACTTTAGTGTGGGGATCGTTGTCCCTCGCCACGATGAGTTAGCACCTTCACCGGCGCTCGCCACCACACCGAGGTGGCTCGTCGTCCCTCGCCAAATAGCAGCTCTTCGTCTGCAAGACAAAGTTAAATTTTATATGGAGGAAGTAAAATTGGCAGGTGAACGTTTATATACAAACGTTTAAAATTAGTTTTTTTCTTTTTTTTCACTAAACATAAGTCATACACAATAAACTTTTAATGTTTTTTATTTTTTGTATTGTAATGTTTATTTTTAGTTAAATGAATGAAGAAAACTTATTAACGAGTACGAAGAACCAAAGTAGAAGACGAACTTTATTTATTGCAGAAATAAAGCAGATTACTACATTGAAAAGAAAATAAAACACATAGATTAATCTGTGTAATAACCACCGTCGTAAGCAGAATAGTCCGCAAACTTGATCTCTTCCCACCCTTGATACGCTTTGTCAAACTAGTTGTCATTATGCTATTATTCTTCCCTTGCTTCCTGCTTCCTCCCGTGCTTCTTCTTCTTCCATTTCTCTCAATGCTTCTTCATCTTGAAGAAGTAGTCGTTGCTCTTCTTAAGTAAGCAAAAATGAATTGTGTTCTTGTTTCTCAACCGGTTCCTCTTCCGTTGGGAATAACAGAATGCTATATGCTGGTGGAGTGTTAACTGTGTTTTCACGTGTCGGAGAATTGTTATTGGGATTGTTTTCTTGAGACATTCTTGAGAGAATTTGATAAAAAGTTGTGTGTGAGACGTGTTTTTTTGGTTGTGTGGAGGAGATGTGTTTTTTGGTTGAAAATGTAGTGGGTATATATGGGGAAAAAAGATAGGGTTTGTTTAATTTTTAAATTGAATTTGAATTTTGAATTCGTACTGTAACTTTTAATTTGAATTTGAATTTTGAATTCGTACTGTAAATTTAAATTTTGAGGTAAATTTTTGCAGCAGTTTCAAAATTTTGAATTTGATAGCCTCCAACGGCTATTTTTTCCTAAAAGACCACTTTACCATCATTTGTTTTCTCACACAAACGCTATGGCTAACGAACCAGCTGAGGTGCAAAAGGCAATCCTTAGCCGAATACACTACGAACAAGAAAAAGAACTCAAGCTAATTAACAATTTGCTAGGTGAGATAACTCATATTATGCTACAGATGCATGATCGTGCTCCAGAGGTCGAAAGGTTGCGTGAGCTGCCTCAAGACCATCCAGCTATCAAGGTCGGTCTACAAACTCTATTAAGAACTGAGGAAACATATGTGCAACTTCATGTCGCCTTGAAAAACATTAGAGAACAAGTGTTGCAAGTTTGGGAGGATAAGTCATATCTCATCGACAATTACAAATCAATATAAAAGTTTCATGAGAATCGTTAGATGATTTGTGTTTTCGTATCGTATTGTTATTTGTGTTTTAAATTTCGTATCGTATTTTGTTGTGTGTTTTTCTTCTTATCGTAGTTTGTTTTGTTTTTTTTTAGTATTGTAACTTGTGTTTTATGAACTAATTTTATGTTATTTGGAAAATTAAATAGAAATAAATAAAATAAGAAGTGATGAGACCCAAATAAGTTGTGGTTAGTTCAGTTGTGATAAAAAGGTTGTAGAAAGGGTTTGTTATGGTGATGTGGTACCCATGCATAGACGGACCTTAATGGAGACCGGGGAGGGCCACAGCCCTCCCAAAACTTTAAGGTTTTACTTATATTTGCTTAAAGAAAATACAATTTTGATCCTCCCAAATTAACTGATATAGCACTCGGCCCTCCCAATAAATTCACCCAACTTTCGTCTATGTACCCATGAAGCTCATAAAAGCTTGTGCTTCTTCACCACACGTGAGGCTCTAAGGACATCACTTGTGTTACCACTAGCGCATTTAGTGTTGATTTTTCACACATCTATACTTTTAAAAAAGACATTAATTATGTTAAAACATTAACACAAAGCATGTATATCACATAATATTATGTCTTATAAATGTCTTGAACAAAACTTACTTTGATATTCATGCTGATATAATAATCTATTTTATCTAATAAAATAAGCTTTTGTACAAGCCCTTCTAAGCACATTGCATTAAAAATTCAATTAATATCCTGACGTGTAATACCTTATTTAGCTTCAAAGTACAAGTGAAAATTGCAGGAAGTTTTGAAAGTGAATAGAAGAAAGTCAATACCTTTGGGTTAATGTATTTTTGTAATGTATTAAACACATTCCTGTTTCAAATCAAAACGCATCTCAAATTCAAACGATTCATATCAGTTTCTAATCCTTCTTCTGTACGCTCCCCATATCAGTTATTTATGTAAAGGATCAAATAGAATTGTTTCTTTTGTGCATTCATATACGCTCCCCAAATCAAAGAAGCTTTCAATTTTCAGTTTCAATGCACCATTCAAATTCAATGCATTAAAAAAAATCCAAAAATAACCTACGAATTGGTCTATATATCTTTGATTTAAGGATTAACATTAACCCTAATTCATGACTGAAAATTCGTATTATTGAATCAAACTCAATAATTTCAGTAAGTTTTAATTGTATTGAATCGATTTGGTTTGTATTATTGCTAATTTGTTTTATGTTTATGATGTAAACCCAATAATTCAGGACTGGGATGCAGCCGAGTATGAAAAACCGAGATTGAATCACATATTCTGCATAATTTGTATGTGTTTTTTTATATGTTGTCACTTTAATTTTGTTCCGATTCAAGTTAATATATTTAATTTGATATGTATGATTTGGTGGTTTTAATGTATTTTTTTATCTGATATTATTTATTGTGTTATATTTTCAGGTTTCAAATTTGTTTCAAGAGACGATGAGATTCATTTCCACTAGGAGGTATTTGATGTACAGTTCTAAATAAGAAAATTTTGTTCTTTGTTTGTGTAAAATTGCGGCCGAAACTGAACCAATGAAAGAAGTCGCACCTAAACCACCTCCAATTGGACCCAAGAGAGAAGCTAAGGTAAATGGTTAATATTTGTAATTTAAAGGTGTATTTGGGAATCTGTTTTAGGAGTGTTAAATGGGATTCAGATCTTGAGCATCAAAATATGGATTTTACTTTGCAGATGACTTTAAAAAAAGGTTGGGCATGGGGTTTATCAGTTGGTAAATGGTTAATATATGTTGCATTCTTATTTTAATTAATCAATTTCCTTAATTCAGGGTGTGTTTGGTTTGGAGTCTTGAATCACTATTAGTATGAGTTTAGATATATGGCGGAATGGAATCGGAATGAGTTTATGAGTTTAGATATAGGGTGGAATGGGACCGATTTGAGTTGAGGTATTGATTCCAAAAACAATATTGGCTTTTAACCAATCAGACTTGGTTTTGTTTATATTTTTCGTGATTCTTGCAGATTAGAGGTCCATCACAAAGTGGAGTTTAGTTACAAACCAATTTTCTATGTTACAAATCAGACTTGATTTTTATGTTACAAACCAATTTTGATTAATAGTTTTGGTATTAATTAGTTTTTTAGTTTTGTTTTTTTTAAAACATCTGCTATTGCACTTTGCCCAAGTGTAGTTGAACTGGTAATTTAATCGTTTATATGATCAATTCATGAAAGTCTCAACTAATACGACGTGTGTAAACATCTTGGCCTCAGGGGAGGTGATTAGACTTTAGGCTTTACATGCGCATTTTCAATATGATCATCTTTATTTACTGAATAATGATCATATACTTTGATTATTAGTCAAGTCCACAACATGGATGGCTTTTGTGGTATGTTAGGTATGTTTGTACATACTCTGTTGACATAATATTAATAGTTCCAAAATGTGAACCCAAACACTCGGTACTCTTCACAGTCTGATTTTATTTTCATTTTAATCAGGAAGGAAACCGATATTATCAATGTTGTGGAGAGAAGAATTTGGCAATCCATGGAGGAGGGCCATTTTGAGAATCTACCAGGGAAGGGAAAACCCCTGAATTTAAACATCAATCCTCATGCCGATCCAGCCGAGGACACATTATACCGAATACTCTCAAAGAACAATTGTGCACCCAAGTGGGTCGAGCTTAATAAAGGAATCAGGAGTGACATTGCAAATTGGCGGCTAACCTTAAATAAAGTCGGTGCTTTCAAGGAGATTAGAGATATCTCCAAGTGGAACGAATGTTCTGATTCTTTGAAAGCTCAGATCCGCAGCATTAAGAATAAGGTAAATGATCTCCTGTATTTGCTTGACTTATATTTTGTGAGCCGACACGACTTTGTAGTTTGTAGAAGTAGCAAATTAGGCAGGTCGACCTACAAACAAGTTTTTATAAATCTTTTAAATTGACTGTCAAGCACATAACTTTTTAAGGTGTTAAAATGTTATGCTCTTAATGTGCTATATATACGTTGATCCTTTTTCCAGGTCTGAAGCAAGCTTTATCACGGAAATGGTTATTACAATGGACTATCAAGCACATCTAAAGTCGTGAAAAAAGGGGCAACCACACTACATAGAGTCATCAAAACTGAACCACATTCGTGAAAACTGATCTTTGTAGCAACCCCTTTTATGTTACATCTTTTACAATGTGGTAGTTGCTGCAAACGGAAGAAGATGATCGGAACAATGAACGCACTGGACACAATGTAGGTAAGAGTTTATTCTTATATAATTCTAAAGGACCTGGCAAAGCGATATGGACGTGTTAGGTAACGAGCCAAAATGGCCTGGGTTTCTTGACATTTGCAGATTCACCACTTTTACAGTATAAAGTTCCAATTTACTTTTGAAGATAATCGATTAAGTTAATTGTATTGTACATGCTTATTCAGGTTACTGAAGAGTGGGTTCGGTTCCAAGTTCACCACCAGTTATGGTGTTTGCTAACGATATTTATAGTCTTAAATTCTAATGCACAAGACAAGCAAATTCCTACGGCAGACGGCAGACGGCAGACTTGCCACGTTCTCAACAACTACTTTTAGTCGGCCTTCTTATGCATCTGTTGGTCATTGTTCTTCTCTTACATTACCGGATATTGGGGACCAATTTGGTAATCTGTTACTATTTTAATTAACAGTTCTTTTTCGGTGTATTGTTGTTTGATTGTCTGGCCAAAATTTTTTGGTTACTACATTGATAACATTATTTCTTACCAACAGATATGTCGTCGATGATTAACGTATATTTAGGAAGGCAAGTAAAGAGATTGTGTTACTGATATAAAAATGTGTGATATGATCTTACAGTTAGTACTTGAATTATGCTGGTATTAGGAGTGTTTGGGATTGCATAAAAAGTATCCATTTGTTTGTAATGTTTGAATAAGCTACTTTGTATTATGAATAAGTAGTTTAAGGTTGCTTATTGGGTCTGCTTATGAATAAGTAGTTTAATATGTTGTGTGCTAAAAAACACTGTAATGTTCCGCAATATAAAGAATTTCTTCATACCATGTTCGAAATCCCAAACCGACGTATGCATTTCTTTTCAGCTCTATGGATCTCTCGAGCATCACATCAGCGTTTACAGCGGTGAGTTATGCAAACGGCTTAAAGGATTTCTTGCAGCATGGCAGCCATCGAGCCCTCAGCTTCATGTCAATGGACTTCTCATAAGAACTGCTAAGTTCGAGAGGAATCTTGAATCATGGAACATTTGGTGTGTAAACTAAATTTTCATTTCCTCATGTCAATATAAATCGTAAGCAAAAATTGAAAATAATATTATAACTTTTGTACTTAAGTGTACATAAAAGTTATGGGAATCGGGTCAAAGTTTTAGAAGGAACAAGGTTTTAAAAGGAAACGGCTCAAAATTTGTTTATAAATGAAATGTTAATGTTCATATGAGTTTGGTGCCTCCTTCACATGTGTCATTATGCTAACAAGCTTGGTGCATTAGGTCTTTCCAGGTACATATACGTAAATGGTTCTAAATGACTTTATTGGTCACATATACCATGTAAAGTTTTAGAACAGTGATTCCCAACAACGATTTAGTCACCATAAATTCAATTGTTTCCCCTAAATGGAATTAAATCTCATTTCATATTATCTTTCATAATGGTGTCATTCTTGGAGCAGATACTAAAGCATAAGTATATAAAGTCACTCATAACACACAGAGCTTTATTCTTGATTGTGCAAAAATGGAGTTTGTAAGCCCTGAAGGTCACTGTTTAAACGGTCGGCATCCCATGGAGGTAGTATTCTTTTCACAATATTATACTAATAATTTTAATATCTCTATTTTAATAAATGTTAAATTGTTTGTTTTTCGATTTGAATATAAGATGAGACAACTTCGAGCTGAAATTGGAAGTTTGGAACTGTTTCTATAGCTGACAGGCAACGCTTTTGTATTTAGATTTTAAATAATACATATATTGTTAAGTTTGTTGAATTTTATTTTGGTTTGTAATATGATTATAGGCCTGCAGTATTTAAGATAGGTAACGCTAAAGTTATTGTTGTTGTTTATGGTCGTTATGAGGTACTTTTTGTTTAGTTTTTCTTTAATGAGTTTTTTTTAGGGCAAATCGCATAAAAAGGTACTCATCTTATGTCAAATTTTAATTAAAGGTACTATTCTTTTTTTTTCTCAATTTAAGGTACCCGACTTTTTTTTTGGGCTGATTTAGGTTTTTTTCTAACTTCCGTTAAATATTTCGTTAGTAAATTACATGTTTGGTCCTTGAGTTTGTATCGGCATTTCATGTTTGGTCTATTTTCGTCCGTTTTCATACGCTTGCAAACCTTTTCGTTCGTTTTCATACGTTTTCGTCCGTATTTACACATTTTCGTCCGTTTTTGTCTGTTTTTGCACGTTTTCGACTGTTTTTGCACGTTTTCGTCTGTTTTTGCACGTTTCTGTCTGTTTTTGCACGTTTCCACCACAACCAATCACCACCGCCACTAACCACCACCACCCAACACCACCAATCACCACAAAAAAAAAATTAAAACTTTTTTTTTTGATTTTTTTTCAAAATTTTCAATATTTTCGGAATAAAATATTTAAAAAAAAAAATTTGAAAATTTTTCGAAATAAATTTTTTTTCAAAATTTTTTTTTCTAAACATTCTTTTTCCAAATTTTTTTCAAAAAAAATATTTCGAAAAAGTTATTTTGAAAAAAATTTGGAAAAAAAATATTTCGAAAAAGTTTTTTTAAAAAAAATATTTCGAAAAAAATTTTTTGAAAAAAATTTGGAAAAAAAATATTGAAAATTTTTTTTTGAAAAAAAATATTTCGAAAATTTTTTTTTGAAAAAAATTTGGAAAAAAAATATTTCGAAAAAGTTTTTTTGAAAAAAATTTGGAAAAAAAAAATTTCGAAAAAATGGACGGAAACGTGTAAAACGGACGAAAATGTGCAAAAACGGACTGAAACATGCAAAAACAGTTAACGGACCAAACATGAAAGGCATATACAAACTCAAGGACCAAACATATAATTTACTAACGAAATAGTTAACGGAAGTTAGAAAAAAACCTAAATCGGCCCAAAAAAAAAGTCGGGTACCTTAAATTGAGAAAAAAAAAGAAGAGTACCTTTAATTGAAATTGGACATAAGATGAGTACCTTTTTATGCGATTTACCCTTTTTTTTATTATTAACTAAGAGCACTCAAAGCAGTATGATATTATAACAATTTGATGATTGAGGTTAATGATAATAGAAGTGGCTCAATGCATTGTCTTAGGATTATGTGTATTTCTGATAGAAACCATTTTTTATGTTAATTACATCATGTGCACTAATAATAGGACTTTCGATCGTCGATTTCTGTTAATTACATCATGAATCGGGCCTGTTTTCTTATAGTTCCTAATATGCTGGTGAAATGGTGCACTGGTGAGTTAATTGTACGTTGGCATGTGGTACGATGGTCAAAATAGGGGTTATTTCATCTTGTTTAATTCCAAACTCTGCAGGTGATCATTGGATCCCCCGTTCTCAAAAGTAAACCAATCAATAAACCATGTTATAGAAGTTGTAATAGATGCGGAAAAGTGCACCAATGTAAGTTACAACAAACAGACATCTATACCTTTTTCAAGCTATAGATGTGAGTGGTAAAATTTGGTCTCTATGTTACAGAGTGCTTATGGGCATCATGCAATAGCCATAGCTCTTTCACTGATGGAGGCGTATTCGCAGAGCGTACAACCTGATCAAACGACATCACATATTCTTTAAGCAAAACTTGGAGCAGAGGGCCTTCGTCCTTAGGTGAGGACAAAACTTTGTAATGATTTGAGTTATGATATTTGCTTTTGGTTTACATAATAATTTTAAACATAAATTTGGTCTCCATGTTACAGAGTGCTTATGGGCATCATGCAATAGCCATAGCTCTTTCACTGATGGAGGCGTATTCGCAGAGCGTACAACCTGATCAAACGACATCACATATTCTTTAAGCAAAACTTGGAGCAGAGGGCCTTCGTCCTTAGGTGAGGACAAAACTTTGTAGTGATTTGAGTTATGATATTTGCTTTTGGTTTACATAATAATTTTAAACATAAATTCATTACAGAAAGTTGGCGTCTGTGTACGGATCCTGCGAATGGATTGAATGCGTGATGCAGGTGTATGTGTACGTAAAGTGAAGAATTGTGCCAATTTCAGAGATATAGGCATTTTATTAAGAAAAAAATATATTCTCAAAATGGTAAGCAAAACTTTATGGTTTATTGATCATAGGGTTTTTATTTTTTATCTTAAAGTTAGGTTTTAGCAAAACATGAGGTTTATGGTTTGACATTCAATTGTTGAATGAAAACTCATCAAGTGAAATTTAAGACTATTTATAAGTGATGAATTGGTGCTACATGTATAAAAAAAGTCATGAAATTAGAAACTACATTTCACGTGAAATTTAAGAGTAATTTTAGTCATATTCATGCTTTGTTATTTTCGAGAATAATTGACAGCAATACTTCTAAAGAAGTGAAGATATTATTTTTTTAAATGTTATTTGACTAAGATTTTACAAAATTCATCACATTATAATCGTGTATATACGCATTCGTTATGCATATTTTGCTTGATACATTATAATCATTTCAGGAAAATAAAGTGGACTTGGTTTCTTTGGCATGTCGTGCAATGGTGAGTTAATGGTGTGTTGGTCAAAACAGGGGTACACAGGTCATACTACGTAAAGGATCAAAAGACATTTGTTAAACATTGTTGTTTTTTTGCAGGCTTATGGCAACTAAATCTATATTTCTGTTGTTTTCTCTTTTTTGATTCTCTTTCTATATTTATAGGGTTTTAATGAATATAGTATGAAATCGAACAGGGAAGGTCTGCACTGGTATGCTAAAGATAAACAATCAAAGGATATGCATATGGAGGCTTCTAAAGAGGAGATGCGGTGGATCAAGGAAGAAGATGATAAGACTTAATATGTTCACATCAATGTGCGTTATGAAGTGGTGACTCACATTGATCACACGGATATAAACATAGTTTGAAATGCGATTATCTTATTCTGTTTTTGAAGTTGTGTGGATGTTAATATCGGTGAGGGTTGATGGGTTGATAGTATCCGGTAGCCGAAAGTTATGCTTACAAAGATCTCACATGCTAAGATTAGATGTAAATGTGATTATGCTTTCAACTATGTATGTCAGTTGTGACTTTTAACTTTAATGTCTAATAGTTGTGCATTATAAACCATAACAAATAGATATTATGCTGATGAATGTTAGCAATAATCTTTGATGAAAGAGGTGAACATAGAATATACCTTTCTTTAAATGTCATACGTCTGTTTTGATGTTCAAATGGTTTCTTATTTTGATTATTTTTAGGCTGTTTGCTGACAATGATGAATCCAAAAGTGAAAACACGGCTTCCCGTATTTCTACACAGTCCAAGCATTCAACTAGAGAGGAGTGCCAATTATGTTGTTAAGAAACATAGACCAATCAAATGGTTTATGTATGGTACAAGACTTCAAGTACTTAAATTAACAAGAACCTCTATTCAGGCGCAGATCATTAACGGAACCAACTTCGGAAAAAAGGTGATTATTCCAAGGTTGAGGATTACTCTGTCAGATAAGCGTTTGCCTCTTAATATTGTCAGGAAACAATATCCGATATCAGTATCTTTTGCCATGACAATTAACAAAAGGCAAGGGCAATCGCTTTCTAAAGTTGGTTTGTACTTGCCCCGTCCTGTGTTCACACATGGACAACTGTACGCTCCCCAAATCAAGGTTGTCGTTTGTGATCAGGATGGTAATCTCTCCAAAACCACAACAAATGTCGTGCATAAAGAAGTACTTGAAGGTCTTTGAACAAGGTTCATGTTGTATCATGTATGTATCAATGGTGTAATCACGTTATATTATACTATGGTTCATTATTTTTAATGTTACAAGGTTTGTTAGCAACTCAATTGATCATTAAAATCACACATCATTTTATGTTCGAGTCAATCTATTTTAGATTGGCAACGCGATGGTTGTAAATCGATTGTGACTCACACATATTTTAAATTTAACAAATTTACATTATTACTTTAATTATTATCTCATTTATTTATTTCTTTAAAAAATAACCCGGTGTTAACGGGTCTCTAAGCTAGTACTTTCATAAAATATGACATATCCCTTAAAAGCAATATCACTAAAAGAAGATTCATATTCATCAATGTTTAAAGTTTCCTAAGGAGATTCACATACTTCAGTGAATAAGGATGATTTGACGACAATTATGAAGTGCAAATTTTATCTTGTGACTATGCACTTTGTCAAAAAGTTATGTGCCCAATTTTTGTCGATAATCTTTACTTCTTTAGCTTTATTTGGTGGATTTTCTTTCAGGAAAACAAGCATAAAAATATTATTTAATAAAAAGTTGCTTTGTTAAACCGCAATGAGTTGCAAGAAAACGGGTTTTAGGCAAATATATAAAACATTAGTCATTGGCTCATTGCAAAGAGTATGTAGACCATCCACTCATTTAAAACTTGTAAATATCATTTGACATAACTTAAGATCAACATAGCCAAAAAAAAAAAAAAAAAAAATACCCCCTATATACATTTTCATATTTTTTTATAAAAATGATATGGACTTATAATTAAACTATCAAAAATTCATTATAATAAAATAAAATTTACACGAGGCATGTTTTTCAAAAAGTATGCACGTGCATACCCTCTACTTTAAGTATATAAACCTGTGATATATGATGACACTCAACACTTCAGTTTTGTTGAAAAAGTGTTGAGGACCCATGGTATATTGAAACTTTGGTTTTGTTTAATGATGAATATGCTTATTAAGTCGCATTAGTAACTAATAAATCTTTTTGAAATTTTGTGTCAAATGGGGATAATAAAAAAGCTAGAACATGGCACCTTTTGTTAAGTATGTTGTTTGTGGATTAATTTAGTTACTTAAGTGAAAGTCACAGTTTATTTATCTGTCAAAACCGTCACCGATAACCCCTATAAACAACCATCACGACCAACACCATTGCATTATAACCTGCCTCCAAATACTTTCTGAAAAAAAGATTAATTGAACATTAGACTTTTGGAGAAGAAATTGATTGCGATTTTAATTGGGCGTGATACCTTGTCAACTACAAGACGATGTTTCTAAAATGATTCACATATGTGTTTCTATCTATTTAAAACCCGTCTCTCTCGCTACTCAATTATTGATTAGGCTAGTGGGACTTTAATTCGTTGTGAATCTATTGTGTTTGTCACTGTCGAATCACACTTTCTTTTCTTTGTTATGCTAATAGCCTAGTATACTATTGGTGTGTATAAAACAACTAATCAAGTTTATTACGTACAAAAAATGTACTAACATAAACACTTGGTAGCAATAGGGCCATAAGCCCATAAATAAACATGTAATGGGCCAACTTTGTACATTCTTATCACAATAAGATTCACATAAATCATCTTTGAAATAATCAAGAAGTTACCACCTATGAAACGATCCATAATTACATATCATATAAATCTGTCACTATTTATGTATTACATTTTCCTTTATATCAATCTTCAAACACAAAAAATTGAAATGAATAATAGCAGGTTTGATAAGGTCTTAAAGTAGAAACTACATACAAGTAGTTTTCGTAAAAAAACTTACAAGATTAATAAAAGTGTTATTTTGCATGAATAACTTTATAAGTTTATATGTAAATGGTTTTTCTAACATGTGCGCTCAAACACATGTTAAGTTATACTTATAGAACACGTACCTTTCTTTTATATCAGAAAATGCATTTAATTCTCATTAAATGTTATTAGTTACTATAATTAAATGAAAATTTGAATTTAATAATCTCCGACTTTACTTTTATATAAAACTCAAACGTGTGCCCTCGGGGCACATTTTGAAAATCCAATATTTATATTAGTTTTTGTGTCATATTTCGTCATCTTAATAATCATAATTTACAATGTCAAACAAATAACAGAGTAAAAGTAGAGTTTCACCTCCAATATAGGTCGTAGCCCTAGTACAAAGCTCGAGCTCTACCAAAGACCTTTGACCCGACAATATGTGAATGACTCATCAATTAGAAGGAGGTTGTATGTTAAGTATCATTTGAAACATATGTAAAAATAGTATAGACAGATAGTGAAATTGTAAAAGTTTCTTTTTAGAAAAAGCTCTAGCCGCAACTAGGTAGTGCGAGCTTTATGAAGGATTTTGAAGCTTTTAGCTTTTTGTTTGTTTTGAAAAATAAGCCTTTATTTACGAAAAGCTTTGTTGATAAAAGATAGTAGGAGCTTTTAATCTTGATAACTATCCTCAAAATTAAACGATGGTGAGATAAGCGTTTCAAAATTGTAAAGCTTGTTTATCAAAAAAAATTATGCTTAAACCTTCAGTAATTTAAAAAGTGGTAATTTATTCTAGTCTTGCAACTACGGCTCCATTTCTCCTTCATACTTGTTATGAAATAAATGCCAAGCTTCTAGCATGTTAATAGTTATCAAACCTTCAACAACTTAAATATTTTTAATCATGTGTATGACAATCATCTAATACATATGTGTTTATGAAGTAAGAGCTTACTAGACGTGATAATTAACTTTTTAAATGATGACATGAAAAGATCCAATTATATTTTACTAAATGTTTCGAGCTCAAGTTTTGATTGTTGAGTTGAGTTTGGCAATTCTTCTTTATTAAAACCTTATTATGATAGAACGTCTAATGCGATAAAACATACCTATAAGAGCAAAGGGTGTGTTACCTTCAAGTTAAACCTTAACACATGTCATGTCAGCGCCACATCAGCTTTAACATTTCATTTTAACTTAACAAAAAAACACACCTTATCATAACTTAACCTTAACTCACTTTAACTCAAATATTTTCAAATTCAACCCCTAAACTAAAACAAACACTTCATTTATTAAAAAATATATCATTAATTCTTAAACATATTACAATACGAAATTAAAAAAAAAAAAAAAAAACAAAAAAAAAAAACAAAAAACTTACAACGCAAAACCCTCCAAGCCTCCTCGTTTGCAAACGGCGCGGTTTTGTGCTCGTCACGATACATTTGTTTCGCCCGTTTGAGGACATCCATCTCACTTTCCCCACTTCTCTGTTCCCATTGTGCATGTTTAATATACGTTGAACTTTGTGCAATCACGGTTCAACGTTTTCCACTTGCTTGTTATCATATCCTTGTTGCATGGTTGATAATTGAGTCTATTGAACTCATTTTTTACCCGATGTCAAAACGTATCACGATCTTGTGCAAGGCCAAGAAGCGGATCCTCCGTAGCAGCTTCATAACAAATGGCAAGTAATTCTTCCTCTTTTGGTTGCCAATGTCCAGGGACGTAGTTGGGATTTTCTTCATCCTCATCGATTGGTTCGGGGTCTTTGGATTTTTTGGACTTTTGTTTACCACGACTTTTGGGCTTTGGAGGAGACGTGAGTGTTTCGGGAACCTCATGCATTTCAGTTTGTGAATGTTGTGAGAATTGTAGATTTTGGAAATTGGTGTTTAGTGTGTTTTGTTGACTTTGTTCCCAAAACAGAAATTGTTAATGTTGTAGGTAAAGTTCTTGGCTCGACAAGCCTAGTGGGTTAGGAAAAGAGAAGTTGGGTGATAATGAACCCGCGTTCGGGTTTGAAGATGAACCCGGGTTTGAGGTATTCCACCCACCGAGAAGATTCACGAATGAATCATCGTTGTTGTTGCCTTCCGACATTTTTTTTAGCAAATAGAAGTATAAGATTGAGTTGTGGAAGTGTGAAAAAAATTGTGTGTTATATGGGTATTTATAGTGGAAAGAAAATGGTTTTTTTTTTTTTTTTTTTTTTTTTTTTAGAAACTAGCCGTTTTACTTGGGGGAGGGGAGGGGGGGGGGGGGGTAAAATGATTTTTTTTTTATAAATCCAACAGATATATTAGCCGTTAGGGGGGTGAAAATGATTTTTTTTAAACAAACCACCTTAACGCAACGTTAAGGGGTTAACATGTCACCGCTAACGCTGCTTTAACGCAGCCCACGGTGTGGTTAACACGCCTTAACGCTACGGCGTTAGGGGTTAACATGGTTGTGGGGGTTAACATACCGATTGCTCTAATGATGTTGTTACATGAGTATTAAATACATGCCATTAGTGATTATTACAAACATGTTATTTAAAAACACCAGGTTTGTTATTTATATAATGAGTTTTCTATGTTTACATTTTTATTTTGTTACTAATTATGTAATTATCTTTTTATGTCATTTTACACATAATAATTACAGGACACTTACAACTATATTTACTTTACCAAACACTTTTATGAAGCAAAAAGTTACAACCTGTAGATATCACTATTAATTGCAAGTTATTAGTTATATGAAGGATGTGATGAGAGATAATAAATTAGTTACATGTGAAGGGGATCTCACGATTGCGAATTTTATGGTCGTTCTTCGAAATAGACCTTCATTTCCAAAACAGACGTCTAGTTCTATCTTTCCTAACAGCCTGATGGATTATCTTGAGAATCCCACCAAAGGCGTATTGGTTTCCTTTAGTCGAGCCTTGACTGTAGAGCATAAATTCTCAAAGCAGTGCTCATATATTACTTCCACTGAAGCTCCTTGATCAACATAGACTCTACGCACCGTATATCCTTCTACTTCAGCTTCGATTATCAAAGGTTCGTCGGAAACGTCGCCCGACAAGATGAGGGAAAAAGAGATGGGAACATTCATTCAGTCTTCTTCTTGGTCCATCGTCTTGAGCTTTTGATCACCTTTATGGCTCGGTAAAATGTTAATAACCTTTCCTTTACCGACATGATTTCCTCTGGGAGGTGCTCTTCCTCTTTGCCTAACGTCTTTTAGGAGGTGATCTAGCTTTCCTGTCTCAAGGGCTATCATTAGTTGTTCTTTCAAGTGGTAACAATCGTTCGTAAGGTGCCCTTTCTTTCCATGATAGTCACAATATTTTCCCGTATTTTCTCTTCGCGGTGTTCCCCGTAACGGGGCGGGTGGTGGTAACTTTAACTGAAGCTCTGTTGCTAGGATCTCCTTTGGCGGTTTGGTCAGAGAACTCAGATCTATCGGGCGGGACTCATATTTGTAGTTGTTACTTCGACAAAAGTCATTTCGATACTTGTTGTCATTTCGTGGGGGCACGTAGGGGGAGTATTGATTGTGCGACCTTTAATCAGCCTGACGATCGTTCCTTCAGCGATCTCCCTCATGTTGCGCTCGAGGGGACCGATCGGTGCTAGGTCCCGACTGAAACCCTTTCCAGTAGGCATCTATCTTTTCTGTTTGAGGGAGTTCCGTGGTGCTATATGCCTCTTCCTAACGGACAAAATCATATACCCTTAATATCATTTCTGTTATTGTTTGTGGAACTCGATCGGAAAAACGCTTAGCCAGCTCTGGACACTTGCTACCATCTATGAAGGACGATATCTGCATGACTTTTGGAACACCCGTAATGTAACTGGCCTCATCCATCAAACGTTCTTTAAAAGTCGGGAGAGTTTCATTTGCTTACCGAACAATCTTGGTTATCTCCATCGGGTCCTTCGAACATTTCCTCCGCAGGGCAAACCTTGTCAAGAAATACTCTCAAAGGGTTTCTGTTGTTCCCTATTCACTATAGTATAAAAATATTTTAAGTAAAGTAAACAAGACTAATAGTGAATCAATGACTGAAAGGATATAAATAAAACACAAGAGTAATTTTCAACGTCATATTCTTATTAGAAATGAATCAGAATAATACGTTACCCTAGTACTTTCAGAATAGTACTAGGGATTGAAATGACAAAGTGTTCGCAACTCCTCTCTAAGCTCAGGCTATGTCTGAGCACAACTACAAGTACCCACTGAGCTATCTCAGGGATTAAGTTGTATTTGGAGGAGTGAAAGATGGCTTGCGTGTATGTGTGTTTTTACAATTCACAAGCTTCTTCTTTCACTCCATCTCTTATGCTATTTATACAAGTATGAGTTTTAACTCTTTCCTAAGTGACAAACTGACAATTTGCAGAAGACAAAATATTGATGTATTTTGTCTCTGTTTACAAAGACTATATTAGGTAAAGGGACCAAGTCACTTTCTTCATGTCAGTACTGATGCTGAGCCTTTTAGGGAAGGTTGACTTCTTGAAGATAAGTACTCCGTCTTTATCGCTTCAAGCATAACCGTTTTGTCCTGCCCATTCTTCAGTCTTCATAGTCTTCAGTCTTCAGTTTCAGTTTGTCTTCAGTGTTTGTAGTTGGATAGGAGTTTGAGGGATTCAGTAAGTTATTGTCATCACTTACTGAATCCACCATCTTCTTCTTGACTCAGTCTTCACCCTTTAAGTTCCGCCTTACTAAGTGGAGAGACTTCTTCTATGTCTCTTACTGAGCGTCCTGAAGATGGCTCACTGAGAGACTATGCACTCAGTGACCTGTTAGTGTTTAACGGTCTAAGCACTTAGGTTATTTTCTATTCAAATCCTAGATTAAGGGGTTTGGGTATTTACTGAACCCAACAGTCTCCCCCTATTTGGATATACAAATAGCCTAAGTGTTTGATCAGTGTAAGTGAGCAAATGGCTTCTTCTTACACTGAATGTACTAATGAATACAATAAGGAACACTGAATATTTTAACAAAACATACATCGTTTATTGATCAGATTACAAGGTTCCTATCACTAGTACAAAAGATAAAGAAAATGATGTCAGTCCAGATGGATTCCCAGTGCTTCAAGCTTGACTTTCTTGGTGATGAGTGTTTCTCTGTCAGGATGCTCTCTTATCTTGGCGTTTAGGTCAGCACAGAACCTGACATTTGCAGGAGTCTGAATTTGAGAGGCCACTGGTATATAGCTTAGCATTGCAGCCACACCTGCCTGATCAATGTCACTCCATCTTTGAAATGTTGGGTTTCCATAGACATCAATGTGGAATAGCCCTCTTTCAGGCTTTTCAATCACCAGACAGTTCACGAATTTCACACCTTCAAGCAGCTCCCTGTTGCATTCTAGTCCAGGCACTTTAATCTCAGGCTGGAACTCAACTCTTTTCCTTGTGCCAGTGGATGATTGTGGTTGAGATCCTTGAGGTGCAGTTAAGGCAGGCTGAATCCCCAGTTGTGCTGGGGCATCCCTCAGTCTTTCATATCTTTTACTGAGCATCTTCATCAGCTCCTTAACCACCGCATTTTGCTTCTTTTCTATTATTGGACCGAGTTCATCGAGTTCAGTGATCCCAAAGTCAGTGAATTTTAGGGGATCATGAACTTCGAAATGTCTTTTATCATCCCCTTTGTAGACTTTCATTGCCAGTGGTTTAGATCTGGGGATGATTTTGACATCAGTGATCTTCTCAGGAATTCTTCTGCTTGACATTGTCCAATTATAATGGTCAATTCTTGCTTTCCTGATGGCTGCAATTCTTTTGTTCTTTTCTTCCAACTGCTTTTTCATTTCAGCCATTTTTGCTGCCTGAGCATCCTTGAACTTCTGTCCTGCCTGACCCTTTTCAAGCTTCTTAGCATCTATTCCAATGTTTTCAGCTTCCTCAGCAACTACTTGTACCAGTGCTTCTCTGCTCTTTCTTTCCTCTTCAGCAAGTTTCTTTCTCCTTTCCTCCTTAGCAAGGTATGAACTTAGTTGTTGTGGTGTGAGCAGGTACTCAGTGTTGCCGATCTTAAAGGGTATCTTCTCAGGCTCAGGTGGTGTCTTCATTATGCCTTTTCCTTTGTCCTGGCCTGAGGAAGATGATGTTGCTACCAAGGGCGGTGTTGTTGTTGTTATTGGTGTGATTACTGTCAATGTTGTTGTTGTTGAAGATGTTGGTGGTACTGATGAGATTGGTACTGCTGGGACTGGTGGTGATGAGATTGGTACAGCTTCAGATACTGGTGGTGTTGGCTCCCCCTCAGTGTGAAGAGGAGTTTCTTCAGCAGTATTCTCCCCCTCAACTGTTGCCGAAGCGTCAGTGAGGGCAAGAGTTGGTGTGGGTGCTGAGGGGGACGGAGCTGCTTGACCCTTGAAAGCCTGATAGATTTCAGTGATCATGGCCTTGATATCTGAAGTGTCTGTTTGAATACCAGTGACTTTTGTTTCCAAATTTTCCTGAGATACTTCCAAAGCAGTCATTCTGGGTCCGAGATTCCAGGCCAAGGAAGAAGATGCTTGAGCCAAAGTTGCCACCTGAGTATTCACAGAGCCCAATGTAGCTTGAAGAGACTAGATAGAAGATTGAAGACCCTGAACATTTGCAGACTGGAGCATTTCGATCAGTTCAGTGAGGCTGGAGGATTGTTTCAAGTAAGCTTCAGTCGCCTTCAGCACTTTAGAGTTAAGCGCTGGGTCTTCTTTGACAAATTCCTTGATTTCATCTATCTTTGTTCCTACACCCTGAAGGTGCCTGAGAAAGTTGGCCAAGTTGTCATCCAGTCTGTGAAGAGTGTCATACATCAGATCCCTGTGCTCATGAACGTTTTCATCAAAATCTTGTACCTCAGCTTTCAGATCTGCATAACTGGCACCAGCCTCAGTGTGTTGTTCCCACAATGTGTCAGTGACCCCGGAGTATAGCTTCCTTGAAGCTTTGGTGATCCACTGAACAAGCTGCCTCTCTGTGAGTGGAAGAACATTATCAAATCTTTTGAATTCATCAGTGGAGGAAGAGGAGTCGGAGTCATTGTTGTCAGGCTGGAATGGGGATTCAGTGTGCTCATGTGGATCAGGCTGAGGTCCTTGTTCAGATTGAACCTCAACGTCCACTTCTTCCCCTGCTGATAATATTTCATCATCACTGTCAGCAAGTTCATCTTCAGAAAATAGTATCCCAGTAACATCAGCAACAGTCAACAAGGGGTTGGTGAAGGGTTTCATATCAGCGGGTGGTATTAATCCCTCTGAGTCTTTGTCCCCCGTTGACCCCTCAGACAATGGTGGGAGTTTCCCAGTGCCTTCTCTGGAGTCAGGATTGGTTTTGGGTTCATTATCGGCGGGTTGTTCCTTTCCCTCCGAGATTTTGTCCCCCTGAGACCCCTGAGACACTGATGGGTTTTTCCCAGTGCCTTTAGCAGAGTCAGTGAAGGTGATATCCCTATCAGCGGGTTGTTTGGTTCCCTCTAAGTCTTTGGGATCTGATAACGCTACACGCGTCGTTCGGGGTCAAAGGAACTTCCTTTTCTTCGAGCAAGTTTTATAACACCCTAGGCAGTGAACCTAATCGTTGTAGTGTAGTAATTAGGGTAAGCCACGGGTATTGATATCGTTCTCTAGGGGAATAGGAATGCTAGTAGGGAGTTACTACGCTAAGGTTAAGGTTGAGGAAGATTATTTTTTATCTTTTTATATTTTATGAAAATGGAAAGGTACGAATCTCGGGTATTGGATTTGGGGGGTTGGTATTTCTACCGATTACTCTACTATTATCTAATTATCTAAACTAAGGTTGTGGGAGTCTATGTCTAATTAATGTGTGCTCGTATGATAGTTTAAAGATGTGTTTACTTAGTTTGTATTACTCCTTAATTATCTCCTATTGATGGTTGAGTGTCACGTCTTATTCCTAGTTGCGTTGTGTGTCTAAAGTTGTAGGGTATGCGTTTCTCCCTAACGTCTTATAGACTCCTACTCTAAGGCGCTCTTCGGATGATTTAGCCTACAATTACTCAGGTAATTATACTCTAAGGTTCACAAAGATGAATCAAGCATTAAGTGCACAACGAATGACCTATCGCATTACTAGATCATTAATCAACTAAGATAAGAAACAACCAATCAATATTCAATAATTAAGTTTCATACTTCCTAAGCAAACACACAAATAAATTAGCCGGACATGGAGAACATGCAAGCATACACACAAATAATCAAAGACATAATTGAATTAATGAAGTAAAGACTTATCTTGATGTAAGATAGGGTTTAAAACCCTAAAATACTGTACAAGACACCTTAGGTTCGGTTTTAGGTTTTTACTCCAAAGACTCTCCACACAAAGACTGAAAAATTCGGATTCTATATATAAGATTACAATTGCGACGGCGTCACCTTATGTTTAGTGACGCCGTCGTGTCGCCGCCATTAGGGTTTCGTCTTGGCCACGTTAACCTTGCGACGGCGTCACCTTATGTCCGTGACGCCGTCCTCTTCAGCTTCTGACGTCGTCTGGATTGCATCTAGGCCGTCTGAGTAGCGACGTCCTACTCTTTCACCACTAGACGCCGTCTCTTGAAAATACGAGTTTTGGGTTCTGTCCCGTCACAATAATTTTGGGACGGCGTCGCCAATAGCACCTGACGCCGTCGCCTTCTACTTTCAGCAACTGTGAGTGTCTCGATTTCGACTTTGGCCATTTTCTTCATATATTCGCGCCTTTTCGTCCAAATAAGTGCCATTCCAGCATTTTGCCTTCACGAGACCTAAAAAGTGAAAAGGAACGATATTAAGCAATAACGGATACAAAAGTGATCAAATAAGGACTTAAACGACCCCTCAAAATGGTACCTTTTAAAACCTTATCAGGATCATTCAGTGTGCCCTCAGACAAAAGCTTTGATTTGCTAATGTCAGCACTGGGCGTTGTGGAAGGCGCTCCCCTACCAGCGGGTTGTTTGTTTCCCTCTGGATCTTGGGGAGTAGTAGTTTGGACCAAGGGCACTGATTGTGATTTATCAGTGTCCTTCGTTGTCCCTTGGGTGGATGTTGCTTGGTCTCCAGTGGGTGGCAAATCAGTCTTGGGTTTTCTTTGCCTTTTGGCCAGTGCTCCTGAAGCCTCAGGGCCCTGAGACTTGGGTTTGGTCTTAGTCCCAGTCTGAGACTTCCCCTTTCTCTTTTTAGGAGCAGGGTTAGGAGACACTGATTCCCTCTGGTTGTTTACAGCAACCATATGGGCCGTCAATTCAATATTTGTGACAAGGGATGGGTCCTTTTGAAAGTTTGATTGGCTCAGGATGCCAGGTAAAGCTCCAAATTTTTCTTCCTGAGGATAATTTGTACCCAGTAACGTTTGCAAAGCACGAGAGACAAACCTAGGATACGAAACGTATTTCGTCCTAGTTTTGCTCTGTAGCTTAGTTACGAGATCACTGTAAATGATCTCCCCTATGTCGACAGTGACCCCATTCATCAGGCAGTATGCCATCATCAACTGAATAGAGTTAACTTGTTCAGTGGATGAGTGGTTCCCGCCGAGGACCTGAATCACAAAAGTGAATAGGATCCTCCAAGCCACGGGGAATGAACTTTTAGTGACTGGGGTCTTGTCCAAAAAAGTTGGATCTAAAACGATTTGTTTTAACCCATCCTTTACTGTGGAGGGTTCATGATGGGCGACATAAACTCCTTTGTTATAATCTAACCCTGTTGAAGTGCAAAACGTTTTATAATCCAGGGTGAATTGTTGTCCCCCGTTGAGACTGAACCTGATGAGATATTCCCTGAGTGGTCTAAGGTTATTCTCATCAGTGGAAGGTGTCATGTCAAAGGCCTTAGTTGTTGCCCAAAACTCCCTGAGGAGGTTTTGGTACAGTATTGAGGGACACTGAACAAAGGCCGTTTTCAGTGGGAAGTTATACAAAAATTTCATAATGTCCTTATAGGCTGGGACAGTTTGAGGATATTCAAAATTGCCTATGACATTATTTGTTTTAAATTCAACATTGCTAAGATCACCTACCCACTGTGAAGCAAACTGAAGAGATTGTGTTCTTGCCATTTCCATTAAAATAGTTTTAGGGTTTTGAGAAGAATAACTTGACAAGAACAATCAAAAGCTTTGAATCTCTTAAGTTGTGATGAAAAACTTTTGTAAAGGTTTACAAAGAAGATTTTTCAGAAAAGATTTGAAGAACACAAAGATTTCTGGGTTTGAAAAGAGATTTTGACAGAGTTTTGTTTGCAGAAATATTTTGTGTGTGTTATAAGGATTTTATGAGGGGTATTTATAGGGTGTTGAGAGGGGTTGTTTGTGCAAACTTGTGGATAGTTTTTCCACATTTAATGCCACCCTCCACTACCTGCAGTAAAATCCCGTTTTTCAAGGAAGCAGTTGTAGTGTACAGTAAAAGTGCACTTTTGCAGTAATAAAATATCACTAAGATATTTTATGTGAGAGGAGGCATTTAATGCCAAGTGGGGGATGAGGTAAGTTTGTGAGGGACCCTTGATATGGTTGACAGTAAGACAAAGAGACATATATTCCTATATTAAATTGGCATAGTTACCAACCTAGGACATTTAAGTAACTGATACTTGGATCATTTAGTTACTCATTCAATGCTCAATATTAACTGTCAGGGTCCCTGAATGAGTCTTACTCATTCAGTGAGAGGTTGTATTGTGGGTTTCGTTCAGGGAGGAGGAACCATTTCAGAGAACTTATTGAGATTGGTTTTCAGATGCCCGACTTTCAATGTCAAGCATTCCCAATTCAGCTTTCAGTCTCCTGAAGGTAGGTTCATCCAAGGGTTTGGTGAAGATATCAGCTAGTTGATATTCAGTGGGGATGAAATGGAGTTCTATGTCTCCTTTCATTATGTGGTCCCTGATGAAGTGATATCTGATATCAATGTGTTTGGTTCTTTGATGAAGGACGGGGTTGTTGGAGATTGCAATTGCACTGGTGTTGTCACAGAAGATGGGTACCATTTTGTAATGGATGTCATAGTCACTGAGTTGACTTTTCATCCATAAAACATTGGCACAACATCCTGCAGCAGCCACATACTCAGCTTCAGCTGAAGACATAACCACTGATAGTTGCTTTTTAGCACTCCAACAAACCAGTTTTCCTCCAAGAAATTGACAGGACCCTGAAGTACTTTTTCTGTCCATGTTGCAGCCAGCATAATCAGAATCAGAGTAACCTTTGAGATCAAACCCTGAGCACTTAGGATAATAGAGTCCAAGGCTTGGGGTTCCCTTCAGGTACCTGAGTATTCTTTTGGCTGTAGTGAGGTGGGATTCTTTGGGATTGGACTAATATCTTGCAATTAGACAGACTGAGAATTGTATGTCTGGTCTGGAAGCAGTTAGATACATCAGTAAGCCAACAATCCCTCTGAAATGGGTTTGATTGACTGACTTTCCAGTGAGATCAGGTCCAAGGTTGTTAGGAGGGACCATTGGTGTCTTCACTGAGGCACAGTCAGATATCTCATATTTCTTCAAGAGATTTCTTGTGTATTTCTCTTGACAGATAAAGATTCCTTTATCAGTTTGCCTGATTTGTAGTCCAAGGAAGTATGTGAGTTCACTCATCATGCTCATTTCAAACTTCTTTGTCATCAGTTTTTCAAACTGTTTGCAAAGAGTGTAGTTTGTTGAGCCAAAGATGATGTCATCAACATATACTTGGACTAGTATCATATCTTGTTTTGTCATGTAGATAAACAATGTGTTGTCTATCTTTCCTCTGACAAACTTGTTTTGAATCAGGAAGGCTGAGAGAGTTTCATACCATGCTCTGGGAGCTTGTTTTAGTCCATAAAGGGTTTTATCAAGCTTGTAGATATAGTCAGGAAATTCACTACTCTCAAAGCCAGGAGGTTGCTGAACATACACATCTTCCTTGAGTTCACCATTCAGGAATGCACTTTTTACATCCATCTGGTAAACTTTGAAGTTCATGTAGGTAGCAAATGCAAGGAAGATCCTGATGGCTTCCATTCTTGCAACAGGAGCAAATGTCTCATCATAGTCAATGCCTTCTTGTTGACTGTAACCTTTGGCTACAAGTCTGGCTTTGTTTTTAATGACAGTGCCATTTTCATCAGTTTTGTTTCTGAAAACCCACTTCATTCCTATGACTATGACATCCTGAGGACATTTGATCAAGGTCATGACCTTGTTTTTATCAAACTGTTGAAGTTCTTCTTGCATGGCCTGAACCCAACTTGGGTGTTTTAGAGCCTCAGTGACACTTTTGGGTTCTATATCTGATAGGTAATCAGCATATAGACATTCATTGGCTGAAGCTGCAGTTAACTTAGCAGCCATGCTTCTAGTGAGCATGCCCTCAGTGGGTTCACCAATGATGTTTACAAGCTCAATGTCCTGAGATTTTGTCCACTTACTTTGTGGTCTAGGATCTGAACTTGAGGAAGTCACTGGAGACTCAGGAGTGAGTTCTGGTGCATTAGCCACAGAATCATTAAGAACATCTGTTGAGATGTCTTGTTCAGGTTGGGTTTCATGAATCACAGATTCCTGATCATTTGGATCAGTGTTGCCTATCCCAGCAGGGACAGATTGATTATCAATGAATTCACTGACAGTTGGTTGTGACAGGTTGTGAGGTAAGACATAATATGAGATGTCAGCATCAGCTTGGTATGAGGAATTGATTTCAGTGTTATACTCATCAGGAGGATATCTTGATGAGTTATCAATTCCTATTTCCTCCACTGAGGTGTTGGTAAATGTGATGCTTTCTGAACTCTCATCAAAGGTGACATGAAAGGTTTCCTCAACTTGTTGTCTCCTTGTGTTAAATACCCTGAAGGCTTTGGAGATCAGTGAGTAACCTAGAAAGTATCCATCATCAGCTTTAGCATCAAATTTTCCTAGATGATCCTTGTGGTTATGAATAAACACATGACATCCAAACACATGAAAGTAGCTGATGTCAGGAAGTCTACCTTTGAATATCTCATATGGGGTTTTGTTATGTCTTTTGACAATGATTGACTTGTTTTGAGTGTAACAGGCTGTTTTGACTGCTTCAGTCCAGAAATGCTTTGAGAGAGCTGAGCCATTTAACATGGTTCTTGCAGCCTCAATGAGAGTTATGTTTTTCCTTTCAGCCACCCCATTTTGTTCAGGGGTGTAGGGAGATGAAAAGTTTTGGGAGATTCCCTTTTCATCATAGAAACTCTCAAGCTCATCATTTCTGAACTCAGTACCATTGTCAGTCCTGATTTGTTTAACATTAATGTCATTATGTTTTTCAATGTTCCTGATGAATGACATTATTGTGTCAGCTTCCTGACTCTTTTTTGAAAGAAAGTATACCCAAGTGTATCTTGAAAACTCGTCAACAATGACAAGTGTATACTTCTCATGCTGGATTGATCTAGGACTGACTGGTCCAAAGAGATCCATATGCAAGAGGTGAAGGCAGCTTTTGATGGAGAAATTTTGTTTTGTTTTGAAAGATGCTCTTTGATGTTTGCCTTTTTCACAGGCTGAGCATGGTTTATCTTTTGCAAAAACCAGTGATGGTAAGCCAAGGACCTTGTTTTGTTTTGCCAGGTTGTTGATGTTTTTGAAGTTTAAGTGAGAGAGTCTCTTGTGCCACAGCCAGTTGATGGTTTCAGTGGCTTTGGAAAAGAGACAGGTTCCATTTTGAGAAAGAGTAGACATGTCTAAGACATAAACATCATCTCTTCTAGGGCTATCAAAACAACCTCTTTGTTGGCATTGGAAATGGTACCTTGTTTGTCATTGAATTGCACAATGTACTTAGCATCACATAGTTGACTGACACTGATGAGATTGTATTTGAGACCATTGACATAAGCAATTCTAGAGAAAACTATTCCAATGCAGTTCACTGAACCATAACCTTCAGTGGGACATGATGAGTTATCACCAAATACTACCTTGGGTCCTGGTTCCTTTACATACTTGTGCAGATACTCCTTCACACCAGTCATGCTTCTTGTGCATCCACTGTCTAGATGCCAAATAGGCTCCCTGGCGTGTCTCTGCACAAGTAGTAAACTGAATTAGTTTCTCTTAGTGGCCCATTTACTGGTGGGCTTGGGTCTCAAGGTCTCTTTGAATTTGGCAATCGATTCATGGTCAGTGGTTGAGTGCATTGTGCTACCACAGGTTTTGCATTTAGAGACTGAGGATGACTCAGTGATATTGGGTTGCTTGGAACTTCTCCTTGTGTAGATGACACTGTCATGCTGGGATGTCTTATGAGTTGGATTTCCGCAAATATCACAGCATGTGTTCATAAGACAATCATCAGGGTGATGATCATTAAACCCACAGTATGGACAAGAAGGAAAGGGTTTTGCTCTAAATTTTTGAGCAGACTTGGAGGTTGAAGCATACTGATGACCAACTTTGGTATAGTTTGCTTCACTGAGTGAACTTACATATTGTAAGTGATCAGAAGTTCTGTGATCATCCTTTTTGCAGATCATACAAAAAAGGATTCTATAACAGTTGTCAGTGGTATAACTGGTATAGTGGCATAGATCACACTTCTGCTTGGATTTGGGGTTTGACTTGGACTTTGAGGAACTAGAGGAAGCTGACTTTGTCTCCTTGATTGATTCAGGGACTTTTTCAATGGATTCCATCTTTTCAGTTAGCTTCCTCACAAGTTCAGTCAGTTGCTGAATTTGGTCAGCTTCAGTGGGAGTCAAGGATGTGGAAGTCTCAGTAGGAGTAGACTCTTGTTGAGTTGGTTTTGTTGGCCTTTTTAGGATGGTTCTACCAAGTCCAGACCTTTCTTTTGGTGAATGAGGATTGAATTGCATTGGAGTAAGCTCAGAGCTTGGTGTAGCACCCTGAAGAGGTTCCAGGGGTGGAAGCGTTGCATTAGACTCTGCTTCAGACTCAATGTGTTCAGTGCTACTGGGCACATCAGGGAGTCCAAGCATGCTCTTAAGAGCTTGACTCTCAGGGCCTAGAATTCTTCCAGAATCGAAATTAGGAAGCTTACTATCAGGATTAACCCGATCAATCCAATCATTGGGCTTGGGACTAGTCAACATACTGGTAATCATACCACCAGACACAAATAGCTTAGGACCCTGGTCTTTGTTGAGAGAGTCAGGAAGATGATCTTCACCTAATACTCTCTTCTTGCTACTGGGGGCTCCCACAACATCAAAGACCCTGGGATTCTTAGCAGTCCAACTATCAAGAATATCTTGAACCTTTTTGAGTTCATCTTGAAGAGCCTGATTTCTTTTAACTAGTTCAGTGTTTTGAATTTGCAAAGTGACAGCCTCAAGCTTAGCTTGTTTTAAAAGAAGCAGTTCATCCCTACACTTGTTTAATTCAAAACTTAGCTTGTTGTATTTTGAAAAAAGATTCAGTCTTTGCTCTTCTACGAACTTAAAGTCAATATTAAGATAATTCATGTAAGACTTCCAATCAGAGTCATCATCCATAGAAAGTAAAATATTTACCTTCTTCATTGTGATATTGACCCATTCTCCATTCCTGGCATGATTCTTTCCAATAGCTAGCTTGTCCTCTTCTGAGAGGGCCATCAGTGCACTGACATGCACCATTTCATCATCTGATGACACTGGCTCTTCATCCCAGTCGAAGGTTTCAGCAACAAGGCCTTTGTTTTTACCCTGCACAGATTGAACACTTTTTGTTGTTTCTGAGGGACTGGCCTCGAGCAATGCAAGCTTAGCTTTGACTTTCTTATACTTAGCTTCAAAATCAACAGTTTTGTTTTGATCAGATTTGTTTTGAAAGTTTTGATGAGACTGATATATTTTTGGTTGAAATTTGCTAAAACCTGAGGACTGATTTGACCCTGATGGTTTATAAGAGGGTTCAGAAATTGTTTTTGAAAAACAGTCTTTTGCAAAATGACCTCTTTTGTGACACTTAAAGTATTCAGTGTCCTTATTTGCTTTAGCATTTGAAAAACATTTGTTTCTTTTTATAAACCTTCGAGAGTTAGCAAGGAGTGCCCTTTCCTGAAATTCAATGTTCAGGTCATTTAGGTACTCCTCACTGATCTCTCATCAGGCTCATCATCTGAATTTTCCTAAAAATCTTGAACAACATTGTTAGAATAGAAAGCAGTTGATATTGGTGATGAGGTGGTGGTCAGGGACTTCTTGACTTCCTGAGAATTCTTTAAGTCAGGGTATCGTCTGTTGATGAGGTTTTCCTCATAGACAAATTTCCCATAAATTTCAGGAAGCTCAATATTCTAGATATGATTAGCATTCCTAAGTCCCTGAGAGAAATTCAACCACTTCTCAGGGAGACTATTGACAAATCCAACATTGATTTCATGTTTGGACAACTTAACACCATCATTTGACAGTTCATTTAAAAGAGTTTTGTAACGGGTGTAAGTTTGAGACAGAGTTTCCGAGTCCTTAGCCCTGAAGGTATTATACTCAAGTTACATGTCCATAATCCTGTTTTCCTTGGTATCAGAAGGACCTTCATGACTATGAACCAGGTCATCCCAGGTTTGTTTGGCCGTACTACAGCTTATAACTGACTCCATAATATCGTCAGGAAGACAAGATATTATGATACTTTTGAGCCTTTGATCCTGGTTGACCACTCTTCTCTCATCTTGAGTCCACTGAGCTTCAGGTTTAGGCAAACCTTCAGCAGTCTTTGGGATAAATGGACCTTCATTTATACACTTGATATAATAAGGTTCCATCCCAATCAAATAGCAAAGCATACGCTTTTTCCATTTGTTGAATTTACCAACTTCAAGTCTGGGGGCAACAGCTGAATAAGCTCCACCCTTTTTATCGACTAGTTGGGGTACATCAATTTCAACTATTTTAAGGATCCTGATTTAAAAACGTTTAGAGCAGCTTAAAAACAGTTTTATAACCAGCCTTGCTCTGATACCACTTGTTGTTCCCTATTCACTATTGTATAAAAACAGTTTAAGTAAAGTAAACAAGACTAATAGTGAATCAATGACTGAAAGGATATAAATAAAACACAAGAGTAATTTTCAACGTCATATTCTTATTAGAAATGAATCAGAAGAATACGTTACCCTAGTACTTGCGGAACAATACTAGGGATTGAAATGACAAAGTGTTTGCAACTCCTCTCTAAGCTCAGGCTATGTCTGAGCACAACTACAAGTACCCACTGAGCTATCTCAGGGATTAAGTTGTATTTGGAGGAGTGAAAGATGGCTTGCGTGTATGTGTGTTTTTACAATTCACAAGCTTCTTCTTTCACTCCATCTCTTATGCTATTTATACAAGTATAAGTTTTAACTCTTTCCTAAGTGACAAACTGAAATTTTGCAGAAGACAAAATACTGATGTATTTTGTCTCTGTTTACAAAGACTATATTAGGTAAAGGGACCAAGTTACTTTCTTCATGTCAGTATTGATGCTAAGCCTTTTAGGGAAGGTTGACTTCTTGAAGATAAGTACTCCGTCTTTATCGCTTCAAGCATAACCGTTTTGTCCCGCCCATTCTTCAGTCTTCATAGTCTTCAGTCTTCAGTTTCAGTTTGTCTTCAGTGTTTGTAGTTGGATAGGAGTTTCAGGGATTCAGTAAGTTCTTGTCATCACTTACTGAATCCACCATCTTCTTCTTGACTCAGTTTTCACCCTTTAAGTTCCGCCTTACTGAGTGGAGAGACTTCTTTTATGTCTCTTACTGAGTGTCCTGAAGATGGCTCACTGAGAGACTATGCACTCAGTGACCTGTTAGTGTTTAACGGTCTAAGCACTTAGGTTATTTTCTATTCAAATCCTAGATTAAGGGGTTTGGGTATTTACTGAACCCAACAGTTTCCCAGTCATCTATGTTACCGTTAGGCAATCGTTTGAACCAAACACTAGACGGACCATCTTAAGTTTGCTGAAACATTCGACACCATACCGACATTTTCAATTCTTATTGGTTTGTTGTTCCGGAAAATCTGGTGATATGGTCATCTAGGTCCGTGGAGTCATCATAGAGTTTTATATTGGTTGGTATAACGTGTTTTGGTCCCAAAAACTGTTTGATTCTCCTACTGAACGGAGATCTCAACGCTTCCTTATACGGTTTCTGCAAATCATCTTTGGGGTGTTTTGTAGCTCCATCGTTTTTTGTATTTTCTCAGTCTCATCACTCTTGGGATCCTTGTCTTCTTCATCAAACTCAATCCGTATCGGTTTAAGGGGGCTTCCTCCTTTCGCGTTATGTTCTTTTATCAAAACTTTTAATGAAGTCATGTGACTTAGTATTTGTTCTTCCAGGATGGGTGGATTATCATTGTCGTTATTGTCTTATCTGTTCTTCTCGGTCTGGTTAAGTGGGGTTTAAGAGGTAGGACCTGTCATTCTTAAGATTTGGTAGATTGAATAACGGGTCCCACTGATGGCGCCAATTTGTTGAAGTAAAAAACCGTGCCTTAATTCGAACAGGCAAAAGGTTCCTCCGGACGATTTGTTGATTGGTTCTTCGGATGCCTGCACAAAATAAACATGCGTTAGCCTCGTCTAGGGTTTTATCCCTAGACCAAGCTCCAACGTGAGAGTAAGTTTTTTGCTATAAGATAATATATATGTGTAAAAGTGAAAGTGAAAAACATTACCCTTTGCTGATATATCTACCTCTTTATATATGTGAAGTTTCTTATCTGCATCTGGTAGTCACATGCGGTGACTATGACGTTTTTGGGCGGAAACTATGGCCTTTCTCTGTTTGGGACATGTTTAAATCAGTCTCATCGTTATGGGTAATATTCTTTTCCTCTTTTGTCAAATGTGATTCCGGAGTTTGTTTCTTGTTCTTACCGTTAGGCTGGAGCAATTTTATGAGGTTCGTTCGGTAGTTAAGTGGTTCGTTCGGTATGGGTCATTCACATACGTCAACACATGGAAGTTAGGGTAATGGTCACTACTGTGACTAGTCTTACACCTATATTTGACAAGTAAAAAACAAACAAGAGCGAAAATTACATAGTCGGACACTGCTGGAAGTGGTTTATAAAATTAAGACATCTTTCCAGCTGTTATTCAATTTGGTCACCAATTTCGTGACCTCAAAAGTGTAAATGGCGAAATACACTTGGACACTCCCACCATGAGACACGTACAACACTTGTCCCCTTTTTTATATATAAGTCGACAAAAATTTCTCCCCATGACCCACCTGGAAACCTACAAAATGATGCTCTTACATCATATCAACAAGAAGAACAGTCGAAAATATTTTAACAAAAATCTCAAGAACTTAAAAAAAATGATATTTCAAAGATCTCTCACACCCCATTCGTGATTATCCATCTTTTTGAAGCATGCTTCATCAACAGAAAATTGATTGTATGCGGATTTTATTAGAGTTTTTGGAGATTTAGTGGCTGGTAAAGAAAGAAAGATTGTGAGATGGTTTTGTTCTTTGGGTAAAAGATTTTGAAAGTGAAATAAAAAAATGGTTGGTGAATATTTTGTTATGTCGTGTATCTGATTAACTATCATTGGAATTATTGTTGAGTTTGAAGTGAAATTGAATAAGAAAGAAAGAATAACAACAAAGATTTAGGTGAAAGAAAAAGAAGATTGATAGTGTATTGGAGATATGCATGACTTCTAAATCTCGTGTCGTCAAGATGATAAAATTTTAGCATGAAAAAGAAGAACATACAGTTACTTCTGTATGAGTGAATGATATTTATGTGAATGTGTCCAATATTTACTCTTGTGTGTATAGTTGAAAGATACATCAAAACAAGAGAAAAATGTAAGTATAAGGTTTATGCCTATAAAGTGAAGTAAATTAGTACTAAGAGGAAAATATAAAAGTATTTTGTGTATGAAGTTAGGTGGGAATTTAGGCTATGTTTCGCAACGGGCTTTTGAGGGCTTACAGGGGCTTGAGCTTTTAAAATAGCCAATTTATAAAATAAGCCTTGTTTGTCATACATGCTTATAGAGGATTTTATTAGCCATAAGCTTTCATAAGCCCAAGCCCATTAAAAAGGGGCTTATAAAGGCTTTTATAAGCCATAAGCTTCCATAAGCCCAAGCCCATTAAAAGGGGCTTATAAGGGCTTATAGCTAGTCAAATTACTTAAGTACCCTTCAAAATATAATGTATTATCATGCAAAATCCGGAAATATGTATGAACTCAACTTGATATATTTTTATGCGATTTTACATTAATAAGCTTCAACTTCAGCTATTTCGCCAAACAACTTTACAAAAATAAAAGCTTCAGCTTTCGGCTTATAATATAAGCTCCAGCCGCTGCTCATTGCACCAAACATACCTTTATAGTAAATTTTTTGTACTTGCGTGGTGAATATATAATTTGTCTGATGATTAAGGAGCTTCCCGAGGGGATTTGCACCATTTTGTTGGTTTCTAGGCAGGCTATGGGATGAAATCTTTATCAACTTATATAAAAAAAGACAAATATTGCACTTGTCTTAATAACGTAAATATTCAAAGGGCATATACGCACTCAGGGACATAACAACACATACACGAGAAACATATGCATGCTCGAAACTTGCATGCAAAATACATTTATACTAACAAATTCATATATGCACATAAACATGCATGCAAAATAACTAAACTATACAATTAAAAAATAAAGTGATATTTTGATCCATGTGAATAAGTTACATGGACGCATGTGAAACAGATAGGAGAATGCTCCAAGTTGGTAAAACAAATTATCTTCTAGAAATGACAATAAATGCCCAATTGCACCAGTTGAGCAAATGGCAAATATTCAGATTGGATGTCAGAGAATATGGCAGAGGAATATATTCGAGTGTCAGATATATTCGCTTCTTATCCAATTTCAAGATTTGATTCGTTACTCACCTATAAAAGGAAGACAAGTAAGTTGCCAAAACACACAACTCAAATACAATAGCTTAACTTTCTTTCTATAGTAAATGCTTTTGATAATTATGATATCATCATCTGACTTGAGCATCGGAGCTTAATCCCAGGGCAAAACCCCGGGATAAATTCTAACGTTGATTTTCTTTCTTGAGTGATGTAACATATTGGATTTCACAAACACATCATATCATAAACACAAGTAGGCGTTTAATATTAGGTTTTAGAGAGAGAAAGAGTTAGAGGTTTGGAAACTTAGTGAGAGAAAATGAAAGTATTATTATGAGCTCTAACTCTCTACCTTGGGAGGTAGAGAGTATTTATAGTCTTACACAAATCGCCACCTACGAGCTGTGGATCAGGCATACAGTGGGTAAAGACCCGTCCGTCCTCCACGGTGTTACTTAACTAAATACTACATAACTTATAATAATCTACGACTACGAGCTTTCTAACGATTACATAAACTTGAGGTGACCGACTCTTTAATAACTGGATTTACTAAATCCTAACAATCTCCCTCTAAGGGAGGTCACCTAAAAAATACATTGAATACAAACAGATATTACAATAAGATTGTCCTTGGATTCTTGTTAATGTTCTTTGCTCTGTAGCTTGTAGTCATTGATTCATCATTTTTGCATGTTTGGATAATCCAAGTAGAGGTCTTTAACTGATCCACGTGATAATGAGTTTTGAGCCAGCTTTGAGATCATCAGCAAACATAAATCTCTGACTCATCCATTGTGATGTTGGTATAATGTGATGTTGTGACTTATGGACCGACATGCTCACATTCTGGATCATGATATATTCTCATCAGGGTAGCGGAAGCTTTCGTTGATTCATGATATTGGCAGCAGCGTAGCAGAAGCATGGAGTGAAAATATCAGAGTCGTTGATGCACTTATCATGATTTCTTTAGAGATGAATGTGTAGTGTGAGCATGCGGCTATGGATTGACCGCTTCATTCTGATCAGCTGCAAACGTCGGGCATACCTGCATACAACAGTTAGCAATAAAGTTCACGAAAGTGTCTTTGATCACTTTCGTTGAATTGAGGTACACGGCCCACGGTTCCCCGTTGATCAGTACAAGTATTGCCTGTGATCAGGTATAATTCCGAAGAATTTCCTTGACAGGGTTTTGCAGGTGCTCTAGCTGTTCTCAAACCGGAACGTCTCAAAGAAGACAACACGAAGTGAGTGAACCAGCGAATTTAGATTCACTGATTGATGAAAAGATATTTGAAAAACAATCGTGTACCGCTCAATAGAATTTGTTTTTGCAATACAACGAAAGTTTTAATGAAAATCAATTATCAATCATAAGCACCTTTTATTTTGAAATATTCGAACACAGTCGATGTGCTAAAGAAAAGAGTTTTTAAGCACAACGACCAGTTTTTCAAAGGTATCCGTCAATCCATAACCTGAACCCGGATTGATTCAAAAAATTGAATCGCCCCATTGTTTCTGTTCAGTTGTCACATGGTTGATCTATTGGATAGATCTCACATGCCACCCACCAGGAGCTTGTTTGATGTTGGTTCCAGAAGGCTTTCCATCTTTATTTTGAATATGTTTGCATATCACTCAGATGTTCTGGCAATACCACAAGGATAATGCGTAGGACTCATAAGATATAATCTCTCTTTCCACATTGTGTGAAACAGAGAGTCTTCATTGACAATGTCCTAATGAGATTTATTTGATGATCTCGTGGATCTAGACTCAATAGTGCATATTTGGTTCCTATGCCGGAGACTAGGGAGAGGGTCTCCTTCTTCAATATCAACAAACTCTAAGAGAAAGTCGATAGATTATGTAGTTCCCCGTGAGAATGAAACAAGCCCTTTTAAGAGGAACTTGAGTGGTTTGGGAATTTGTAGTGCAGTGCGTCACTGGGTCCATGACGTCTTGTCTTTAATACCGATGTTACCTTGGTAACCACCAGTAACATATGAATTGAACCCGGTTTCTGCCCTAAGGTTGAACAAATGGAGGGCTATTTATTTTCACCCTTTTCTCCTTTTTTCATCATACCTAAGGACTCTACACTATCTAGTGGATTGTCCCTGGGTAGATCCCTCCGGTTCTGGCGGATCGTGGGAACGAATACCTAACCTAATCATCCTTATATCACCATACATAAAGTAAATTTGGTGGGTCTATTTGGTATTGTTCATCTGTCGTTGGAACCAATTGAAAACCATTTGAAAATCAATCCAGATACTTGTGATATATTATCAAAGCATTTTGTACCTGAATTGTTTTTGATATTTTTAGAAAAAGAGCTCCCTCTCAACATGTGCATCATGTATTTGAAATCGTTTTAGCACACGGAGGCAAGAGGAAGAATTAACTTCTTTGATTACCATTTTCTAAAAGATATAAACATCACTTCCCTGATTAAATCAAGTAGATAAAGCATATTTGGGGAAGGATGAGGTTTTCAAAAGTTTGCTCCCCCTCAATATGTGCCTCGAGGTTTGAAAGAGTTTTGCACATATTAGAGGGAACCTGCACTTAGAGACAAATCAATCACGTTTCAATTCTTTGTGGTTTAAAAAAGATGCTCCCCCTCAACATGTGCATGGAAAATTTTGAAATCGTTTGGCACATGTGGGAAGGAAAACTTGTTAAACACTTATGAAACCATTTATCGAATTATCAGTTTAAATCCAATTTAAATCACAAGTTCTCCCCCAATCACAATTTTCAAATCATTTGAGATTTGTGATCTCTGTAGATTTAAATTGATTTTGAAAGCTTTTGAGGAGAATTGTGACTTGATTATGAAAACATTTTAACTGATAAGGATCGGATTATGAGACTTTAAACTCCATTGATGACATGCATGATTATCTTTTGAAAACAATTGTATGACAAATAACCATTTGAATTAATTGAAATCATTCTCCCCCTCAATCAATGACATAAGTTGTTGATTGAGAGATAGATATTTTTGACAAACGTTAAGTCCAGATGATTTTCAAAAATAGAGTCCGAGTTATTTTTCAAAGCAATAAGTTTTCATTGGATAGTAAGTAATTGTTTATAGAATCAGAGCATGAGATTTGAAAAACAAGATAAAGCATGGCTCTGTTCTTTCATTAAAAACGGGTTATAGCCTGAAATGACTATAAACATTTGTTTCACTTTCTCCCAAAAATATTTTTAATTTTTTGATTTTTTTTAAAGAACATTCGAACCACATCTAAAGTCCCGTGTCATTCTTTGAATGACAGCACAAAGAGCGTAAATATTATCGAATCGAGAAAAAATATGACAAAACGACAATATGTTTCGAAATTTTTCAAGATTTTTCAAATTTTTATTGATTTTTGAAAGTTTTATATTTTTCTATCTGCTTTTTGAAGGTTTTGTAATTTTGTATTTTTCTTTTCGACATAAATATATACAAGCGATGGACGAAGAAAGACCTTTACTCCTCGTCTTCCTCTTGAAGACGTTTGAGTATTTCTGGTTGTAGACTCTTTAGACCAAGTCGTGGGAGGATAAACTCAAAACGTTCTCTAGGAAGAGCTTTGGTGAAGATGCCTGCTAACTTGTATTCAGTCCTCACAAAATAGAGTTCCACCACACCGTTTTCTACTTGCTCCCTGATGAAATGATGTCGAATGTCGATGTGCTTTGCTCTTGAGTGTTGTACGTTGTTGCATGAGAGAGAAATATCACTTTTATTATCATAATACAAAGGAATTTTGTTGAATTCAAAGCCATAGTCAGATAATTGGGATCTCATCCATAGGATTTGAGCACAACAAGATGACATTGCTATGTATTCAGCCTCTGTAGAGGAAATAGAAGTACTCATTTGTTTCTTTGAAGACCAGCTCACAAGCTTATCACCCAAAAACTGAGCACCTCCAGACGTACTTCGACGTGTATCTTGACATCCTGCATGATCACCATCTGCATAGGATGTTTGTGACATACCGGTGTCCTTCGGGTACCAAAGTCCCATATTGATGGTTCCTTGGAGATACCGAAAGACCCGTTTAACCACTTCAAGGTGCTTTTTGGTAGGCTTAGCCTGATATCTAGCACACATGCAAATAGCGAACAGAATGTCTGATCTACTGGCTGTGAGGTACATCAGGGATCCAATCATACTATGATATTTCGTTTGGGCTACCATGATCCCTGAGTGGTCCTCATCCAGTTTAGTACGCTCTATCATGGGAGTGTCAACAGGGTCACAAGAATCAAATCCAAATTTCTTTAAAATCTCATTTGCAAATTTAGATTGATTAATGAAAATGCCTCCGGGACTTTGTGAAATTTGTAATCCCAAGAAAAATGACATTTGTCCCATCATTGACATTTGAAATTTGGAACCCATTTCATTGGAAAAATGGTCACATTCATTGGGGTCAGTCAAGGTAAAAATAATATCATCAACATATATTTGAACGTGAATTAAATGTTTGCCTGACGTTCTGGTGAACAATGTAGGATCAACTGCTCCTTTGTTGAATCCAATAGATAGAAGAAACTTTGATAGCGTATCATACCAAGCCTTGGAGCTTGCTTCAAACCGTAAAGAGCCTTCTTCAAACGATAGACGTAAGTAGGATGCTCTGGATTCACAAAGCCTTCAGGTTGGCTGAAGTATACGACTTCTTTAAGATCTCCGTTAAGAAAAGCCGTCTTTACATCCATCTGATAGACTACCATGTTCTTACTTGCAGCATTAGCCAAGAAGATTCTGATTGCCTCGATACGAGCAACTGGAGCAAATGATTCTTCAAAGTCAATACCCTCCTCTTGATGGTATCCTTTTGCAACCAATCAAGCATTGTTCTTTAAAACATCACCATGCTCATCAAGTTTTACTTTGAAGATCCACTTTAGAGCAATGATCATAGCACAATCTGGAGCAGGTACTAATTCCCATACATCTAGTCGATCAAACTCATGAATTTCTTCTTGCATGGCATTGAACCAGTTGTCTTCATTCATGGCAGTTTTTACGTCTTTTGGTTCGATCTTAGAGAGTACGGGGTTGAAGAAGCACCATAAGGCATCGGTTGTAAGTTGTTTCCGTGTCGATACTCGACGAGAAAGGTTTCCAATGATGTTGTCCAATGGATGATCATGTGTCCATTTTCTAAGTTGTTCATGTGGTTGTTGTTGAGGAACTGAAGTAGCAGAGTCGATATCTCCTGATGAAGATGGTTCTGATGAAGATTCAGGAGCAAATATGTTTTCAAAGGGGGCATCTTCGGGAGTAGCAAAGGGATTAACTTCATCATGGGTGCCAGAAACAATTACATGATGTACACTTGATGATTGATGATTTGTTGATGAGACAGAGTGATCAGCAGCAGGCGCTTCTTGACTTAATGACATTGAAACTGAAGGGTTAACTTCATTGACAGGGATAGAAGCAACCTATGTTGATGAAATTGACATATCATTAGCACTTGGCTCATAGTGTTCATCAAACATTGGATCAAATAATTTTTTCAAATCATCTTCTGAAGGAGGTACATAAGGAGTTGCTGGTGAGGGATTAGAAACAAGGGTAGAACTGATATGACTACTTGATGAAGGTTGAAATGCGGGTCCAGAACTGGATTGTCCTGGAGCCATTTGACCGGTCAGCATCGAACGTAACGTGAATTGTTTCCATGATATTTCGGGTTTTCTTGTTGTAGATTCGGTATCCTTTTTTGTTTGGTGCATATCCTACAAATACTCCAATGTCCGCTTTAGCTTTTAGTTTACCTAAATCTTGACCGTCATTAGCTGGGTAACATAAAGCCCCAAACACACGAAGGTAGGATAGATCAGGTTTTCGTTTATGGACAAGTTCATATGGAGTTTTTCCATGAGAGGTGTGAATAAGGGAACGATTTTGGGTGTAGCAAGCAGTGGCAATGGCTTCAGCCCATAGAAACATTGGAACCTTTGAATAAATTAGCATTGTTCTTGCGGCTTCCACAAGAGTTTGATTTCGTCTTTCAACTACACCGTTCTGTTGAGGAGTTCGTGAAACACTTCTTTGATGACTGATTCCAACACTTTCATAAAACTGAATTAAGTCTTTGTTAACAAACTCTGTGCCATTGTCTGTTCAAACAATTCTAACAGTATTGTTGAGTCGAACCTGAAGTTGTTTGATGAGTTTGATGATGACATCTGGAGTTTCATCCTTTGTCCTAAAAAAATTTACCCAAGTAAATCGAGAGTAGTCATCAACAACTACTAGAATGTATTTCTTCCCATTTATCGTTTGCACTCTCATTGGTCCGCACAGATCCGTATGAAGAGTATGAGGAACTTCCATTACAAAGTTTGTGGGCATATTTTGTGCTTTTTCCCAATTGACATGCTGAACAAAGATGATCCTTTTCATACTTAAGTCTAGGTAGTCCTCTTACTAAGTCCTTTCTAGAAATATTGGTTATGGTACCAAAGTTTAAGTGATTGAGACGACGGTGCCATAGCCATGACTTAGTTTTAGAAGCCTTTGATAGCAGGCAGATGGGTGAAGATTTCATCATGTCTTCGATAGAGATGGTGTATAGGTTTGAACCACGAGTTCCTCTGAGAAGTTCCACACCATCAAGTTCTCTAACAAAGCAAGTATGTTTTCTGAAGGCCACTTCTAAGTCAGAGTCACAAAATTGTCCAACATAAAATAGATTATGTCCAAGACCTTCAATATAATACACCCTGGAAATCACACTATCTCCTACAACATAGTCTCCATAACCCATAATTGCACCGAAATGATCATTCCTGAATCTAACAGTCCCGATGAATTTACTCACAAAGTTCATGAGCCCTGACCGGTCTCCAGTCATATGCTTGGAACAACCTGAGTCCAGGTACCACAGAACGATTTGAAAGATCTGCAGTTGAACACAGACAAGAATGGATAACTAGATAATTGGGATCCCCATGCAAGAATGGGTTCCATTTGGTTAGTAGCAGTGATTGCAACACCCACATCAGAAGTAGAAACAATAGAATCATCAGAAATAGATGCAGTGCTTAGTATCCGTATTTGACCTATTCAAAGTGTGTTCACTTCTTAAGGGAATAGTTCTACCAGTAGGCATCCATTTTCTAGTGGGCATTGACTTAGCAAATTTAGGGCACATCTCCTTAATCTTACGGCCAGTAGGCATCCATTGATAACCTATGTTACTAAATTCCTTTCCTGTGGGTTTCCACTGTTTTCTAACTTTCTTTCGCCTTTGCTTTTTAGCCTTCTTAGTTTGATTTTTAACATTAACAGTTTTAACTGGGCATTTGACAGCATTAGACAAATCATTCACACCACATTCATGATTAGTAACAGAAATCAAGCAGTCATCATTACATGGTTTGCAGATAGTAGCAGAATTCGAATTAATAACAGTACGCTTATAGCTAATACTAGAATCAACACAATTCGTTTTATTCAACTCAAACTTAATATTCCTAGGGTGATCTTCTACTCTCTTCCAATGCACATTCCTAGCTTGCGAGGTCCTATCTTGCTTGGTATTGCCTGGAGGCTTTGACCCGCTTGCTTTTATGTCACTGATTACTCATGTAGAAGGAATTATGGGAACATTAGTTGGTTGATCTACTTTTTGCATTCCTGAACTAGACGTGCAGGGATCTGAACTACTTGAAGGCACATTAGAGTTCACTTTCTTAATAGTGGGCATATAATGGTTTGTATGCTTGGCACTAGGCATAGAACAAGGCATCACAGCTTTACCTTTCGCACCTAAGGATTTAGGACATGTTGCTATTAAACATTCTAGCAGCTCCTGAGATCGTTTGGCTTGAATGCACGCAAACCTAATTTCTCTGTCAAGAGTCTTAGTTATAAAATCCCCTTCCACAATCTCACGGAGATATTCTAGACTATCCTTAAGGTGAGCAAAATAGTTATGAAACACAAGTTCATTATTCCTAAGATGAGGAGGAATGTATTTAACAGTCACAGTATATTTGCAGTCTGAGGATGATCTTGATGTAACATTCTCATTAAAGACAAGTGGCAGTTTTCCTTTTTCCTGTCTCCTCAGATTCTTAATTTCCTTTTGTAAAGACGTTATTTTTTTGTTGTTCTTGTCACGAGTGACTTTAATTGAATCATATAACTCTTTAAAGTGTCGTTTAACTTTTTCATTTTCTTCAAGAAAACCCTCGTTTTCCTTTTGTAAAGCATTAACCAAGTTTTGAAGATGAAAAGTTTGAGAATACTGAGAATTTAAAGGAGGAGGCAATTGGGAGCCAGTCACATTGTTCTTTTCACCTTTTAATTGTGAAATTTGGGCTTTCAATTTTCTGATCGTGTTACAATGAGCTTGAATCTGTTCGTCACGTTTGTTTATCTGAAAAACTGCATCAAACTCTGGAACATCTGAGGATGTCTTGATATTTGAGGTTTTGACATTTTCTTTAAGATGTTGATATTTTAGTTGCAAATCAAAATGTTCAACTTCTAGTTTAGAAAGATGTTTTACCAAATTATCGTGATCATCCTGATCAATTTTCTCATTTAGTTCTGAGTTTTTGTTTTCAAGCTCAATGACACGATCATGGGAAACTTTCAATGCAATAGATAATTCATGAAATCGAGAAGCAGTAACAGAGTGCTTAGTAACAGTATAAAATACATCTTGCGCAACACAACTCGAAATCAAATTCTCATTTAAAATATGCAAGTTCTTCCTTTCAACTTCATTATATTTGAGTTCCTGTTCACAATCATTGACCTCAACTATCATTGCATCAAATTCCGTTTCCATTTCTTTAATATCTGAATTTATTCATTTTTTAAGATTCTCAAATTGACCTTTTAATTGTTTAAAGAAAAGCATGACCTCAGTTAAATAACATTCTTTAGTTTGCTCAAAACCCCTTTCCCCCTCAGTTATCCCTGTAGGTGTGATTCTCTTCTTACATGTCTTCTCAAAATCAACGAATAGTTGATAAACAACATACAGGCTGATTAAGGTTTTGCTATTAGTGGCAATCGATCTAGGAACTAGATGCATTGGTGTATTTGGAGGATACACAATAGCTGCAGGCATTTTCCTAAGGGGAGTGTTTGTTTCAACAACTACATTAACTTTTAGCTTATCCATATCTTTCTTCCAAAAGATCTGTTCTGGGGTTAATTGAGTTTGAGGCTTAAACATGTTCAGGGAGATCCAATTTTCCTTAGTGTAATCGTGGGGTTTGATAGTTATGTTATTCTTTTTACAGGCAGGATCGTTAAGCTTCTTATCTATTTTCACCCTAGATGCATCATCTAGTTTTCTATCCTCTTCCTTGCATTCAGCACAACTTGGTTTCTGCCTAGGCTTAAGGATTTCATTACCATCATAGATCACATTTTGAGCAGTTTTTGCTATCTTACCATACTCAGGATTAGGTTTCTCTATAATGGGAATACTATGCTTATCGCTGAGAACTCTATGCTTAGTGATCATGTGAGCAGTCTGAATGGTATTCCCTTGTACGTGCAACTTATTTTCAAGCTTGTTTTTCAAAGTTTTTAGATTAGAAAAATCAATCAAAAGTTTTGATTCCTTAGCACTAAATTCTTGTTTAAGCACTTTAACATTATCTTGCAGCTCTTGCTTTTGCTTAACAGTTTTAGAAAGCTTTTCTTGTAAGGAGTTTAACTCTTGTTTTAAAATTTCTTCTCTAAAATTACTTTTTCTAATAATTGTACGCATTTGGTCATCCATTTCCTGCTCACGGGTAGTTAGCTCAAACTTAGCACGCTGTTCATAAATAGAAACTTGTTCTTTATAGGCATTCAGTTCAGAGATAACAGAATCATCAGGGGTACAGGCAGTGTATTCATCAAAAGCATAGTCATCATTGACTACGGAAGATGCATTACTTGGTACAATCTCACTTTCACTTTGCTTCACATATTGATCATATGGGACAATATTGCTATTACCCTCATCATCAATATCTGATTCATAAGTTTCAAGAGATTGTACTTTATTATGCATCTTTTGCTCATCAACTTCATCATATAGTTTTAATACCTCTGAAATGATTGAATCTTTGGATAGACCAGCCTATTGTGGTGAAGAGAACTTTGGAGAGACCATAGGTGAGATGCTAGCCATGAAGATTGTCTGTGCAGTAGGTTCATCATCGACGTCAGAGTCGTATGCATCACAGTCTGCAACTTGAAAGGCATTCTGATGATTATGACCTATCTCCTGAATTGGCTGCTCATCCACATCTGCATCATATGTCTTAGCATTACCCTCAGCAAGAAACAATAATTCCTCTTCATCCAAAACAGCTCCATTATCCCGAGCTTGCACTAGTAGCATCTTGTCTTTGAAGTACTCTGCATTTTGAGTGCGTTTTGGAGAAGTGTAGTTCCTTGCTATGTGTCCATCACCACCACAGTTGTAGCACTTAATTAGCTTAGCTTGACCTTGATTTCCATTCCTTACACGATTCTGATTTGCCACATATCCTCTACCAACTCCACCTCTTCCCTGTTCATACTGCCTTTCTTGAACTGGTTGCACCATAACCTTCCCATCTCTGACAGTAGCTTGATTGTGTGGATTGGATGCTGTTCTGAGGTTATTGTTGGTGTGTGGGAGAGAGTTCATGTTTTGACTAACCATGAGAGACAGTTGATTGATGAAGTTATCCATGCATTTGTTTGCGTCAGGAGGCTTATATGCTGGATCAGGGATGAGCTTGTAATTACCATTACCCATGGGTATGACTTGAGAAGCTTTGGTGCTAATTTCAACATTGGTTTTGAACTGTTCAAGAATCCTGGTTGGTTTTGAACTGTTCAAGAATCCTTTTTTCAAACATAGCATGTCTCTCATTCTAAAGAAGGAAGGCATACAGTTGCTCATAGTTTGTATTCTTCAATCCTTTGGTTAGCTTCACAGAGGTGACAAACTTATGCCATTCGGGATTCATGTTGTTCACAAACTTTGAGTTCAGGTGAATATTTGGCATAGTCATTTTGATATTCCTCATATCATTCACAAGCTTGTAGAATCTCATGTAATATTCATAGATACTCTCTTCTGGTTTCATCTTGAAGTGCTCAAATTCATCATACAGCTGTGATTCTCTGTCTTCCTTAGTCAATTCAGAACCCGAGAGAAGCATCTTGACATTATCCCAAACAGCCTTGGCTTCTGTGTTGTGATTGATAAGCTTGTAGATATCTTTTGGAAGACCTTCAAGTATAATGTTTGAAGCCCTGATATCAACATCGAATCTCTTTTTCTCCTTATCACTGAGCTCATCATAAGTCTTTGGTCTGTCCAAACCAAAGATCATGGTTCCATCTGCAGCAGTATCAATTATGTCTCTTGTAGTCTCAATCTGATACGGTCCTTCATCAATAGACTTGAGAATGTTGACTCCATTTTCCTTTCCAAGACAATACAACCTGATTCGTTGAGCCCATGAGTCATAGTCAGTTTTGTCAAGCATGGGTGGACGGGTGTCTGAACCAGCTGCTTGAACATCCTCAGCAACAGTGTAGATGATTGTAGGTACGTTGGTAGACATGTTTACAGATTTCACGGGATTTTATAACTCTATGATTAAACCGGGTAATAGATTCTTTCACGGGATTTTACTAAATCAAGAGAAAACCGTATTACAAACAAAAGATCAACCAAGTCGCTAAGAATCCTTGAACCAAGTCGCTAAGCACCAAGTCGCTAAGTAGCAACTCGCTAGACTTCAAGTTGCTATGAATCAAGTCGCTAAGCCCAAGTCGCTAAGACCCAAGTCGCTGGACACAAGTCGCTATAATACCAAATCGCTAAACAATCAAGTTGCTAAAGAACAACTCGCTAAGATCCAAGTCGCTAATATCAAGTCGCTGAGAATATAAAGTACAAGTCGCTAACAAAATTGAAAGCAAGTCGCTAACCTAACCAAGTCGCTAGCCGTAGTGGAGAATCCACTAACTTGTAATGTTTGTCGGCTTGTCTCAATAGACAAGTCGCTAGGCTCAAGTCGCTAACAATTAACACTACAACTCGCTAACAATTACTGAAGCAAGTCGCTACGAAGAAAAACACTACGAGAGTCAAGTCGCTAGCAAGAAAAACTTCAAAAACACACTTTTCAATCCAAAACAAGCCCAATCACACAGTGATTCAAGCTTTCCAAATCAAAACCCAAGCACTTTCAATGATTCTAAACACAAAAGTACACCCAAAATTTAAACTTTAACACAAGAAATGATCCAAATGATGCAAAAATCACTAAACTTTTTCAAACTCAAAAACCATCTAAAACCACTAGAAATCCAAGTATATGTAAGAGAGATGATCAAACCATGGCTCTTGATACCATTTGTAACATATTGGATTTCACAAACACATCATATCATAAACACAAGTAGGCGTTTAATATTAGGTTTTAGAGAGAGAAAGAGTTAGAGGTTTGGGAACTTAGTGAGAGAAAATGAAAGTATTATTATGAGCTCCAACTCTCTACCTTGGGAGGTAGAGAGTATTTATAGTCTTACACAAATCGCCACCTACGGGCTGTGGATCAGGCATACAGTGGGTAAATACCCGTCCGTCCTCCACGGTGTTACTTAACTAAATACTACATAACTTATAATAATCTACGACTACGAGCTTTCTAACGATTACATAAACTTGAGGTGACCCACTCTTTAATAACTGGATTTACTAAATCCTAACAAGTGATATAGATAACAAGGTTCGCTCGTTCGACATCACAGACCCCATTCACGGACCTGCAAATTTTGGTATCATCATTTGGCGCCACTCGTGGGACCGAAATAATTCCCACTAACTCCTGAAGCTGGTACCATATGGCGGAAGAAACCCCATTTACCGTACCGGAAGGAACCTTGGAGGAAGGACCCAGTGAGCCCGACCCCAAGGAATCACTGGTGAGGACGAACACTTTCCACACCAATACCGAAAATCATACACCTGATCATACTCCCGAAAACACGTCTGAAAATGCCTCCGGAGACCCAGTCATGCAGTTTGTGGTCCAGATTTTTGAACAAATCAATGCCATGTACTCAGCATTTTCCTCAAAAAGGAAAGAGGTTGACCATACATCAATACCCAACAACGATGATCATCCTATCATAAAACCATGGCAGACAGACCTTGATGTTTGACTGAAGGAGCAGCTTAGGAGAAGCCAAAAGATGCTATGATGCCCGAAAAGCCAATAAAGAGAGGTAGGGTGACAACCGATGACCCATATGGGATCCCAAAACAAAAACATACATCAAATGCTGCTTTCTACAGTGATCCATTTATGTTCAAAGAGACAGAATGAAGCATACATAATTTGGTGGCTTCACCATTTACAACACGAATCAGAGACTATGACATGCCAGATAGGCTGAAGGTGCCGACCAACCTAAAGACATACAATGGTACGACAGACCCAGATGATCATCTGACAATATTTATAGGAAATATCGACGTGCATAAACTTCCAGAACCTACATGGTGTCGTTTCTTTCACATCACCCTAAGCGGAGCAACAAGATTCTTGTACGATAACTTAACACCGGGATGCATAAATAGCTTTCACGAGCTAAGAGACAAATTCCGAGCAAATGTTTTTGCAGCAAAGACGGTTCCAGAAAACCCATGCATAAATTATGGGTATTTGGCAACGTTCGGATGAATCACTTGGGGACTACTTGCAAAGGTTTGGAAAAGAAACGCTGCATATAACTGAACGCTCAGATGGGATGATGATTGGGCATTCATCAGTGGATTACGACCATGGAGGCTCTTCAAAGATCTCATAGCTCGACCATTGACACCCATAGAGGATTTTTTCATGCAAGCGCACAACTTCATAAGAGCCGATGAAGCAAATACGGAAAATCGGCTACGGGACTCAAGATGGGCAACTAACGACAATAAGTCTGGCCAAAGCTACAGAGATACCTCAAGGAGACATAAAGACAAATATATCCCTCGACCCAACGCAAGACCTAATGAATGTTCCAACATTTATAAACCATCTTTCACACCTCTATTAAGTCTCTAGCAGAGACATACGCCATGTCTGAATGGAAGGCAGTTCTCCGACTTCCACTGCGGATGTTTGCCCCCGCTCATCGGAGAGACCGCACAAGGTACTGTGAGTTCCAAAATGACCACGGGCATAACACCAATGATTTCATAGACCTTCAAAAAGAAATAGAGGCATGCATAAAAAGCGGTCGTTTAAGCCATCTTGCAAAGGGTGCAAAGACCCAAAGTAACAATCAAAATCCAAGATCTTCAGGAGGCCCATAAAGAGTGAATAATCAAATTGATTGGAAGAAAAAGATAGCCGAGCCTAGAGAAACAAACGAAATACTAATGACAAGCACACAATGGCCCTTACAACATCAACCAGAGGTATTGCCATCAGACGTCGGCATCGTATTCTCATCTGAAGATCCGATTCCTGAACATTGTAATGGTGAGGACCCACTCGTCATCAAGGCCTACATCGGAGAAAGCGTCATACACTGCGTCTATGTGGACGGTGGGAGCTCGACAGAAATAATGTATGAACATTGTTTCCAACAACTAACCAACAAAGCAAAAGAATCGATCTGATCTCCAACATCACCTCTAACAGGATTCGCAAGACAAATATTATGGCCACTTGAAGTTATAACTATCCCCTTAACCCTTTTCGATAGCAATGGGAAAGTTAGTAAGACGATAACCATAGATTTCATGATCGTTCGGGCCCCGTCGCCTTACAACATAATATTGGGAAGACCGGGAATGAGAAGACTAGGTGCAATTCCTTCAACAATACACTCGCTCCTCAAGTTCCCTATTTCGTCAGGTATCGCCATTGTCCGAGGAGACATACCCCATAAAAACAAACGTCTCCAAGTTTCCTGAAAAAGAGAACGGGAGCCAGAAGAAATAACCACACCCGCACCACAGGGCAACCAAAGCGAGAAAGAAGAAGTTGAGATAAACTCCCTTTACCCATATCAGAAAGTCATGATCGGCACAGACCTGCCACCAAAACTAAAAGAAGAATTACAAAATTTGTTGCGCGCTAACCATGACATATTTGCATGGTTGCCATCAGATATGACTGGAATACCAAGAGAACTCGCAGAACACAAGCTAAATATACACCCACGTACCTTTCCAGTTAGGCAGAAGAAGCGCGTGTTGGCTAAGGAGCGCATCAACCAAGAAGTCATCAAGTGTTTGGAAGCACGAATCCTCAAGGAAGTATACTTCCCTCGTTGGGTCTCTAACCCGGTAATGGTATGAAAGAATGATGGAACCTGGCGCATGTGCATTGACTTCTAGAACCTAACAAAATCTTGTCCAAAAGATAGCTACCATTTTCCTGAGATAGACCAAAAGATCGAGTCCTTGGAAAGATTTAGATTCAAGTGTTTCTTGGACGCGTACAAGGGGTATCATCAGATACAGAAGTCAAAGGAGGATGAGAAGAAGAAACTTTCCACACGGAGAATGGGACTTTCTACTATGAGAAAATGCCTTTTGGGCTTAGAAACGCAGGAGCAACATATCAACGGTTGGTGGACAAAGCATTTTCCAACCAACTCGGCTGAAACATCAAAATCTATGTCGATGACATGGTGATCAAAAGCATAAATGTGGGAAGTTTAATTGAAGACATTGAAGAAACCTTTCATACTCTACGACGCATCAATATGAAGCTAAATCCATCAAAAAGTGTCTTTGGCATCGAAACATGTAAGTTCTTGGGGCACATGATCACTAGAAAGGGAATTGAAGCCAACCCAGAAAAAGTCAAGGCCATTTTCGACATGGTCTCCCAACGTACACTCAAGGAAGTCCAAAGCATCAACAAAAAGCTAGCAACCCTTGGTCGTTTCCTGTCCAAGTGAGCAGAAAGAGCATTACCCTTTTTCAAAACTCTCATGGGGTGTATGAATAAAAATAAGTTTCGATGAACACATGAAGCCGAGTTAGCATTTCAAGAACTCAAGCATCACCTGCAATCACTCATCCCCTTAACCGTACCAACTGTGACAACTGGTAAATTTTCGAGAACAAATTTCCATACCACATCATACTTGTGACATTATTTTAATAATCTTGAAACATTTTAAAACTTGGATTAGTCAAAAAACGAGAAATCATCTTGGAACGTGTGAAATGTTAGCACAAAGTGGACATACACGAGCTATTTGGTAATTTATATATATATTTGTGATTTTATCGAGAGTAGTCGTGTTTATAGTCATTTCGAATGTAAAAATTATTTTAAAGCTAACAGCGCAATTTTCGTGAAATTTAGACAACGTTTGAGGGTCGAAACGAGCTCGAGAAGCAATATCGTGAAAGTTTGGAGAATTGGCGCAACTAGTCACTCAGAATACTTACCAAACGCGCCCCTATGTTTTGGATTTGATATTTTCGGTCCCTCCTGGGGTATAAAACCCCCACAACACACACACAAACACACTTTTACACACACATTTCTCTCTCTCACCTCTCTCTAAAATTCCGGCGACCGGAAACCTCCACCGCCGTCTTCTCCGGCCAATATTCCGGCCACCCGTCACCAGAAAATTACACCACTTATACCAAATGATAGATCGTCGAAAGGTGATCATTTTGACATAGGGTACGCGCGGTGAAACCCACCGACGCGCCCTAGATCTACATTTTAAGTTTCAAACTTTTTGGGTTTTTGTCTTGCATGTGTTACCGTGATATTTCAGGCGTATACCCGTGCTTGGTTTGTGTTATTTTCATGGTAAACCATGTTTTCATGGTTGTTTTTGGCTTGAGTCCTTGTGGATCGTGAGTCTTGGCCCTTTTGGTTAATGTTTTGGGTCGAGTAGTGTTCGATGGTGATGTCTTTGTGTTGGTTGTTGTGTAACCGACACGGTAACCGAGGTTACCGTGCCTCGGTGTGGACTTGTCGTGGTGTCGAGAGTCTCCCAAGACTCTTTGGGGTGGAATACTTATTGTGGTGATATGTTGTTGGCTGTTTTTGTTTTTGGATGTGACCACCGCCGCCACCAAACCCTAGTGGTGGTGCGGCTGTGGTCATATTATTGGGTATCTTGATGAGGTTTTGAGACCGGGACACACTTTGTGTCACGGCATGGCTCGTGTTAAGGTTTCCGCAGCCAAGGGTAACCTTGGCGAGGCGATTATCACACGAATGGGATTTTGAGACCGAGACCTTGTGGTCGCGGCAATCTTGGCAGTTTTGATATTCGAATGAATTGTATTGACTTGGTCAATCTTGTGATATTATTGATGCTAAATATATCGAAACTTGAAAAATAAAACGGATAACAAATAATAATAAATGTCTAAGCCATTATGATAATGTCGTTGATTTGAGTCGTGATGATTTGAGCACTTCGTGAGTCATCCGCGACATTATGGTTCGGATTGACCACAAGTACCAGATATGGACTTTATGAGTCTATGGATATTGTGGACTATATTATTATTAGACTATGACCCGAATTAGATACTTGACTTGGGAAACGGACTAGGGATTAGATGGGCTCGAGTCAATTAGTATTGACTCGAGAAGGATTGACTCGAAATGATAGGTCGAATGATTTAAACATACTACGTTTTGAAAAATCATGAGTATTAAATAATACAATTAAACGATAGTTTAATTATAACATATTGGTTTTCACAATCACATAAACAATCAATAAATGGGGCGTATGAAATGTAGTTTAGAGAGAGAAAGTGGAAGAAAGTTGGGAACTTTAGTGAGACAAAGAAAAATGAATTATGAAATCTCCAACCCTTTGCCTTGCTAGGCAAAGGGTATTTATAGGTTCATACAAGACATGCCACCTACGGGCTTTGGATCAGGCATACAGTGGGTAAAGACCCGTCCGTCTCAGGTTGTAGACTCTTTAGCCCGAGTCGTGGAAGAAAAAACTCAAAACGTTCTCTAGGAAGAGCTTTAGTGAAGATGTCTGCCAACTGATATTCAGTCCTTACAAAGTATAGTTCAACCACACCTTTCTCCACTTGTTCCCTGATGAAGTGATGTCAAATGTCAATGTGCTTTGCTCTTGAATGTTGAACATTGTTGCAGCAGAGAGCAATGGCACTTCTGTTATCACAGTACAGAGGAACTTTGTTGAATACAAAGCCATAGTCATATAATTGGGATCTCATCCATAGGATTTGAGCACAACAAGATGACATGGCTATGTATTCGGCCTCTGTAGAGGATATAGACATACTCATTTGTTTCTTTGAAGACCAGCTTACTAACTTATCTCCCAAGAATTGAGCACCACCTGATGTAATTCGACGTGTATCTTGACACCTGATAAGGTTTTAAAAGGTACCATTTTGAGGGGTCGTTTAAGTCCTTATTTGATCACTTTTGTATCCGTTATTGCTTAATATCGTTCCTTTTCACTTTTTAGGTCTCGTGAAGGCAAAATGCTGGAATGGCACTTATTTGGACAGAAAGGCGCGAATATATGAAGAAAATGGCCAAAGTCGAAATCGAGACACTCACAGTCGCTGAATGTAGAAGGCGACGGCGTCAGGAGCTATTTGCGACGCCGTCGGAGAATTATTGTGACGGGTCAAAACTCAAAACTCGTGTTTTCAAGGGACGGCGTCCAGTTGTGAAAGAGTAGGCCGTCACTACTCAGACGGCCTAGATGCAATCCAGACGACGTCAGAAGCTGAAGAGGACGGCGTCACGGACATAAGGTGACGCCGTCGCAAGGTTAACATGGCCAAGACGAAATCCTAATGGCGGCGACACGACGGCGTCACTAAACATAAGGTGACGCCGTCGCAATTGTAATCTTATATATAGAATCCGAATTTTTCAGTCTTTATGTGGAGAGTCTTTGGAGTAAAAACCTAAAACCGAACCTAAGGTGTCTTGTACAGTATTTTAGGGTTTTTAACCCTATCTTACACCAAGATAAGTCTTTGCTTCATTAATTCAATTATGTCTTTGATTATTTGTGTGTATGCTTGCATGTTCTCCATGTCCGGCTAATTTATTTGTGTGTTTGCTTAGGAAGTATGAAATTTAATTATTAAATATTGATTGGTTATTTCTTATCTTAGTTGATTAATGATCTAGTAATGCGATAGGTCATTCGTTGTGTACTTAATGCTTGATTCATCTTTGTGAACCCTAGAGTATGATTACCTGAGTGATTGTAGTCTAAACCATCCGAAGAGCGCCTTAGAGTAGGAGTCTATAATCTCTAAGTGGATTTGTAGACAAGACCCTTTGGTAAGTTCAAAGAGTTAGGGAGAAACGCATACCCTACAACTTTAGAAACACAACGCAACTAGGAATAAGACGTGACACTCAACCATCAATAGGAGATAATTAAGGAGTAATACAAACTAAGTAAACACATCTTTAAACTATCATACGAGCACACATTAATTAGACATAGACTCCCACAACCTTAGTTTAGATAATTAGATAATAGTAGAGTAATCGGTAGAAATACCAACCCCCCAAATCCAATACCCGAGATTCGTACCTTTCCATTTTCATAAAATATAAAAAGATAAAAAATAATCTTCCTCAACCTTAACCTTAGCGTAGTAACTCCCTACTAGCATTCCTATTCCCCTAGAGAACGATATCAATACCCGTGGCTTACCCTAATTACTACACTACAACGATTAGGTTCACTGCCTAGGGTGTTATAAAACTTGCTCGAAGAAAAGGAAGTTTCCTTGACCCCGAACGACGCGTGTAGCGTTATCAAGTTTTTGGCGCCGCTGCCGGGGAATAGAATAGCTAGTTAGTAGTCCACCTCGTTTAGGTTTCTTTGCTTGATTCCTATCAAGTAAACTTTTTTCTCATTTTTAGATTTCTCTTAGTCTATCCCCCTTCTTCGTAACCTTTGTTAGTAATTCCATCACTTTTCATCATGGAAGGTGATAACCCACTACCCTTCATCAACATACCACCAAATGACCCGCCAAGAGCCCGTACTCTTGGTGAATACTCAAGACCAAGCCACTTAGGCTATAGGAACACCATTGAGCTTCCCGACCAAGCCCAAACTACGGCCCTGCGATCCGACACCATCCGGTTGGTGCAAAACGGATGTGCATTCCATGGACTTCGTTCCGAAGATCCAAATCAGCATCTGAGGGATTTCCTCAAAATCGTCGATTCCATCGACCTTGATGCTACTACTCGGGAGACCACGTGCCTGCGTCTCTTCCAATTCTCTCTACGGGACCAAGCTAGTAATTGGCTTGAGCGACTTCCCGCCGGCTCCATCTCAAGTTGGGATGATCTTACTTCTCGCTTCCTTGCTCAATTTTTCCCACCAGGGAGAACCACTAAGCTTAGGCGAGACATCTTGACATTCCAGCAGCTCCAAGGTGAGTCTCTTTACAAAGCATGGACTCGATTTAAGGAATTACTCCGTAAACTTCCACACCATGGCATTGATCTTTGGCTTCAAATCCAAATCTTCTATGATCATACCGATTTCATTACTCGACGATCCATTGATCGAGCTGCCGGTGGAAGACTCAGCGACTTTAATGCAGAGCAATCGTGGGATATAATAGAGGAGCTCGCCGATCAAAACTACGAAGATTGGAGTGAATCTCCCGAAACTCCAATTAACGTGGTTAATGCCATATCCACTCCTCCTGAATCCTCCGATACACTCGAAGAGCAATTGAGTGCTATCGAGAGAGGAATTGATTATCTGATGGAAAGGCAGAAAAGAGTACCTGTACAAATTCCTCAAGAGATAGTCAAATCCGCCCACTCCACCAACCGCTCCACACCTCTTTCGGAATCTCCAAGTTGCGAGCAAAACCCAAGTTCCGCAAGGCGTTTCCGTTCTACTTCCCCAATACCACTTTCACCAAGCTTCAAAGATCAAATGAGGGAGTATATGGCAGCTCATACAGAGAGATTAGCCAAATTTGAAGAGGAGGTTTATAGGCAGAGAGAGGAAATGCAAGCAAAGATGAAAGAAATGATGGATTTGGTAATTGAATTTACCAAAACAAGGGCTCCCGAAAAAGTGCTCGTAAGAAGCAATGATTGCCTTCCCACTTCATTCGTAAACGCCGTTTCCATCATGCCTGAGAATGCAAGGGTTGAGATGTGGAATACTGAGGAAAGCACGAAGGATGAGTCCATGCCTAATGATGAACCTGAGACCATTGAGTACTACCTTAAGCATGAAATTAACAAGAAAACCATTGCAAACCAAGTAAACAACTTTAGGTACAATGAAGTTCTTAGGGATGCTCTTGAAGGAAAGATGACGGAAGAAGAATACGATGCTTTACCTATGGAACCTCTGTATGAGTTGGTCATAAAAAAACCGTTAACAAGAAAACGAAACACCACAGGGAATTTCGTGATACCAGTAAGCATCGGTGACATGGACAATATAAATGCCTTGGCCGATCAAGGGACCGATGTGAACATAATGCCATTGTCAATCTATAATAAGCTAACTAATGAGAAACCAGCAAAAACCGACCTTAGACTTTCCCTAACTAATCATACTTATGTCCATCCCGTAGGAATCGCTGTTGATGTTCTAATTGAGGTAGCTAACATCGTTTATCCAGTGGATTTCGTGATCATTGATGTTGAGGAAGATGAAAACGTACCTCTCATTCTTGGGACGCCATTCCTGGCCACCGCCAAGGCAACCATTAAATGCGGAGAAGGCATCATGATACTCAAAAGCGGAAAGGGGTACGCTAGAATACCCATCGTCCCACGATATCCTCTTAAGATCATGGAAATGATTACTGGTGGAAATCGAAAAGCCCCGGATAATAATGTTAAGAAGAAGAAAAATGACTGGGAAAAAGGGCTTAGAGACTTTATGGTTCAAGGATTGTATGCGACATTGTGGAAACCCGATAAAAAGTTAAGAAGCAATCCTACCTCATTACCTAAGGTACAAAAGGACCCTAAGGAATTTATAAAGGGAGAAAAAGTGCTCTTGTATAGGTCTCGGATAAGGGCATTACGAGGAAGAAGCAAACCAAGATGGTTTGGGCCTTTCACAGTTAAGGAGACCAATTTAAAAGATAAAACCGTCGCCATAATTGACAGCATTGGCAAGGAATCCACGGTGAGCATAAAGCGTCTACACCCTTTCGATGAAGGGAAAACAAAGAATCAAGAGGGCGGTGGTGAGGCAACGTAGGAGCACGACTACGAGTCTAGCTACAAGACTCTTAAATAAAGAAAAGCGCTTCGTGGGAGGCAACCCATGTTTAATTGTTTGCTTGTTAGTGTCATATATCTTTTATTAATTGTTTATCCTCATGTTTAAATTTGTAAAAATACTTTATTTTGTTTTTAACTTCGTCTTAATTACATATAAAGGTATTTTACATAAGGGATAAGTGTAGGGAGGATTACACACGTTTTCAAAAGAAACGTAAACATGAGAATAACAATTAACTAAAAGATATATATGTTTGTTTGTTCGAGTCAAATGCTTGTATCGAGTCATAATGGATGTTTTGTAGAAATTTTTCCAGATTCTAAAGATGTAAATTTTCCAGAAATTTTTCCAGAAAATCGCAGACCAGTTTTTGTCAAGATAACCTGACGGTGTCAGGATTGCAACCTGACGGCGTCAGGAAGGAGTAAAAACATCAGATTACTTTTTCTCGTTTTCTGAGCTACTTATAAATTTTTGGAATTTTCCAGGTCTTAATTTTCTTAGAAATTTTGTAAACATCCATTCCACAAGCATTATATCCTAGTTTAAATCGAGTCTTATATATATTATTACCGCCGATTTTATGCGAAGGTTTCGTTTGTTTTCTTCAAGTGTGCAGGTTTAGTTTGTCAAGAAGAAGTTACATAAGATTGGAAGGAGATCTTCACGCATAAATTCTTCTTGAAAAGAATTTAACCACCACTTTACACGGATCCTACCGAGCTAATCAGGGGAGTATTAGTTTCTTTTGTTTTTAATTACCTTCCATTATCATAACTTTGATACTTTCGGGGAACATTGGGGACAATGTTCAGTTTAAGTGTAGGGAGGGAAAATAAAACGGGAACTTTGAAACTATGCTTATCCTTGAGTATTTGCTTTGTCTAATTGTGATTGTGTAATAAACCATGAGAAAATGTCGGTTAGGGTAATTTTGGCACCAAATTTAAAATTTTTCATGACATATAGGAGTGGGCCATTAGTCTTAACAAAAGCGTCTCACGGATAGGAAGTTATATGACTAGCACAAAAACCCTTACCACCCAAATTTCACCCAAAATGTGAGGATCGCCCTTAGATTAGTAGGAATTAAAGCATTCATCTTTAATGCTTAGAGTGTGAACCGGTAGTATATTAGATTCTAGAACTTGTTTTGTGATGCATTCCGAGATCGCAAGTGAGGCTACACTTGTGTAGTTAGGAATAACTAAATGATAAGAGGCATTAGGATAACCCTTGTTTGATACCCGTAATATAATTACTTCTTCCACATCGGTTGAGTAATTCCCCCACACCCTTTGCGTTGTACTCATCTTTAGTACACGATACCCCTAGTTAACCCCTCAGAGCCTACCCTTTTCGCGGTTCTCGTGATGTTTCGGTTTTTTCGGAATATCAATGAAGAGCATTGTTTACACCCCACCCCCAAATATACACCCAAATCGCCTTAGCCTACCCCTTATGCACTCACTTTTAGTGCAAATTATTGTTATCACCCCAAACCCTTAGTTCAATTATCTAGTTGCTTGCATAAGTTGCTAAGTCGAGTCATATCCTTTGTATACAGTTTTGGGACGATTGGGATTCATGGGAAAAGTTAAAGTTTATGAAATGACGGGAAGGGAACGTTAAATTCAAATTCCCTTTGTTTACGTAATAATGTACCCCAAGTGTTTTGATCTTTTCAAATCGGGTCAAATTAGTGTTAGAGTAATAAAAACTCAAGTGTAGGGATATGCCTGTAAATCCCTAGTATTTTGATGTTGTCATAGAGGATGGTAGAGTAAAAGTGTATGAAGAAGAAAAAAAAAAAAAAAAAAAAAAAAAAAAACATACGGGCTACCATCCTACATCTATCCTTTAAATTTATGTTTGTTTATTTCAGTTATCTAGAGTTTAGAGTGTCGAGTCTTGGCTTAGCAACGCCATTCTTCATATGCAGTTAACATAAAGATTTTTGACTTACCACCACTAAATAGCCTATCCCACCAAACCCTTATTTCCCTACCGTAAGCCTAACGTTACAACCCTTTAAAAGACCTCTTTGATAGTCTTTCCTAGGTGCTTACGCCAAAGCGATGGAGGTTTGATCTATTCTCAAGCCTATGGTAATCTATGTACTAGGACCGGTTAATGAGTGTTTATCTTCCATTTCCTATATTGTTATATTTCATTTATACACCTGAGAGAGATGTGAGTATCCAAACACCCCATGTGAGGTGCTAGTATGTAATTTCCGTGCTTGTTATGACTTTTGCGGGGCTTATATGTGTTGTGGACCGTTTTGAATTAATGCTGAATGACCCCTAACTTATAAATTAATTGGCTAAAAGCACATTTGCTTGAGGACAAGCAAATAACAAGTGTAGGGATATTTGATAAGGTTTTAAAAGGTACCATTTTGAGGGGTCGTTTAAGTCCTTATTTGATCACTTTTGTATCCGTTATTGCTTAATATCGTTCCTTTTCACTTTTTAGGTCTCGTGAAGGCAAAATGCTGGAATGGCACTTATTTGGACAGAAAGGCGCGAATATATGAAGAAAATGGCCAAAGTCGAAATCGAGACACTCACAGTCGCTGAATGTAGAAGGCGACGGCGTCAGGAGCTATTTGCGACGCCGTCGGAGAATTATTGTGACGGGTCAGAACTCAAAACTCGTGTTTTCAAGGGACGGCGTCCAGTTGTGAAAGAGTAGGCCGTCACTACTCAGACGGCCTAGATGCGATCCAGACGACGTCAGAAGCTGAAGAGGACGGCGTCACGGACATAAGGTGACGCCGTCGCAAGGTTAACGTGGCCAAGACGAAACCCTAATGGCGGCGACACGACGGCGTCACTAAACATAAGGTGACGCCGTCGCAATTGTAATCTTATATATAGAATCCGAATTTTTCAGTCTTTATGTGGAGAGTCTTTGGAGTAAAAACCTAAAACCAAACCTAAGGTGTCTTGTACAGTATTTTAGGGTTTTTAACCCTATCTTACACCAAGATAAGTCTTTGCTTCATTAATTCAATTATGTCTTTGATTATTTGTGTGTATGCTTGCATGTTCTCCATGTCCGGCTAATTTATTTGTGTGTTTGCTTAGGAAGTATGAAACTTAATTATTAAATATTGATTGGTTGTTTCTTATCTTAGTTGATTAATGATCTAGTAATGCGATAGGTCATTCGTTGTGTACTTAATGCTTGATTCATCTTTGTGAACCCTAGAGTATGATTACCTGAGTGATTGTAGTCTAAACCATCCGAAGAGCGCCTTAGAGTAGGAGTCTATAATCTCTAAGTGGATTTGTAGACAAGACCCTTTGGTAAGTTCAAAGAGTTAGGGAGAAACGCATACCCTACAACTTTAGAAACACAACGCAACTAGGAATAAGACGTGACACTCAACCATCAATAGGAGATAATTAAGGAGTAATACAAACTAAGTAAACACATCTTTAAACTATCATACGAGCACACATTAATTAGACATAGACTCCCACAACCTTAGTTTAGATAATTAGATAATAGTAGAGTAATCGGTAGAAATACCAACCCCCCAAATCCAATACCCGAGATTCGTACCTTTCCATTTTCATAAAATATAAAAAGATAAAAAATAATCTTCCTCAACCTTAACCTTAGCGTAGTAACTCCCTACTAGCATTCCTATTCCCCTAGAGAACGATATCAATACCCGTGGCTTACCCTAATTACTACACTACAACGATTAGGTTCACTGCCTAGGGTGTTATAAAACTTGCTCGAAGAAAAGGAAGTTTCCTTGACCCCGAACGACGCGTGTAGCGTTATCAACACCCTGCATGGTCTGCATCTGCATATGCTGTTAGTGACATATCGGTATCCTTCGGATACCAAAGTCCCATGTTGATGGTTCCTTGGAGATACCGAAAGACCCGTTTGACCGCTTCAAGGTGCTTTTTGGTAGGCTTAGCCTGGTATCTAGCACGCATGCATACAACGAACAGAATATCAGGTCTACTGGCTGTGAGGTACATCAGGGATCCAATCATTCTTCGATATTTCATTTGATCAACCTTGATCCCTAAGTGGTCCTCATCCAGTTTTGTGCGCTCTGCCATGGGAGTGTCAACAGGGTCACAAGAATCAAATCCAATTTTTTTTAAAATTTCATTTGCATATTTAGATTGATTAATAAAAATGCCTCCGGGACTTTGTGAAATTTGTAATCCCAAGAAAAATGACATTTGTCCCATCATAGACATTTGAAATTTGGAGCCCATCTCCTTTGAAAATCGGTCACATTCATTAGAGTTGGTCGATGCAAAAATAACATCATCAACATAAATTAAACATGAATTAAGTGTTTGCCTGACTTTCTGGTGAACAATGTGGGATCAACTTCTCCTTTGCTGAATCCATTAGTCAATAGAAACTTTGACAGTGTATCATACCATGCCCTTGGAGTTTGCTTCAAACCGTAGAGGGCATTTTTCAAACGGTAGACATGGGTAGGATGCTTTGGATTCACAAAACCTTCGGGTTGGCTGACGTAGACTACTTCTTTGAGATCTCCATTCAGAAACGTAGTCTTTACATCCATCTGATAAATCACCGTGTTCTTGCTAGCAACATTAGCCCGAAAGATTCTGATAGCCTCAATTCGTGCAACCGGAGCAAATGATTACTCAAAGTTAATACCATCCTATTGTCGGTATCTTTTAGCCACAAGTCTTGCCGTGTTCTTCAGAACATCACCGTGCTCATCAAGCTTTACTTTAAAGATCCACTTGAGAGCAATGATCATAGCACAATCTAGAGCAGGTACTAATTCCCATACATCAAGACGATCAAACTCATGAATTTCTTCTTGCATAGCACTAAACCAGTTGTCCTCAAACATTGCTATTTTGACATCTTTAGGTTCGATCTTTGATAATACAGAATTGAAAAAGCACCATAAGGCATCTGTGGCAAGTTGTTTACGAGTGGATACCGGGCGAGACGGGTTCCCAATAATGTTGTCCAATGGATGATCATGTGTCTATTTTCTGAGATGGTCATGTGGTTGGTGATGAGGAACTGATGTAGTAGAATTTGGATCCCCTGATGAAGATGGTTCAGGTGTTGGTTCAGGGGAAAATATATTTTCAAACAGTGCATCTTCGTGAGTGGCAAAAGGGTTATCTCCATCAAAATAGCCAGAAACATTTTCGTGATGTACACTCGAGGATTGAGGATTTGAGGATGATGATGAGTGATCGGCAACAGGCGCTTCTTAAGATAGAGACACAGAAACAGATAGGTTATCTGCGTTGATTGGATTAGGAGCCGCCCCGGTTGATGGTGTAGAATGATCAATATCAAGAGGTTCATAGTATTCATCAAACATCAGATCAAACAGTTTCTTCAAATCTTCTCCCGATGGAGGTACATATGAAACTGTAGGTGAGGGGTTCTGTACAAGATAAGAACTAATAAAACTACTTGATAGATGTTGAGATGTGGGTCCAGAACTAGATTGTCCATGAGCCATTTGCTCAGACAGCTCATCGAACGTGACGTGAATAGTTTCCATGATATCTCGAGTTCTTTTATTGTAGATTCGGTAACCCTTCCGGTTTGGTGCATGCCCAACAAAAACTCGAATGTCAGCCTTAGCTCTTAACTTTCATAAATCTTGACCATAATTCATTGGATAGCATAAGGCACCGAATACATGAAGGAAAGAGAGATCTGGTTTTCGGTTGTGGACAAGTTCATAAGGAGTTTTTCCATGAGTGGTGTGAATAATGGAACGGTTTTGGGTGTAGCATGCAGTGGTAATGGCTTCTGCCCAGAGAAACATTGGAACCTTTGAGTAGATCAGCATAGTCCTTGCAGCTTCGACAAGAGTTCGATTTCGTCTTTCAACTACACCGTTTTGTTGAGGAGTACGTGGGACACTTCTTTGATGGCTGATTCCAATGCTTTCGTAGAACTGGCTTAGTTCTTTGTTTACAAATTCAGTTCCATTTTCTGTTCAGATATTCCTGTTAGGATTTAGCAAATCCAGTTATTAAAGAGTCGGTCACCTCAAGTATATGTAATCGTTAGAAAGCTCGTAGTCGTAGATTATTTAATGTTTAGTAGTATTTAGTTATGTAACACCGTGGAGGACGGATGGGTCTTTACCCACTGTATGCCTAATCCACAGCCCGTAGGTGGCGACTTATGTAAGAACTATAAATACTCTCTACCTCCCAAGGTAGAGAGTTGGAGCTCATAATAAGATTTTTCTTTCTCTCACTAAAGTTCCCAACCTCTAACTTTCTCTCTCTAAAACATCATTTATACGCCTCTTGTGTTTATGGTTTGATGTGTTTGTGAAATCCAATATGTTACAAATGGTATCAAGAGCCATGGTTTGATCATCTCTCTTACATATCCTTGGATTTTTAGTGGTTTTAGATGGTTTTTGAGTTTGAAAAAGTTTAGTGGTTTTTGCATCATTTGAATTATTTCTAGTGTTAAAGTTTGAATTTTGGGTGTACTTTTGTGTTAAGAATCATTGTAAGTGCTTGGGTTTTGATTTGGTAAGCTTGAATCACTGTGGTTGAGCTTGTTTTGTATTGAAAAGTGTGTTTTTGAAGTTTTTCTTGCTAGCGACTTGGTTCTCGTTGTGTTTTTCATCGTAGCGACTTGCTTCAGTAAAAGGTAGCGAGTTACAGTGTGAATTGTTAGCGATTTGGTCCTAGCGACTTGTCTATTGAGACAAGCCGACAAACAGTACAACTTAGTGGATTCTCCACTACGGCTAGCGACTTGGTGAAGTTAGCGACTTGCTTTGTATTTCGTTAGCGACTTGTACTAAGTATTCTTAGCGACTTGATGTTAGCAACTTGGACCTTAGCGAGTTGTTCTTTAGCAACTTGACTGTGTAGCGATTTGGTACTCTTAGCGACTTGGTGTTAGCAACTTGGACCTTAGCGAGTTGCTCTTTAGCGACTTGACTATGTAGCGACTTGGTGCGTTAGCGACTTGGGTCTTAGCGACTTGGTCTTAGTGACTTAGTTCAATTATTCTTAGCGACTTGGTTGATTTTTTGTAATACGGTTTTCTCTTGATTTAGTAAAATCCCGTGAAAGAATCTATTTCCCGGTTTAATCATAGAGTTATAAAATCCCGCGTAATCTGTTAACATGTCTACCAACGTACATACAATGATCTCCACTGTTGCTGAGGATGTTCAAGCAGCTGGTTCAGATACTCATCCACCCATGCTTGACAGAACTGACTACGACTCTTGGGCACAACGAATCAGATTGTACTGTCTTGGAAAGGAAAACAGAGTCAACATTCTCAAGTCTATTGATGAAGGACCTTATCAGATTGAGACTACAAGAGACTTAATTGATACAGCTGCAGATGGAACAATGGTATATGGAATAGACAGACCAAAGACGTATGATGAGCTCAATGATAAGGAGAAAAAGAGATTCGATGCTGACATCAGGGCCTCTAACATTATACTTCAGGGTCTTCCAAAAGACATCTACAAGCTTATCAATCACAACACTGAAGCCAAGGAAGTTTGGGATAATGTCAAGATGCTTCTCTCAGGTTCTGAATTAACCAAGGAAGACAGAGAATCACAACTGTATGATGAGTTTGAGCACTTCAAGATGAAACCAGATGAGAGTGTCTATGAGTACTACATGAGATTCCATAAGCTTGTGAATGACATGAGGAACATCAAAATGACCATGCCAAACATTCAGCTGAACTCAAAGTTTGTGAACAACATGAATCCCGAATGGCACAAATTTGTCACCGCTCTGAAGCTAACCAAAGGATTGAAGAATACAAACTATGAGCAACTGTATGCCTTTCTTCTTCAAAATGAGAGACATGCTATGTTTGAAAAAAGGATTCTTGAACAGTTCAAAACCAACCAGGGAGAAACAAGTTCTTCAAATGATTCAACAGCCTTTTACACAAATGTTGGAATTACCACCAAAGCTTCTCAAGTCATACCCATGGGTAATGGTAATTACAAGCTCATCCCTGATCCAGCATATAAGCCTCCTGACCCAAACACATTCATGGAAAACTTCATCAATCAACTGTCTCTCATGGTTAGTCAAAACATGAACTCTCTCCCACACACCAACAATAACCTCAGAACAGCATCCAATCCACACAATCAAGCTACTGTCAGAGATGGGAAGGTTATGGTGCAACCAGTTCAAGAAAGGCAGTATGAACAGGGAAGAGGAGGAGTTGGTAGAGGATATGTGGCAAATCAGAATCGTAGAAGGAATCCAAATCAGGGTCAAGCTAAGCCAATTAAGTGCGACAACTGTGGTGGTGATGGACACATAGCAAGGAACTGCACTTCTCCAAAACGCCCTCAAAATGCAGAGTACTTCAAAGACAAGATGTTACTTGTGCAAGCTCAGGATAATGGAGTTGTGTTGGATGAAGAGGATCTGTTATTTCTTGCTGAGGGGAATGCCAAGACATATGATGCAGATGTGGATGAGCAACCTATTCAAGAGATAGGCCATAATCATCAGAACGCCTTTCAAGTCACCGACTGTGATGCATATGACTCTGACGTTGATGATGAACCTACTACACAGATAATTTTCATGGCTAGCATTTCTCCAATGGTCTCTCCAAAGGTCCCCTCACCACAACAAGCTGGTCCATCCAAAGAATCAATCATCTCAGAGGTATTAAAACTATACGATGATGTTGATGAGCAAAAGATACATGACAAAGAACAATCAACTGAAACTTTTGAGTCAGATATTGAAAATATGGGTAATATCAATGTTGTCCCATATGATCAATATGTGAAACAAAGTGAAAGTGAGACTGTACCAAGTGATGCATCTTCTGCAGTCAATGATGACTATGTTTTTGATGAATACACTGCATGTGCCCCTGATGATTCTGTTATCTCTGAACTGAATGCCTATAAAGAACAAATAGCTATTTATGAACAACGTGCTAAGTTTGAGTTAACCACCCGTGAGCAGGAAATGGATGACCAAATGCGTACAACTATTAGAAAAAGTAAGTTTAGAGAAGAAGTATTAAAACAAGAGTTAAACTCCTTACAAGAAAAGCTTTCTAAAACTGCTAAGCAAAAACAAAAACTTCAAGAAAATGTTAAAATGCTTAAGCAAGAATTCAGTTCTAAGGAATCAAAACTTTTGAATGATTTTTCTAATCTAAAAACCTTGAAAAACAAGCTTGAAAATAAGTTGTACATACAAGGGAACACCATTCAGACTGCTCACATGATCACTAAGCATAGAGATAAGCACAGTACCCCCATCATAAAGGAATCCAACCCTGAGTATGGTAAGAAAGAAAAAGCTGCTCAAAGTGTAATTTATGATGGTAATGAAATCCTTAAGCCTAGACAAAAACCTAGTTGCGCTGAGTGCACTGAGGCAGATAAGAAATCAGATGAAGTCACTATGGAGAAAATGAATAAGAAGCTAGAAGATCCTGAGTGTAAAAAGAATAATAAAACGATCAAACCCCATGATTACACTAAGGAAAATTGGATATCCTTAAACATGTTTAAGCCTCAGACCCTATTAACCCCTGAACAAGTGTTTTGGAAAAAGGATATGGATATGCAAAAAGCTGAAAATCTTGTTGAAAAGAATCCCCCTTGTAGGAAATTGCCTCATGCAACTGTGTATCCTCCTAATACACCAATGCATTTAGTTCCTAGATCTATTGCCACTAATAGCAAGACCTTAATAAGCCTATATGTTGTTTATCAGCTGTTTGCTGATTTTGAGAAAACGTGTAAGAAGAGAATCACACCTACAGGGATAACTGAGGGGGAAAGGGGTTTTGAGAAAACTAAAGAATGTTATTTAACTGAGGTCATGCCTTTCTTTAAACAATTAAAAGGTCAATTTGAGAGTCTTCAAAAAGGGATAAATTCAGATATTAAAGAAATGGAAAAGGAATTCGATGCAATGATAGTTGAGGTCAATGATTATGAACAGGAACTCAAATATAATGAAGTTGAAAGGAAAAACTTGCATATCTTAAATGAGAATTTGATTTCTAGTTATGTTGCTCAAGATGTGTTTTATACTGTTACTAAGCATTCTATTACTGCTTCTCAATTTCATGAATTATCTATTGTATTGAAAGTTTCCCATGATTGTGTCATTGAGCTTGAAAACAAAAACTCATAACTAAATGAGAAAATTGATCAAGATGATCACGATAATTTGGTAAAATATCTTTCTAAACTAGAAGTTGAACATTTTGATTTACAACTAAAATATCAACATCTTAAAGAAAATGTCAAAACCCCAAATATCAAGACATCCTCAGATGTTCCAGAGTTTGATGCAGTTTTTCTGATAAACAAACGTGACGAACAAATTCAAGCTCATTGTAACACGATCAGAAAGTTGAAAGCCCAAATCTCTCAATTAAAGGGTGAAAAGAACAATGTGACTGGCTCTCAAATGCCTCCTCCTTTAGATTCTCAGTATTCTCAAACTTTTCATCTTCAAAACTTGGTAAATGTTTTACAAAAAGAAAACGAGAGTTTTCTAGAAGAAAATGAAAAAGTTAAACGGCACTTTAAAGAGTTATATGATTCAATGAAAGTCACTCGTGACAAAAACAACGAAAAAATAACGTCTTTACAAAAAGAAATTGAGAATATGAGGAGACAGGAAAAAGGGAAACTGCCACTTGTCTTTAATGAGAATGTTGCATCAAGATCATCCTCAGACTGCAAATATACTGTGACTGTTAAATACATTCCTCCTCATCTTAGGAATAATGAACTTGCGTTTCATAACTATTTTGCTCTCCTTAAGGATAGTCTAGAATGTCTCCGTGAGATTGTGGAAGAGGATTTTATAAATAAGCCTCTTGACAGTGAAATTAGGTTTGCGTGCATTCAAGCCAAACGATCTCAAGAGCTACTAGAATGTTTAATTGCAACATGTCCTAAATCCTTAGGTGCGAAAGGTAAAGCTGTGATGCCTTGTTCTATGCCTAGTGCCAAGCATACAAACCATTCTATGCCCACTTTTAAGAAAGTAAACTCTAATGTGCCTTCAAGTAGTTCAGATCCCTGCAATTCTAGTTCAGGAATGCAAAAAGTAGCAAAACCAACTAATGTTCCAATTCCCTCTACAGGAGTAAGAAGTGACACCAAAGCAAGCGGGTCAAAGCCTCAAGGCAACACAAAGAATGATAGGACCTTGCATGCTAGGAATGCTCAGTGGAAGAAAGTAGAAGATCACCTTAGGGAGAATTTGAATAAGACGAATCGTGTTGATTATAGTATTAGCTATAAGCGTACTGTAATTAATTCAAATTCTGCTACTATCTGCAAACCATGTACTGATGATTGCTTGAATTCTGTTACTAATCATGAATGTGGTGTGAATGATTTGATTAATGCTGTTAAATGCCCTGTTAAAATTGTTAATACTAAAAATCAAGCTAAGAAGGCTAAAATGCAAAGGCGAATGAAAGTTAGAAAACAGTGGAAACCCACAGGGATAAAATTCAGTAATATAGGTTATCAATGGATACCTACTGACCGTAAGGTTAATGAGTTTTGCCCTAAATTTGCTAAGTCAATGCCCACTAGTAAATGGATGCCTACTGGTAGAACTATTCCCTTAAGAAGTGAACACACTTTGAATAGGCCAAATACGGACACTAGCACTGCATCTATTTCTGATGATTCTATTGCTTCTACTTCTCATGTGGGTGTTCCAATCAATGCTACTAACCAAATGGAACCCATTCTTGCATGGGGATCCTAATTATCCAGTTATCCATTCTTGTCTGTGTTCAACTGCAGATCGTTCAAATCGTTATGTGGTACATGGGCTCAGGCTGTTCCAAGCATATGACTGGAGACCGGTCACGGCTCATGAACTTCGTAAGCAAATTCATCGGAACTGTGAGATTCGGAAACAATCATTTTGGTGCTATTATGGGTTATGGAGATTATGTGGTTGGAGATAGTGTGATTTCCAGGGTATATTATGTTGAAGGTCTTGGACATAATCTATTTTCTGTCGGACAATTTTGTGACTCAGATTTAGAAGTGGCCTTCAGAAAACATACTTGCTTTGTTAGAGAACTTGATGGTGTGGAACTTCTTAGAGGAACTCGTGGTTCAAACCTATACACCATCTCTATCGAAGATATGATGAAATCTTCACCCATCTGCTTGCTGTCAAAGGCTTCCAAAACTAAGTCATGGTTATGGCACCGTTGTCTCAATCACTTGAACTTTGGTACCATAAACAATCTTTCCAGAAAGGACTTAGTAAGAGGATTACCCAGATTAAAGTATGAAAAAGATCATCTTTGTTCAGCTTGCCAATTGGGAAAAAGCACAAAATATGCTCATAAACCAAAACCCACAAACTCAGTAATGGAAGTTCTTCATACCATTCATATGGATCTATGCGGACCAATGAGAGTGCAAACAATAAATGGGAAGAAATACATTCTAGTAGTTGTTGATGACTACTCTCGATTTACTTGGGTAAAGTTTTTGAGGACAAAGGATGAAACTCCAGATGTCATCATCAAACTTATCAAACAGCTTTAGGTTTGACTCAACAAAACTGTTAGAATTGTTCGAACAGACAATGGCACAGAGTTTGTTAACAAAGACTTAATTCAGTTTTATGAAAGTGTTGGAATCAGTCATCAAAGAAGTGTTCCACGAACTCCTCAACAGAACGGTGTAGTTGAAAGACGAAATCGAACTCTTGTGGAAGTTGCAAGAACAATGCTAATTTATTCAAAGGTTCCAATGTTTCTATGGGCTGAAGCCATTGCCACTGCTTGCTACACCCAAAATCGTTCCCTTATTCACACCTCTCATGGAAAAACTCCATATGAACTTGTCCATAAACGAAAACCTGATGTATCCTACCTTCGTGCGTTTGGTGCTTTATGTTACCCAACTAATGACGGTCAAGATTTAGGTAAACTAAAAGCTAAAGCGGCCATTGGAGTATTTGTAGGTTATGCACCAAACAGAAAAGGATACCGAATCTACAACAAGAGAACCCGAAATATCATGGAAACAATTCACGTTACGTTCGATGAGCTGACCGGTCAAATGGCTCCAGGACAATCCAGTTCTGGACCCGCATTTCAACCTTTATCAAGTAGTCCTATCAGTTCTACTCTTGTTTCTAATCCCTCACCATCAACTCCTTATGTACCTCCTTCAGAAGATGATTTAAAGAAATTATTTGATTCAATGTTTGATGAACACTATGAGCCAAGTGCTAATGATATGCCAGTTCCATCAATAGAGGCTGCCTCTATCCCTGTCAATAAAGTTAACCCTTTAGTTTCAATGTCATTAAGTCAAGAAGCGCCTGCTGCTGATCACTCTATCTCATCAACAAATCATCAATCATCGAGTGTACACAATGGAAATGTTGTTGCTGTTACAAATGATGAAAACCCTTTTGCTCCTCCAGAAGATGAACCATTTGAAAACATATTTGCTCCTGAGTCATCATCAGAACCATCTTCTTCAGGAGATATCAACTCTGCTAATTCAGTTCCTCAACAACAACCACATGAACACCTTAGAAAATGGACACATGATCATCCATTGGACAACATCATTGGAAACCTTTCTCGTCCAGTATCTACACGGAAACAACTTGCAACCGATGCCTTATGGTGCTTCTTCAACTCAATACTCTCTAAGATCGAACCAAAAGACGTGAAAACTGCCATGAATGAAGACAGTTGGTTCAATTCCATGCAAGAAGAAATTCATGAGTTTGATCGACTAGATGTATGGGAATTAGTACTTGCTCCAGATTGTGCAATGATCATTGCTCTAAAGTGGATCTACAAAGTAAAACTTGATGAGCATGGTGATGTTTTGAAGAACAAGGCTCGATTGGTTGCAAAAGGATACCGTCAAGAGAAGGGTATTGACTTTGAAGAATCATTTGCTCCAGTTGCTCGTATCGAGGCAATCAGAATCTTCTTGGCTAATGCTGCAAGTAAGAACATGGTAGTCTATCAGATGGATGTAAAGACGGTGTTTCTCAACGGAGATCTTAAAGAAGTCGTATACGTCAGCCAACCTGAAGGCTTTGTGAATCCAGAGCATCCTACTCACGTCTATCATTTGAAGAAGGCTCTTTATGGTTTAAAGCAAGCTCCAAGGGCATGGTATGATACGCTATCAAAATTTCTTATATCTACTGGATTCAGCAAAGGAGCAGTTGATCTGACATTGTTCACCAGAAAGTCAGGCAAACATTTAATTCACGTTCAAATATATGTTGATGATATCATCTTTGCCTCGACGGACCCCAATGAATGTGACCGTTTTTTAAATGAAATGGGTTCAAAATTTCAAATGTCAATGATGGGACAAATGTCATTTTTCTTGGGATTACAAATTTCACAAAGTCCCGAAGGCATTTTTATAAATCAATCTAAATATGCAAATGAGATTTTAAAGAAATTTGGATTTGATTCCAGTGACCCTATTGACACTCCCATGATAGAGCGTACTAAACTGGATGAGGACCACTCAGGGATCATGGTAGACCAAACGAAATATCGTAGTATGATTGGATCCCTGATGTACCTCACAGCCAGTAGACCAGACATTCTGTTCGTTGTTTGCATGTGTGCTAGATATCAGGCTAAGCCTACCAAAAAGCACCTTGAAGCGGTTAAACCGGTCTTTCGGTATCTCCAAGGAACCATCAATATGGGACTTTGGTACCCGAAGGACAACGGTATGTCACTAACAGCCTATGCAGATGCTGATCATGCAGGATGTCAAGATACACGTCGAAGTACGTCTGGAGGTGCTCAGTTTTTGGGAGATAAGCTTGTGAGCTGGTCTTCAAAGAAGCAAATGAGTACTTCTATTTCCTCTACAGAGGCTGAATACATAGCCATGTCATCTTGTTGTGCTCAAATCCTATGGATGAGATCCCAATTATCTGACTATGGCTTTGAATTCAACAAAATTCCTCTGTATTGTGATAATAAAAGTGCTATTGCTCTCTCATGCAACAACGTACAACACTCAAGAGCAAAGCACATCGACATTCGACATCATTTCATCAGGGAGCAAGTAGAAAACGGTGTGGTGGAACTCTATTTTGTGAGGTCTGAATACCAGTTAGCAGACATCTTCACCAAAGCTCTTCCTAGGGAACGTTTTGAGTTTATCCTCCCACGACTTGGTCTAAAGAGTCTACTACCGGAAACTCTCAAACATCTTCAAGAGGAAAACGAGGAGTAAATGTCTTTCTTCATCCATCTCTTGTAAATATTCATTTCGAAAAGCAAATAGAAAAATATAAAACTTTCAAAAATCCATAAAAATTTGAAAAATCTTGAAAAATTTCAAAAAAAAATAAAATAAAATAAAAAATGTCTTTTTGTCATGTTTTTCTTGATTCGAAAATATCTACGGTTTTTGTGCTGTCATTCAAAGAATGACACGGGACTTTAGATGTTGTTCGAATGTTCTTAAAAAAAATAAATAAAAATAATAATAAATAAATAAAAAATCATCAAAAAATCAGAAATATTTTTGGGAGAAAGTGAAACAATGGTTTATTGTCATTTCAGGCATTAACCCGTTTTTCAAAGAAAGAACAGAGCCATGCTATATCTTGTTTTTCAAATCTCATGCTCTGATTCTATAAACAATCACTTACTATCTAATGAAAACTAATTGTTTTGAAAAATAACTCGGACTCTAATTTTGAATATCATCTGGACTTAACGTTTGTCAAAAATATCTATCTCTCAATCAACAACTTATGTCATTGATTGAGGGGGAGAATGATTTCAAGTAAATCAAAAGGTCATTCATCATACAATTGTTTTCAAAAGATAATCATGCATGTTTAATCAATGGAGTTTAAAGTCTCATAATCCGATCCTTATCAGTTAAAATGTTTTTCATAATCAAATCACAGTTCTCCTCAAAAGCTTTCAAAATCAATTTAAATCTAAAGAGATAACAAATCTCAAATGATTTGAAAATTGTGATCGGGGGAGAATTTGTGATTTAAATTGGATTTAAACTGATAATTCGATAAATGGTTTCACAGGTGTTTAGCAAGCTTTCCTCCCCACATGTGCCAAACGATTTCAAGATTTTCCATGCACATGTTAAGGGGGAGCATCTATTTCAAACCACAAAGAATTGAAACGTGATTGATTTGTATCTAAGTGCAGATTCCTTCTAATATGTGCAAAACTCTTTCAAACCTCGAGGCACATATTGAGGGGGAGCAAACTTATGAAAACCTCATCCTTCCCCAATATGCTTTATCTACTTGATTTAATCAGGGAAGTGATGATGAAATCTTTTAGAAAATGGTAATCAAAGAAGTTAATTCTTCCTCTTGCCTTCGTTTGCCAAAACGATTTCAAATACATGATGCACATGTTGAGGGGGAGCTATTTTTCTAAAAATATCAAAAACAATTCAGGTACAAAATGCTTTGATAATATATCACAAGTATCTGGATTGATTTTCAAATGGTTTTCAATTGGTTCCAATGGCAGATGAACAATACCAAATAGACCGACCAAACTTACTTTATGTATGGTGATATATGGATGATAAGGTTAGGTATTTTGTTCCCATGATCCGCCAGAACCGGATGGATCTACCCACGGACAATCCACTAGATAGTGTAGAGTTCTTAGGTATGATGATAAAAGGAGAAAAATGAGATGTGGGAAGAGCGCAGACTGAGACTGAGATAGTACTGGAATAAACCCAACAAGGTTCTAGTGATGAAGTCTCGGTAGGCACTGAAGGGGTTGAAGAATGAAAAAGAATTGAATGTGAAAAAGGGTGAAAAGAAATAGCCCTCCATTTATTCAACCTTAGGGCAGTAACCGGGTTCAATTCATATGCTACTGGTGGTTACCAAGGTAACATCGGTATTGAAGACAAGACGTCATGGACCCAGTGACGCACTGCACTACAACTTCCCAAACCACTCAAGTTCCTCTTAAAAGGACTTGTTTCATTCTCACGGGGAACCGACATTATCTATCGACTTTCTCTTAGTGATTGTTTATATTGAAGAAGGAGACCCTCTCCCTAGTCTCCGGCATAGGAAACCAAATGTGCACAATTGAGTCTAGAGCCACGAGATCATCAAATAAATCTCATTAGGACACTGTCAATGAAGACTCTTTGTTTCACACTATGTGGAAAGAGAGATTACATCTTATGAGTCCTACGCATTATCCTTGTGGTATTGCCAGAACATCTGAGTGATATGCAAACATATTCACAGTGAAGATGGAAAGCCTTCTGGAGCCAACATCAAACAAGCTCCTGGTGGGTGGCATATGAGATCTATCCAATAGATCAACCATGTGACAACTGAGCATAAACAATAGGGCGATTCAATCTATTGAATCAATCCTGGTTCAGGTTATGGATTGACGGATACCTTTGAAAAACCGGTCGTTGTGCTTAAAAATCCTTTTCCTTAGCACATCGACTGTGTACTAATATTTCAAAATAAAAGGTGTTTATGATTGATAGTTGATGTTCTTTAAAACCTTTGTTGTATTGCAAAAACAATTTCTATTGGGCGGTACACGATTGTTTTTCAAATCATTTTCATCAATCAGTGAATCTCAATTCACTGGTTCACTCACTCCGTGTTGTCTTCTTTGAGACGTTCCGGTTTAAGAACAGCTAGAGCAGCTGCGAAACCCTGTCAAGGAAATTCTTCGAAATTATACATGATCACAGGCAATACATGTACTGATCAACGGGGAACCGTGGGCCGTGTACCTCAATTCAATGAAAGTGATCAAAGACCCTTTCGTGCACTTTATTGCTAACTGTTGTATGCAGGTACGCCCGATGTTTGCAGTTGATCAGAATGAAGCAGTCAATCCATAGCCGCATGCTCACACTACACATTCATCTCTAAAGAAATCATGATAAGTGCATCAATGACTCTGATATTTTCACTCCATGCTTCTGCTACGTTGCTGCCAATATCATGAATCAACAAAAACTTCCACTACTCTGATGAGAATATATCATGATCCAGAATGTGAGCATGTCGGTCCATAAGTCACAACATCACATAATACCAACACCACAATGGAAGAGTCAGAGATTTATGATAGCTGATGATCTCAAAGCTGGCTCAAAACTCTATATCACGTAGATCAGTTAAAGACCTCCACATTGATTATCCAAACATGCAATAATGAAGAATCAATGACTACGAGATCCTGAGCAAAGAACTATATCAAGAATGCAAGAACAATTTAAAATGTAATATCTGTTTGTGTTCAATGTAATTTTGAGGTGATCTTGAGGTGACCTCCCTTAGGGGGAGATTGTTAGGATTTAGTAAATCCAGTTATTAAAGAGTCGGTCACCTCAAGTATATGTAATCGTTAGAAAGCTCGTAGTCGTAGATTATTTAATGTTTAGTAGTATTTAGTTATGTAACACAGTGGAGGACGGACGGGTCTTTACCCACTGTATGCCTGATCCACAGCCCGTAGGTGGCGACTTATGTAAGAACTATAAATACTCTCTACCTCCCAAGGTAGAGAGTTAGAGCTCATAATAAGATTTTTCTTTCTCTCACTAAAGTTCCCAACCTCTAACTTTCTCTCTCTAAAACATCATTTATACGCCTCTTGTGTTTATGGTTTGATGTGTTTGTGAAATCCAATATGTTACAAATCCTTATCGTTTTGTTGAGACGAACCTGCAGCTGTTTAATAAGTTTGTTGATGACATCTGGAGTTTCATCCTTTGACCTCAAAAACTTAACCCAAGTAAACCGAGAATAGTCATCAACCACTACTAGCACACATTTCTTCCCGTTTATGGTTTGCACTCTCATGGGTCCGCACAAATCCATATGAAGAGTATGAAGAACTTCCATAATTGAGTTTGCAGGTTTGGATTTATGGTCGTATTTCTTGCTTTTTCCTAATTGGCATGCTGAACAAAGATGATCTTTTTCATATTTTAATCTGGGCAAACCTCTTACGAGATCCTTTCTAGAGAGATCATTTATGGTGCCGAAGTTCAAGTGATTGATACGACGATGCCATAACCATGACTTTGTTTTCGAAGCCTTTGACAACAAGCAGATTGGAGAAGACTTCATCATGTCTTTGATAGAGATGGTGTAAAGATTAGTTCCACGTGTTCCCTTTAAAATTTCAACTCCATCTAGTTCTCTAACGAAGCAAGTATGTTTTCTAAAGGCCACTTCTAGATCAGAGTTACATAATTGACCAACATAGAACAAATTATGACCAAGACCTTCAACATAATAAACCCTGGAAATTACACTGTCACCAACAACATAGTCTCTGTAACCCATAATTGCCCTAAAGTGGTCGTTCTCGAATCTAACAGTCCCGATGAATTTACTCACAAAGTTCATGAGCCGCGAGCGATCTCCAGTCATATGCTTTGAACAGCCTGATTCCCCACAGAACGATTTGTACGACCTGCAATTGAACACAGACAAATATGGATGACTGGATAATTTGGATCCCCATGCGAGAATAGGTTCCACTTGGTTAGTAATTGAGATTGGAACACCCACATCCGAAATAAAAGCAATGACATCATTAGGGGTGGATGCAAGACTAGTAGTATCACTTGGCCTATGTGTAGTATGACAACTTCTTAAGGGGATGATCCTACCAGTTGGTTTCCATTCCTTAGTGGGCATAGATCTATTCCTATTAGGACATAATTCATTAACTTTGAATGTGCGACCAGTGGCTTTCCATTGATAACCCACATTATTGAACTTTCTTCCTGTGGGTTTCCAATAATTTCTAACCTTTTTCCAGAATGGATTTATGGCATCCTTAATATGTTTAGCATTTCTTATATTATTGACTGGGGATTTAACAGCATTAATCAACTCATTCACAGCACATTCATGATAAATACCAGAAACTAAACATTCATTACATCTTTTGCAAATAGTAGCAGAATTCGAATTAATTACTGTACACTTATAGCTAATACTAGAATCAACATGATTCGTCTTATTCAACTCAAACTTATTGTTCCTAGGGTGGTCTTCTACTTTCTTCCCTTGATCACTCTTGGCTCGTGAGGTCCTATCTTGCTTTGTATTACCTGGAGGCTTTGACCCACTTGCCATAGTGTCACTGATTACTCCTGTAGAAGGAACGATGGGAACATTACTTGGTTTCACTACTTTCTGCATTCCTGGTCTAGAAGTGTTGGGATCTGAGATCTTAGGAGGTAAATCAAAGGTCACATGCTTGACTTTAGGCATAAAACAAGGCACAACAACACTATCTTTCCTAGTACCAGATTTAGGACATATTGCTATTAAGCATTCTAAAAGTTCCTGAGATCGTTTGGCATATAAGCATGCATGCCCAATCGCATTATCAAGTGGTTTCACTATCTTATCCTCTTCAACAATCTCACGGAGACATTCTAAACTATCCTTAAGGTACAAAAAGTATGTTTGACATGCTAGTTCATTGCTTCTAAGATGAGGGGGAATATACTTCACAGACATAGTATATTTAGTACAAGCAGGCACCTTTGGTGCAATATCCTCACCACTGGTGATTGACATTTTCCCTTTTACCTGACTCTTCAGATTCTCAATTTCATTTTGCAAAGAAGTTATCTTTTAGTTGTTTTTGTCACGTGTGACCTTAATTGATTCATATAACTCTTTGAAATGCTGTTTAACTTTTTCATTTTCTGCTTGAAAAGACTCATTTTCCTTTTGTAACGCATTAATGATGTTTTTAAGATGAAAGTTTTGATAATTCTGAGAATCTAAAGGAGGAGGCATTTAGGAGCCAGTCACATCATTCTTTTCACACTTTAATTGTGAAATTTGGGTTTTCAATCTTTTGATCGTGTTATAATGAGCTCGAATATGTTCATCACGTTTGCTAATTTCAAAAACTGCATCAAACTCAGGAGCATCCGAGGATGTCTTGGCATTTGAAGTTTTAACATTTTCTTTGAGATTTTGATATTTTAATTGCAAAGCAAGATGTTCAACTTCCAATTTAGAAAAAAATTTGACCAAGTTATCATGATCATCCCGTTCTATTTTCTCATGCAATTTTGAATTTGTGGTCTCAAGCTCAATGACACGATCATGGGAAAGTTTCAAGGCAACAGATAATTCATGAAATTGAGAAGCAGTAATAGAATAATTTGTAACAGTGTAAAACACATACTGAGCAACACATCTAGAAATCAAGTTATCATTTAAGATATGCAGATTTTTCCTCTCAATCTCATTACTTTTAAGCTCACATTCATAATATTTTACCTCAATTTCCATTTCATTAAACATTCTTTTCATGTCTTTAACCTCGGTATCTATGGCCTTTTGGAGAGACTCAAATTGTTCTTTTAATTGTTTAAAGAAAGGCATGACCTCAGTTAAGTAACATTCTTTAGTTTGCTAAAAACCCTTTTCCCCTTCAGTAATTCCTGTTGGAGTGATTCTCTTCTTACAAGTTTTCTCAAAGTCAACAAACAGTTGGTAAACTACGTATAAGCTGACTAAGGTTTTGCTTTGTGTGGGAAGAGTTCTAGGCACTAAATGCATTGGTGTATTTGAAGGATACATAGTGGCTGGAGGCAATTTCCTACAAGGGGGATTCTTTTCAACAAGATCATCAACTTTTTGCTTATCCATATCTTTCTTCCAGAACACTTGCTCAGGGGTTAGCTGGGTCTGAGGTCTAAACTTATTAAAGGCAATCTAATTTTCCTTAGCATAATTTGGTGTTTTAAATGTGATATTATACTTTATGCACCATGGATCTTTTAGTTTCTTATCCAATTTCTCTCTAGTGGCATCTTCTAATTCTCTATCCTCCTCAGTACACTCAATACATGTAGGCTTTTGTCAAGGCTTAAGAATCTCATTGCCATCATAGATTACTTTTTGAGCAGCTTTTGCTTTCTTACCAACCTCAGGATTGGGTTCCTCTACAAGATTAGTATTGTGCTCATCGCTTAACACTCTATGCTTATTGATCAAGTAAGCAGTCTGAATGGTGTTCCCTTGTACGTACAACTTGTTTTCAAGTTTGTTTTTCAAAGTTTTTAGGTTGGAAAAATCATTTAAAAGTTTTGATTCCTTAGCATTAAATTCCTGTTTAAGCACTCTTACATTTTCTTGAAGTTCTTGCTTTTGCTTAACAATTTTATTAAGCTTTTCTTGTAAGGAGTTTAACTATTGTTTCAACATTTCTTCCCTAAAATTACTTTTTCTGATAAGTGTATGTATTTGGTTATCCATCTCCTGCTCACGGGTAGTCAGTTCAAACTTAGCACGTTGTTCATATATGGCAACTTGTTCCTTATAGGCATTTAATTCATATATTATGGAATCATCAGGAGCACATTCAGTGTATTCATCAAAAATATAGTCATCATTGACTGCAGAAGATACATCACTAGGTACAGTTTCACTTTCATCTTGCTTTACATATTGATCATATGGGACAACATTGCTATTACCCATATTTTCAATATCTGATTCAATAATTTCAGTTGATTGTACTTTGTCATGTATCTTTTGCATATCAACCTCATCGTATAGTTTTAATACCTCTGATACGATGGATTCCTTGGAGTGACTGGCCTGTTGTGGTGAAGGAGTCTTTGGAGAGACCATTGGTGAGATACTAGCCATAAAGATGGTCTGTGCAGTTTGTTCATCATCAACATCCGAGTCAAATGCATCACAGTCTGTAACTTGAAATGCATTGGGATTGTTCTGACCTATACCTTGCACTGGCTGTTCATCCACATCAGCATCATAAGTTTTGGCATTTCCCTCAGCGAGGAATAGCAATTCTTCCTCATTCAACACAGCTCCATTGTCTTGAGCTTGCACCAGTAGCATTTTGTCCCTGAAGTACTCTGCATTTTGTGGACGTTTTGGAAGAGTGCAGTTCCTTGCGATGTATCCTTCTCCACCTCAGTTGTAGCACTTGATTGGCTTTCCTTGACCATGAGCCATGTTCCTTCCACGATTCTGATTACCTACATATCCTCCATCTATACCAGCATTCCCATAACCAGCTCCAGCATTCCCTTGTTCATTATGTGGAAGATATGCATTATGTCTTCCTTGCACGTTTTGCACCACTACCTTTCCATCTTTAACCGTGGCATGATTGTGAAGGTTAGATGTGGTTCTGAGATGATTGTTGGTGTGTGGGGTAAAGTTCAGGTTTTGCTTAACCATTAGAGCCAGTTGATTGACAAGTTGTTCCATGAATGAGTCTGAAGGCTTATATCCTGGATCCAGAATGAGTTTGTGATTACCATCCCTAGTAGGTATGACTTGTGATGCTTTGGTAGTAATTCCCACATTTGTGTAGAATGCAGTGGAATCATTTGAAGAACTTGCATCTCCAGCATTGGTATTGAACTTTTCCATGATCATTCGTTCAAATGCAGCATGCTTCTCATTTTGGAGCAAATAAGCATACAATTGCTTGTAATTGATGTTCCTCAATCCTTTGTTTAGTTTGACTGTAGTGACAAATTTGTGCCATTCGGGATTCATGTTGTTCACAAACTTTGAATTTAGCTGGATATTTGGCATTCTCATTTTGATATTCCTCATATCATTCACAAGCTAGTGGAATCTCACATAATATTCAGTAACACTTTCCCCTGGTTTCATTTTAAAGTTCTCAAAGTCATCTTACAGCTGAGACTCCCTATCTTCCTTAGTCAGTTCTGAACCAGAGAGAAGCATCTTAACATTATCCCAGACTGCCTTAGCTTCAGTGTTGTGATTGATCAACTTGTAAATGTCCTTAGGTAAACCTTGAAGTATAATGTTTGAAGCTCTGATGTCTGCATTGTATCTCTTCTTCTCCTTATCATCAAGCTCATCATACATCTTTGGTATATCCAATCCCAATACAACTGAACCATCAGCAGCGGTTTCAAGGATATCTCTGGTAGGTTCAATTTGATATGGTCCTTCATCAATTGACTTAAGGATGTTAACCCCATTTTCCTTTCCTAAGCAATACAGTCTGATTCATTGAGCCCGAGAGTCATAGTCGCTTCTATCCAGCATGGGAGGACGAGTATCGGATCCTGCAGCTTGAATGTCATCAGCAATGGAAGAAGTGATCGTAGACATGATTACTGATTCCACGGGATTTTACTACTCTTTGATTAAACCGGGAAATAGATTCTTTCACGAGATTTTACAAAATCAAGAGAAAATCGTAAAACGTAACACGAAGAAATGACAAGTCTCAATACACAAATCACACCCTTGACAAACCACTTCAGTCAAGTCGCATGACAAACCGCTTCAGTCAAGTCGCATAGTTGACAAATCGCTTCTTGTCAAATCGCTTCCTACTTAAGTCGCTTACTTGGCAAATCGCTTAAGTGTCAAATCGCTTAAGAGACAAATCGCTTAAGTTGACAAAACGCTTACCAGACAAAACGCTCCATACACAAACCGCTTAAATTGACAAATCGCTTAGTACATAAGTACACCCACTACTTCCACTACTTTGTCCTTTCTTGTCTTTTTGTCTCAAGAGACAAACCGCTTAGTTAATAAACCGCTTCAAAAAATGAGACAAACCGCTTAAAAATCGAGACAAACCGCTTCCCAGAAACTCAATTGATACGCGTACAACGCGCGTTCGGTCAAAGGAACTTCCTTTTCGTCGAGCAAGTTTTTCAACACCCTAGGCAGTGAACCTAATCATTGTAGTGTAGTATTAGGGTAAGCCACGGTTATTGATATTGTTCTCTAGGGGAATAGGAATGCTAGTGAGAGATGTACCGCTTAAAAATGTTTGCAACAAGCATGAAGTGAAAGTTTCAGCAAAATAAACCAAACTTTATAATTCGAACACATCAAATGTATAACCCTAAAATAATCGAAAATGTACTACTAGACGTCACATGCTTCTTCATTATCTCATTTTTTATGCGAAGTGTCTCGAGCATTCTCAGCAGTCAGTTGAAAAACTCTTCCTTTTGTCTTCAGTGGTTGAGTATCTTTGTACTCCACTCGGTTTCCGCTATATCCCATTTTCTCTTGGGGATCAAGAGGCTTACATTCAGGACAAACAACAGTCTTGTGTCCCGGTTTCTTACATCTAAAACAAACCCAATCAGCTTTACAGTCCTTTGTTGCATGTCCCGGTTTCCCACAATTACGACAATCCTCATGCCAACATTTCCCCCTGTGTGTCTTTTTGCATATCGTACATGGTTTATACTCACTTGCATTCTCCATTTTCTCACCAGTTATTTTGATCTTTTTCATGTCATCATCCCGATTCTCTCTCTTTCTTTTGTTGTCTCCTCCTTCTTCTAGTTGACGATTATTCTCTTTCTCAACCATGAAGGCAAGTTCCACGGCTTCTTGAAAAGTTTGAGGGTCTTGCTTGTTGAACTGGACCCCTGATCCCGGCTTGTAAACCCCATATGTATCGTTTGATTTTTCTTTCCTCAGTAGCTACTTGGTATTTCGCAAATCTTGCTTTTTCATTTAATTCTGCCGTGTATTTTGGAACTGTCATATCATTTTGCTATAGTTTCAAGAAGTCCTCCTCAAGCTTATCCATCAATCCTTGGGGACAATAGTTTTCCATGACCAACTCTTCAAATTGTTCCCATGTCATAACACTCACAACTTCATTACCACGAGCGATCTTGATCATATTCCACCAATGTCGCGCTTCTCCTTTAAGCAAATGGGATGCATACTTCACCCTTTGTCTACGTAAGCATTCACTAATTTCAAAGATGTCCTCTATCTCCTTTAACCAGTTGGTGACAATCACAGGGTCGATATCTCTATGAAATTCGGTCGGTTTGCATTTTAAGAAGGACTTGTAGCTACATCCATCTCTCTGAGCTTCTTCATTTCTTAATCTCTCAGCATCTTCTACATTTTTTCTATCTTGTTCGGCCTTTCTTTTCCTTTCATGCTCCTCTTCAGCTCTCTTATCTTCCATTGCTTTTCTTCTCCTCTCAGCATCTTCATTTTCCTTTTTCTTTTTCTCAGCCTCTTCTGCAGTTTTCCTAGCTTCTTCTGCCTTCCTAAAGTTTTCTTGACTTTTGGCCAGATTAGTGGGCATGTGTTCTGACATAATTCTTATGATCTCGGTACTTAGTTCCCCTTTGGTAAAAGGCACATCTTGGTTCTTTCCTGGATGTTGCTTGGATCCACCGCCACCCTTTCCTTCCATTATGTGCCTTGAAATTCACAAGAATATTTAAAAGACGGGTATAACTATTACTAGATATATATTAAGACAACATTTTAGTTTGGGTCTATATCTATATAAAGGCATCTAATTCATCTTAAAATACAACTATTACCCTTTATCTTTAGTGTGCCTAGAGGGCATAAAGTATCAAACCATTTCACAACTGAAATACTTAATCTAGGTTCCTGACTAGGTTCCTAACACCTAATTCACTTAAACCTAAGGCTCTGATGCCAACTGTAACACCCCGCCTTTTCGGAGCGTTAAACCCTCTTTTTTAAACCTTATATCAATGGAAGCGTCTACTCTTACTCGGTCTCAATCAAACTCTTGATTCCTCAGCGGCTTATCTGGGTTGCAAAAATTTTAAATTGGGTCAGCCAAAGGCCTAGTGAGAATTCATGGTTTTCACGTACAAAACAATTCATATAAAATCAAACACTTTTTCAATAATAGCGAACTTGTAAAACGATCATGAAATCTGTTAAAATTCACATATGTGTTATTCAGTTACAACATATATACTGATTCGATTCAATTATCAACAATTTAATATAAACCAATGATTCATCTCATAAAACAATACAACATGTACTAACTATTCATATTTTCGTGCGATTTAACGATTCAACATACACCCGTTCGGTTCAACGGTTCCAACAATTCATATTTCTGTTCGGTTCAACGGTTCCAACTATTCATATTTTCGTTCGGTTCAAGGGTTCCAACTATTCATATTCCCGTTCGGTTCAATGGTTCCAACAATTCATATTTCACGATTCACAATTTACAATTCAACATTTATATATCTCAACATGTAAATATAACAATTTTCTCAGCTTTCATTGATTATCACATTACCAAAAGACGTAGCAAGATCGCATGATAATATCTTTTCAGTAAAAATGCAACCCAATTTAAAAGCACATGAAAACTCACCTGAAAAATAATCGAAATGAAAGTCCACTTGTCTTAAACAAGGTCTCCTACAATAACAATAAAATCTCACTAAGATTTTACACAAGTTCAATACAACATTATTCTTTGTAACATATTGGATTTCACAAACACATTAAACCATGATCAAATGGGGCGTATACTTTGAGGTTTTAGAGAGAGAAGGTTTAGAGGTTTGGGAACTTAGTGAGAGAAAGTAAAAGTATTATTATGAGCTCCAACTCTCTACCTTGGGAGGTAGAGGGTATTTATAGTATCTTACATAAACGCCACCTACGGGCTGTGAATCAGGCATACAGTGGGTAAAGACCCGTCCGTCCTCTACGGTGTTACAAAACTAAATACTAACTAACATTAAATAACTACGACTACGAGCTTTCTAACGATTACATATACTTGAGGTGACCGACACTTTAATAACTGGATTTACTAAATCCTAACAATCTCCCCCTAAGGGAGGTCACCTCAACTTACATTGAATACAAACAGATATAACATTAAGATTGTTCTTGGATTCTTGTTAAAGTTCTTTGCTCTGTAGCTCGTAGTCTTTGATTCTTCATGTTTAGCATGTTTGGTTAATCCAAGTGGAGGTATTTAACTGATCCACGTGATAATGAGTTTTGAGCCAGCTTTGAGATCATCAACTACCATAAATCTCTGACTCTTCCTTTGTAGTGTTGACATTATATGATGTTGTGACTTTTGGACTGACATGCTCACATTCTAGATCATGAAATCTTCTCATCAAAGTAGCGGAAGCTTTAGTTGATTCATGATATTGGCAGCAGCGTAGCAGAAGCATGGAGTGAAAACATCAGAGTCGTTGATGCACTTATCATGATTTCTTTGGAAATGAATGTGTTGTGTGAGCATGCGGCTATGGATTGACCTCTCCATTCTGATCAGCTGCAAACGTTGGGTGTACCTGCATACAACAGCTAGCAATAAAGCGCACGAAAGTGTCTTTGATCACTTTCGTTGAATTGAGGTACACGGCCCATGGTTCCCCGTTGATCAGTACAAGTACTGCCTGTGATCAGGTATAATTCCGAAAAACCTCCTTGACAAGGTTTCGCAGCTGCTCTAGTTGTTCTAAAACCGGAACGTCTCAAAGAAGACAACACGGAGTGAGTGAACCAGCGAATTTGAGATTCACTGATTGATGAAAAGAGATTTAAAAAACAATCGTGTACTACTTAATAAAGTGTTTTTTGCAATACAACGAAGGGTTTAAGGAAAATCAATTATCAATCATAAACACCTTTTATTTTTGAAATATTAATACACAGTCGATGTGCTGGAGAAAAGAATTTTAAGCACAATGACCGGTTTTTCAAAGGTATCCATCAATCCATAACTTGAACCAGGATTGATTCATAAATTTGAATCGCCCCATTGTTTCTGTTCAGTTGTCACATGGTTGATCTATTGGATAGATCTCACATGCCAACTTCCAAGAGCTTGTTTGATGTTGGCTCTAGAAGGCTTTCCATCTTCATCGTGAATATGTTAGCATATCACTCAGATGTTCTGGCAATACCACAAGGATACTGCGTAGGACTCTAAGAATATAATCTCTCTTTCCACATTGTGTGAAACAGAGAGTCTTCATTGACAGTGTCCTAATGAGATTTATTTGATGATCTCGTGGCTCTAGACTTAATTGTGCACATTTGGTTCCTATGCCGGAGACTAGGGAGAGGGTCTCCTTCTTCAATATCAACAAACTCTAAGAGAAAGTCGATAGATTATGTAAGTTCCCCGTGAGAATGAAACAAGTCCTTTTAAGAGGAACTTGAGTGGCTTGGGAAGTTGTAATGCAGTGTGTCACTGGGTCCATGACGTCTTGTCTTCAATACTGATGTTACCATGGTAACCACCAGTAGCATATGAATTGAACCCGGTTTCTGCCCTAAGGTTGAATTATTGGGGGGCTATTTCTTTTCACCCTTTTCACATTTAATTCTTTTTCATTCTTCAACCTCTTCAGTGCTTACCGAGACTTCATAACTAGAACCTTGTTGGGTTTATTCCAGTTCTAGCTCTATCTCAGTCCGCATTATTCCCATTTCTCACTTTTCTCCTTTTTTCATCATACCTAAGGACTTCTACACTATCTAGTGGATTGTCCCTGGGTAGATCCCTCCGGCTCTGGCGGGATCGTGGGAACGAATACCTAACCTAATGATAACGCTACACGCGTCGTTCGGGGTCAAGGAAACTTCCTTTTCTTCGAGCAAGTTTTATAACACCCTAGGCAGTGAACCTAATCGTTGTAGTGTAGTAATTAGGGTAAGCCACGGGTATTGATATCGTTCTCTAGGGGAATAGGAATGCTAGTAAGGAGTTACTACGCTAAGGTTAAGGTGGAGGAAGATTATTTTTTATCTTTTTATGTTTTATGAAAGGGAAAGGTACGAATCTCGGGTATTGGATTTGGGGGGTTGGTATTTCTACCGATTACTCTACTATTATCTAATTATCTAAACTAAGGTTGTGGGAGTCTATGTCTAATTAATGTGTGCTCGTATGATAGTTTAAAGATGTGTTTACTTAGGTTGTATTACTCCTTAATTATCTCCTATTGATGGTTGAATTGCCACGTCCTTATTCTTAGTTGCGTTGTGTGTCTAAAGTTGTAGGGTATGCGTTTCTCCCTAACTCTTTGAACTTACCAAAGGGTCTCGTCTACAAACCCACTAGGGATGATAAACTCCTACTCTAAGGCGCTCTTTGGATGGTTTAGCCTACAACTACTCAGGTAATTATATTCTAAGGTTCACAAAGATGAATCAAGCATTAAGTACACAACGAATGACCTATCGCATTACTAGATCATTAATCAACTAAGATAAGAAACAACCAATCAATATTCAATAATTAAGTTTCATACTTCCTAAGCAAACACACAAATAAATTAGCCGGACATGGAGAACATGCAAGCATACACACAAATAATCAAAGACATAATTGAATTAATGAAGTAAAGACTTATCTTGATGTAAGATAGGGTTTAAAACCCTAAAATACTGTACAAGACACCTTAGGTTCGGTTTTAGGTTTTCACTCCAAAAGACTCTCCTAAAAACTGAAAAATTCGGATTCTATATATAAGATTACATATGCGACGGCGTCACCTTATGTTTCGTGACGCCGTCGTGTCGCCGTCATTAGGGTTTCGTATTGGCCACGTTAACCTTGCGACGGCGTCACCTTATGTCCGTGACGCCGTCCTCTTCAGCTTCTGACGTCGTCTGGATTGCATATAGGCCGTCTGAGTAGCGACGGCCTACTCTTTTACAACTGGACGTCGTCACTTGAAAATACGAGTTTTGAGTTCTGAACCGTCGCAAAAATCCTCGGACGGCGTCGCCATTAGCACCTGACGCCGTCGCCTTCTAATTTCAGCAACTGTGAGTGTCTCGATTTTGACTTTGGCCATTTTCTTCATATATTCGCGCCTTTTCGTCCAAATAAGTGCCATTCCAGCATTTTGCCTTCAAGAGACCTAAAAAGTGAAAAGGAACGATATTAAGCAATAACGGATACAAAAGTGATCAAATAAGGACTAAAACGACCCCTCAAAATGGTACCTTTTAAAACCTTATCAAATATCCCTACACTTGTTATTTGCTTGTCCTCAAGCAAATGTGCTTTTAACCAATTAATTTATAAGTTAGGGGTCATGAAGCATTAATTCAAAACGGTCCACAACACATATAAGCCCCGCAAAATTCATAACAAGCACGGAAATTACATACTAGCACCTCACATGGGGTGTTTGGATACTCACATCTCTCTCGGGTGTATATATGAAATATAACAAATAGGAAATGGAAGATAAACACTCATTAACCGGTCCTAGTACATAGATTACCATAGGCTTGAGAATAGATCAAACCTCCATCGCTTTGGCGTAAGCACCTAGGAAAGACTATCAAAGAGGTCTTTTAAAGGGTTGTAATGTTAGGCTTACGGTAGGGAAACAAGGGTTTGGTGGGATAGGCTATTTAGTGGTGGCAAGTCAAAAATCTCTATGTTAAATGCATATGAAGAATGGCGTTGCTAAGCCAAGACTCGACACTCTAAAACTCTAGGTAACTGAAATAAACAAACATAAATTTAAAGGATAGATGTAGGATGATAGCCCGTATGTTTTTTTTTTTTTTTTTTTTTTTTATCACTATATATTTTTTTCTTTTTCTATTTTTTTTTCGATTTTTTTTTTTTTTTTTTTTTTTCATACACTTTTACTCTACCATCCTCTAAGATAACATCAAAATACTAGGGATTTATAGGCATATCCCTACACTTGAGTTTTTATTACTCTAACACTAATTTGACCCGATTTGAAAAGATCAAAACACTTGGGGTACATTATTATGTAAACAAAGGGAATTTGAATTTTTAACGTTCCCTTCCCGTCATTTCATAAACTTTAACTTTCCCATGAATCCCAATCGTCCCAAAACTGTATACAAAAGATATGACTCGACTTAGAAACTTATGCAAGCAACTAGATAATTGAACTAAGGGTTTAGGGTGATAACAAACATTTGCACTAAAAGTGAGTGCATAAGGGGTAGGCTAAGGCGATTTGGGTGTATATTTGGGGGTGGGGTGTAAACAATGCTCTTCATTGATATTCCGGAAAAACCGAAACATCACGAGAACCGCGAAAAGGATAGGCTCTGAGGGGTTAACTAGGGGTATCGTGTACTAAAGATGAGTACAACGCAAAGGGTGTGGGGGAATTACTCAACCGATATGGAAGAAGTAATTATATTACAGGTATCAAACAAGGGTTATCCTAATGCATCTTATCATTTAGTTATTCCTAACTACACAAGTGTAGCCTCACTTGCGATCTCGGAATGCATCACAAAACAAGTTCTAGAATCTAATATACTACCGGTTCACACTCTAAGCATTAAAGATGAATGCTTTAATTCCTACTAATCTAAGGGCGATCCTCACATTTTGGTGGAATTTGGGTGGTAAAGGGTTTTTGTGCTAGTCATGCAACTTCCTATCCATGAGACGCTTTTGTTAAGACTAATGGCCCACTCCTATATGTCATAAAAAATTTCAAATTTGGTGCCAAAATTACCCTAACCGACATTTCTCATGGTTTATTACACAATCACAATTGGACAAAGCAAATAGTCAAGGATAAGCATAGTTTCAAAGTTCCCGTTTTATTTTCCCTCCCTACACTTAAACTGAACATTGTCCCCAATGTTCCCCGAAAGTATCAAAGTTATGATAATGGAAGGTAATTAAAAACGAAAGAAACTAATACTCCCCTGATTAGCTCGGTAGGATCCGTGTAAAGTGGTGGTTAAATCCTTTTCAAGAAGAATTTATGCGTGAACAGCTCCTTCCAATCTTATGTAACTTCTTCTTGACAAACTAAACCTGCACACTTGAAGAAAACAAACGAAACCTTCGCATAAAATCGGCGGTAATAATATATATAAGACTCGATTTAAACTAGGATATAATGCTTGTGGAATGGATGTTTACAGAATTTCTAAGAAAATTAAGACCTGGAAAATTCCAAAAATTTATAAGTAGCTCAGAAAACGAGAAAAAAATAATCTGATGTTTTTACTTCTTCCTGACGCCGTCAGGTTGCAATCCTGACGCCGTCAGGTTATCCTGATAAAAACTGGTCTGCGATTTTCTGGAAAAAATTCAGGAAAATTTACATCTTTAGAATCTGGAAAAAATTTCTGCAAAACATCCATTATGACTCGATACAAGCATTTGACTCGAACAAACAAACATAAATATCTTTTAGTTAATTGTTATTCTCATGTTTACGTTTCTTTTGAAAACGTGTGTAATCCTCCCTACACTTATCCTTTATGTAAAATACCTTTATATGTAATTAAGACGAAGTTAAAAACAAAATAAAGCATTTTTACAAATTCAAACATGAGGATAAACAATTAATAAAAGATATATGACACTAACAAGCAAACAATTAAGCATGGGTTGCCTCCCACGAAGCGCTTTTCTTTATTTAAGAGTCTTGTAGCTAGACTCGTAGTCGTGCTCCTACGTTTTCTCATTACCGCCCTCTTGACGGTCTCTAATGGGGGATTCCCTGTTGTAGAAGTGCCCTATAATGCACTTCTCTAAGAGTTCATCCTCTCCCCAATTGGTCCTATATTCCGGTCCTAGGCTCAAGCAATCCTTATAGAATCCGAAAATCTTAGCCATAACATAATCAACACCTTTCTCTCTATCCTCATCATTCCTATAATAGACCGACAGTTTAAGTTCCTTTTCATCATTAGAGAGTGATGAAAACTTCTCAATCTTAAACGGCATTTGGTAAGCTATGTCATCGGTCTCATTCTTGAATCGCACTACTCCTAACGAGGGGTCATAGGTCATCCCGGTGCTTTCTATGAAAGGTTTTCCTAGAATAACATGGGACAAGCTAGGGTCTATGGCCGTGCTAATATCATCCACAATTATGAAGTCCGTAGGAAACGTGAAACTACCTACATAAACGGGCAATCCCTTAACTCTACCAAGAAAATTGCAACTAACATTAGGATCATTGGGGTCTTGCCTAGTTGGAATAGGCTTCTTCAATATCCAATTGTAGTAGGTGCTAGTTATTATGTTGATTGGGGACTTGCGATCAATGTAGGCTTTTGCCACAAAAAGGTGTCCTATGGAACATGGTATGTTAAGATTCCAAGGGTTCCCAAACTTGATTCGAGGACTTTTCCTAACATACATGTGACGAAGGTCACGCACTAAGTGAGGGTGGCGAGATAGTTCTTCTTCCGTAGGAAATTTGTTGAAATAGTCAATGTCTACTTCATCTACTTCCTCGGGTGTTTCATCATCCACAAGTGTATAGTCCTCTTCGTCATTTGTTTCATTAGGTTCAACTAAGGCGATGGTATTGACGAATTGGACATGCTTCGTTAGCTTGCTTGGATCCTTAATCTCTATACCTGAAGGCTCGGGAGTTGAGATAGCACTAACCTTCTTATCACTATTAGTTATGGCTTTCAAAAGGTTGTCTATTTTCCTATCCATCTCGGCTTGTTGATGGTTAAAGCGGTCCGAGAGCTTAGCCATTTGGGTTTCTTGGGATGCAACTAGGTTTTGCAACATCCCTTCGATGTTTTGTTGGTTAGGACCGTTAGGTGGGGGCCATGAGAAATCATTGGAGGTGAATTCTTTGGTTTGTCCCCAGTAGAAGTCGGGCTTGCCTTTCCATGCCTCTCGGGTTTCATTGAAATTCCTAGGTCCGGGTATTGTAGGGAATCTTCCTCCCGTTCCATTAATACGTGAGGATGCGTAGTCAACGGAAGCGTGTTCGGGGGATCGGGTGCTAGTGCGCATGTTATGAGGATCACAAAACGGCTCGCACGAGGAAGAAACTTTGTTCACATGGTGTGAAGACTTAGGATTTTCGTAGGAACTCATGAGGAATTTAACTTGATCTTCAAGTTCGATCATCCTACGGTCGGAAGGTTGTGAGTTGATGGAAGGCAAGGAGATTGCCTTGACGGTTTTGGGCAGCTCACGGGGGCCATCCCAACTTTCGTTGTCATAGAGGGCGAGGTCCTCTATTATACCCCATGATTCTTCTGCGGTGAGATCACTAAGTTTTCCACCGGCCGCTTGGTCAATGGATCGCTTAGTGGGGAAGTTGACATGATCATAAAAGATTTGGACTTGGAGCCAAAGATCAATGCCGTGATGAGGGACTTTATGAAGTAAGTCCTTGAATCGGGTCCATGCTTCGTAGAGAGATTCACCTTGACGTTGTTGGAACATCAAGATGTCATTCCTAAGCTTAGTGGTTCTCCCCGGTGGGAAAAATTGAGCAAGGAAGCGAGAGGTAAGTGTTGGTTTTATGGATATAAATTAGTAGACGTGAGTTAGGATCGAACTCGAGACTATGGGATTGCACACTTTACGTATGAGAATTTAAAGTTAAATAATTAAATATAAATGTTGTATTTATTTATTTATTAAACGAAATAACTAACGGACGTTAAGTAATTAATGTAATGGACTAACGGGCGTTAAAGGTATTTGGAAAAGGACTTAATTGCAAAAGTTGGGAAGGTTCCGGAATCCCTATGGGATATCCAAACCGATCGGCCAAGGAGAGAAAGAAGGAAACAAACCCAACTTGTTCACCAAGCTTGCTTGGGTATATAAACAAGGCTAGGGGTTTTATTTTTCCATCTCTTGTGCTCATTAGCTAAACCCTAAAAATTGTTTTGTGTGTTTTCTTGTCCAAACCGATCGTCCATCACTTTTGGATGTCGATCCATTACTTTTCCACAAACCAAGTTATTTTGTTTGATAAAACTAGCATTACTTTAATTCGGTTTAGTATGTGTGTACAAGAACATAGTAATAACATACTTTTGTTATTATCTTGGATTGAATTACAAAACGGTAAGGGGTAATTCACATAATCCTATAAACCCTAATTAGGGTTCATCCTAATTGCTAGTTTGTGGATTTGATTCTTGTTCGGCTAGAATCAAGAAAAGGTACGCATATTCTTTTATGTTAATTAATTGTTCATTAATAAATCCTATACGCTTCCGCTTGAATACTTTGATGTTTATTGTTTATATTTATGATTAGTCATGTTATATAATTCCAACAGTGGTATCAGAGCCAGGTTTTTAATGAGTAATTAATTACATAAACGCGTAATAAAACATATAATTGTATGATGTTTGATATGTTTGATCTAGGGTTTATGTTTTATTTTGTTTGGTCGATTTTTTTTGTTAATTGGGGCGTACCCCATTTTTTTTTAAGTCGACATACACATAAATTTTTTAGGGTTTTGAAAATTGTTTGCTAACCTTATTAAAACCTAGAATTAATACATTATTACGTGCTTAATTCATGAATAATTTGTTATGTGTCATGGAATTTTATATGCGATCTTGTGGCTATTTGTATAATTGTTATGATATATCCATGATAATATATGCATATTTGTCATGGATAAGTTAACTTTGATATTGTTTAATTGTTAAGATATATTTATTTACGATAAATCTTGAATTGGGGAAGACTCCAATTACATATATTAATGAATCAATTATGTGCAATTTGGTATAATTTAATTAAGGGTTTACGCAATCGATCCATCGATGTATGTGGCTCACTTTCTATTGTTGGAGTGAAAACCCTAAATTAATATATACATTAATTTAACCTAGATATTGATTATTAATAGGGTTTTATCGAATAAGTTGCATGTGGCTACTTGTTTACACGTATAAATTGTTTATTATGTGCGCATTGTTTTTTAATAGTTTATTTTTTATTGGTATTACTTGTTTGTTTATTATGTGCGACAGTTTTAAGCAAAGGGTAATTTTTGAATAGAAAAATAATACGGACTAAACAATGGCGAAATTTGATTTGTTTTGGAAGAGTTAAGTTTTCAATAGTTTAATTGATTGGTGACTTTGGTACAATGACTGAACGGCTCACCCATTAGAATGAACTATAAAGGGGTTATTTAAGAAGTGCGCACAGTCACACTGAAAGGATGTCTAAGGTTATGCTTTTGCGCTTACCTGGTCCTCTGCCCTCTGTAAGTTCGAATGGAGCTACTTAGTAAGCCATAAAATGTACAAGCTCATCTTAAGGGCGAATTAGTTTTAATTCCATGCGCCACTTCGGTGGTAATTATCCGAAACACTAAGTCTTTACACTTATGCAAAAGTACGGTATAATGGATGATAATTAACACTAAATTCCTTGATTGGTGAACCCAATACCTCAATCAAAACTTTGATAATTTGATCTTTATGAATTGGTAATAAAAAGTTTTTTTTATTAAAATTATGCTACAAGATAAATGCATGACATCTTTGTACATATTTGATTTGACCACATAAAATCAAAACTAGTACCTTTTTAAATTAAGAATATGCCATCTAATTAAAAGGAACACTTGAAGTTGCAATTTACGTCATGACAGTACTTGGCTAGATTGTGATGGAGAGGTAAATCTCTATGTAAAGTCAGACCTTACATGGACATATTTGCAGTTCTTTAAGTTAGACACTTAAGTTGAGTAGGAAGTGAGACCTGGACTCAATTGCATAAGATGGGATGAAACATGTTTATATTTGCAATAGCGTTGGAAAATATAAATCCCATAATGATCTAGGAGTTGGAAATTGTTTGCCAATTAATGTTCGACAGATTACCTTATTATATATTTTCATTACTAGCAGATCAACTGATGTAATGGAACTATGATAATTTGGATCCTAGTTTTTCGAGAAAATTCTATGGTTATATGAATATTACCTTGGGTATTTTATTTTCTTGAAAAGTTTAATTATCGAAAATACTAAAATTGAATTTTGAAAATTCTTTAAATGTATTAATGCAACATTAAACCGTAAACGTGGGTTATTCCTGTGTTGGTAAATTGATCTACACCTGTAAGGGTTTTTTGGTAGAGTCAACTTTACTAAAAGAATTAACCTAGTCCTCTTTTCATAAGAAAGAGTGAGATCCAATCCTATTCCTTTTCATGAATGAAGAAAGGTATGATAGGACAATTAGAATTGTCTAAATTCTAAATTCATAACTCGTAAGCATTTTTTAATAGTTGCATATTTTCTGAGTTATTAAATTAGAAGCTAGACTAATTACTGCATAATTGGTAAAAGACAAACTAGCTTATTTTATCTAGTTGTTTTGTTTTGACCATTTAAAAAGTACTACTTACAATTGTTGGAATAGTAGAACTATTAAGAAAGAAATTGCATGCCCAATTATTTCAAGTTAATAGCATTGATGAATAATTCATCATCTACATAGTAGAATACATTCTTTTAAGTACATAAGTAATTGTTATGTATGAACTTTCTCAAAGGTGTAGGAAGTAAATAGTACACTATTTTCTTTCACTGGTTAATGCAACACTTACAATGTTGTCAAATCCAGTGGGAGTATTTTGTTCTTATTACTGAATAAGGAATTAATGTAATGATATCTTATTCAGTGGGAGTTACAAGCTTTGTCATTTTGATAGTAACCCATATTATCTCTAGAATGTCTTAAGATAATTACTTTCCACTTGTAGACACTTATGTTTTCAAGGATAGTCATGTACGTTTCCTTATTAGACAATGAAGTGGTTCTACATCTACTAGTTATGCTAATATCAATGACACAATCATATTAGTCACATAAACAAACATATGCCGTGTTGTTTATCTGCTACATGATGTTGTTCAATGCACAAGTGGGAGAAATCTATATTGTGTGCAAGGTACAACATATAGGTATATGATTTAAAAGGATTCTCTTGACTGCAAGGTAAGAGACTAACGTTCTAATATAACTTGTACATATCTAATTCAAGAAACACTTGGTGTTGCAATTTACGTCATGTCAGAACTTGGCGAGATTGCAACAACAAAGTAAATCTCTATGTGAAGTCAGACCTTGCATGGACATATTTGCAGTTTCTAAATTAGACAAGTATTTAGAACTTGTGTCAAAATGATATATAAGACTACTTCAAATTAGATATTTATGTATTATTAGAATGACATAAATGAAGTAATCTAATGCTACTTTAATTTGTATATTTATGAATTTTCGAATGACATAAATAAATGAATAAATAATGTAGTCCTACATTATTGTGAAGTAAATAAAATAACTTGAAATTACAATTGAAACCAAAAGTTGTGTTCATAATTACTTTAGTTAAACATGTTTATGATTCATTGTAAAGACATAAACATAAAGTCTTTTAAGACTTATAATAAAGTAAGACGTTAACTTGTTATGTTTTTTAATTAAGACATATACAAGAAGTCATAGAGGTGATCAATGATTTATAACGTATAATGGGATTATAACAGTTTATGTTCCTTGATGAGACATGGATATGAAGTGACTTGGTTAAAAGGTACTTGTGTTATAAAGCATGTAATTGGCTTGGAAAGTCTATTATACCATTAAGTTGACTTAGTTGGTAAATAGGTAAGCCAAAAGGAATATGTTTATCTTATATATTGTTAGATTGTCTTACAATATTAATTCTAATGAATACCACATGTTGATGGTATGTTCAGTTAGGAGAATCAAACTCTATTTGATTTGTTTGATTCATGATAACCATAACTTCTTTCTTAAAAAGTAACAAGGTTAGAATATTGAGTATGGATTGAATATACTCAATATGACTCCAACCTAGAAGATTAATAAAACACCATTTCGTTATGGAATGTGATGAATCACATTAAGTTTTAAAGTTGAAGATTCTGAATTTGTTAAACTACTTATGAATAGGTTATTAACAAACTAAAGTCAGGAATTGTCAATGTGTATTTGTAATGTCCCAAAAAGAGAACAATGTAATTTTGCTCTAAATTGCTAAAGTATATATAGATAGTCTATATATTACAAAAGGCAAGTGGTAGTTTTTTTTATCTTGAAAGATAAAATTACAAGATACATAATCTTCTAAAACACACTAGTAAATATCATGATGAGGTTAGACATGTAATTGATAGACCTCATGATGATGGAATTTTCATTCATATATCTGCGAAGATATCTCAGATATTTGACTTATATGCTGAGAAATATGAGTTACAGGATTATAGTAAACCTGATAATCATTATGATAGATTACCAAATATTGAATTGGGTAAATAACTCATACTATGAATGTTAAAGATGATGTCCATAAAGATAATCAATTTTGGAAATTTGGTTTATCTTAATAGTTAGACTAGAGAATGGAAATGAGTTTCTTCAAAGAGATGAAAAACCCTAGTGGTTTGAATTTCTATGTAGAAATCATATGGACAATATTGTACACATATTTAATGCATGTCTTATGACAAGATTATTAATCATACTTAAGTAATTAATTATGATTGAACATTCTTTTCAAGACACATTAAATATATAAAGATGATAATTGTCATACTAGATTTCATTAATATGAAATATGACAATGGAATATAAAAACTTTTTCTTGTGAAATTACTTGAGCGAGGACGGTAAGTAATTGAAAGTTTTTTTGAATTCATATAATCTTTGGTAGTGTACGAAGTGCAATAATTCATGAATGGATAAATGCATGCATCTATGAAATTATTCTTATGTTTAATTATTAAATCCCATTTTCGATTTATAATTAAAATAAGATAAATTTTAAGTATTCCTGAAAGCTAGTGGGAGTATTATGTTAAGTTTCTTAAATCTTATATGTTGTATAACATATAGTAAGTAACATTCCTTGTAAGCTAAATGTTAAGTCTTAAGTTGGAATGAAACTTCACTTGTAAGATTTAAGAATTAAAACATACAACCTTGAAATATATGTTTATTGTTAATAAACATGTGCAGTAAAATAAATGATTCTAATAAAACATGATATATCATTTGGGAAATTGATAAATATCTTTTGACAAGATAGAACGTGAATGAATTCTAAGTTTGAATGTAGATTCATCATGTACATCATGTTGTGTATTAAAATTGTTGTATCATTCTTGAATAAGAAGTGATTTGACAACATTGATATCTAACTAAAAGTTATTAGATAACTTGTGTAATGAATATTCTAAAAGAATTACATCCTCAACCTGGAATTGCTCCTAGATTCTATGGATGAACAATATGTCAAATGTTGTGCAAATTGTCATCAGCTTTAAACTTGAAAGTTAGGAAAGCATCAAACATTACACAATAAGATATTAAAGTTTACGGAGTTTTAATGAGCACATTGTTGTTTGTATACAATGATGCTGGTTTAATTGAGATGACACTCAATACTAGTCATGGTAGGATTTCATCCTTGTTAATGGCCATGTGAACTAGTTGTGCTTCTAAGAGCGCCGTTGCATTATACATTAAAAGAATAAGAATACTTTAAACTTTAAAATGTTTGAAAGTTTAAATTGTCATAAATTGGTGAAAGAGGATGTCACACACTTTATGAATTATTATGTGGATTGGTGAATGCACACATACAAGGACTTCACTAATTGAATTCTTGAAATAAGTATTCTCAAAATTACGATAGATCAAGTTGGTTGATTTATACCTTGTCAACAAGTATGATTGTCATTACTTGAGGTATAATTCATCAACTGGAATTTTCATGCATTGATCTATTTGGTATTTGGATAAGGGATGTTAAACAATTGTTATAATAAATCAAATACTTGGTATGTTTGATTTTATAATATATTGTATCCTATATTTGCATGTTTAATCCGTGAATAAATTTATTTATTCTAAATCGTCCGTTGTCAATTAATGATATGGGAGTATAATTAAACTAAGACAAATCTGAGTGATTTGGTAGAATATACTTGAAAGTATATTGATGAGAATGCATACCAATTTCAGATGATATTCAATGAATTGAATATAGGACTTATCCCAACTACATAATTTACTTTGTGGATATTGTTATACGTAAATTATGAATAGTTATCCCCAGACTTGAGATACCAGATAAGTGTCATGAATGTAGTGCACTTCTGTGGAACAACTTAACGCTATACGTAACTGGTAGTCATAAGGGTTGTTTCCTGAAGTGTTGCAAAGTTCATGGGTTATTCTTGTAGTCAAGATAGAATTTGTTCCTTCAAATTTATTTTGGAGTTTAATACTGTTGGGCCCCTCGTAGGGTTGACAAGATGTTTGCATGGCCATGCCCAAAGTTCTCCCCTGAATATGTTCAGAAGATTTGGTAATCTTGCTCAATCACTAATAACGAGAAACAGAATGGTTGAATAAAGAATGACTTAATTCCATATCTTTATTTAACATGGTATTAGAAACAAAAGGATAATAATAATGAGAAATCATTAAAAGGTTTTCCAGGAGCCTTGCTCGAGTTGTACTAGAGGCATCGAAGTGTTGCTAGACGCTAACCGAATGTGATCACTCTATTAAGATATATCCAAGTGGGAGCTGTTGGTTTTATGGATATAAATTAGTAGACGTGAGTTAGGATCGAACTCGAGACTATGGGATTGCACACTTTACGTATGAGAATTTAAAGTTAAATAATTAAATATAAATGTTGTATTTATTTATTTATTAAACGAAATAACTAACGGACGTTAAGTAATTAATGTAATGGACTAACGGGCGTTAAAGGTATTTGGAAAAGGACTTAATTGCAAAAGTTGGGAAGGTTCCGGAATCCCTATGGGATATCCAAACCGATCGGCCAAGGAGAGAAAGAAGGAAACAAACCCAACTTGTTCACCAAGTTTGCTTGGGTATATAAACAAGGCTAGGGGTTTTATTTTTCCATCTCTTGTGCTCATTAGCTAAACCCTAAAAATTGTTTTGTGTGTTTTCTTGTCCAAACCGATCGTCCATCACTTTTGGATGTCGATCCATTACTTTTCCACAAACCAAGTTATTTTGTTTGATAAAACTAGCATTACTTTAATTCGGTTTAGTATGTGTTTGCAAGAACATAGTAATAACATACTTTTGTTATTATCTTGGATTGAATTACAAAACGGTAAGGGGTAATTCACATAATCCTATAAACCCTAATTAGGGTTCATCCTAATTGCTAGTTTGTGGATTTGATTCTTGTTCGGCTAGAATCAAGAAAAGGTACGCATATTCTTTTATGTTAATTAATTGTTCATTAATAAATCCTATACGCTTCCGCTTGAATACTTTGATGTTTATTGTTTATATTTATGATTAGTCATGTTATATAATTCCAACAGTAAGATCATCCCAACTTGAGATGGAGCCGGCGGGAAGTCGCTCAAGCCAATTACTAGCTTGGTCCCGTAGAGAGAATTGGAAGAGACGCAGGCGCGTGGTCTCCCGAGTAGTAGCATCAAGGTCGATGGAATCGACGATTTTGAGGAAATCCCTCAGATGCTGATTTGGATCTTCGGAACGAAGTCCATGGAATGCACATCCATTTTGCACCAACCGGATGGTGTCGGATCGCAGGGCCGTAGTTTGGGCTTGGTCGGGAAGCTCAATGGTGTTCCTATAGCCTAGGTGGCTTGGTCTCGAGTATTCACCAAGAATACGGGCTCTTGGCGGGTCATTTGGTGGTGGGTTGATGAGTGGTGGTTGGTTATCACCTTCCATGATGAAAAGTGATGGGATTACGAACAAAGGTCACGAAGAAGGGGGATAGACTAAGAGAAAGCTAAAAAATGAGAAAAAATTTACTTGATAGGAATCAAGCAAAGAAACCTAAACGAGGTGGACTACTAACTAGCTATTCTATTCCCCGGCAGCGGCCAAAAACTTGATAACGCTACACGCGTCGTTCGGGGTCAAGGAAACTTCCTTTTCTTCGAGCAAGTTTTATAACACCCTAGGCAGTGAACCTAATCGTTGTAGTGTAGTAATTAGGGTAAGCCACGGGTATTGATATCGTTCTCTAGGGGAATAGGAATGCTAGTAAGGAGTTACTACGCTAAGGTTAAGGTTGAGGAAGATTATTTTTTATCTTTTTATGTTTTATGAAAGGGAAAGGTACGAATCTCGGGTATTGGATTTGGGGGGTTGGTATTTCTACCGATTACTCTACTATTATCTAATTATCTAAACTAAGGTTGTGGGAGTCTATGTCTAATTAATGTGTGCTCGTATGATAGTTTAAAGATGTGTTTACTTAGGTTGTATTACTCCTTAATTATCTCCTATTGATGGTTGAATTGTCACGTCCTTATTCTTAGTTGCGTTGTGTGTCTAAAGTTGTAGGGTATGCGTTTCTCCCTAACTCTTTGAACTTACCAAAGGGTCTCGTCTACAAACCCACTAGGGATGATAAACTCCTACTCTAAGGCGCTCTTTGGATGGTTTAGCCTACAACTACTCAGGTAATTATATTCTAAGGTTCACAAAGATGAATCAAGCATTAATTACACAACGAATGACCTATCGCATTACTAGATCATTAATCAACTAAGATAAGAAACAACCAATATTCAATAATTAAGTTTCATACTTCCTAAGCAAACACACAAATAAATTAGCCGGACATGGAGAACATGCAAGCATACACACAAATAATCAAAGACATAATTGAATTAATGAAGTAAAGACTTATCTTGATGTAAGATAGGGTTTAAAACCCTAAAATACTGTACAAGACACCTTAGGTTCGGTTTTAGGTTTTCACTCCAAAAGACTCTCCTAAAAAACTGAAAAATTCGGATTCTATATATAAGATTACATATGCGACGCCGTCACCTTATGTTTCGTGACGCCGTCGTGTCGCCGTCATTAGGGTTTCGTCTTGGCCATGTTAACCTTGCGACGGCGTCACCTTATGTCCGTGACGCCGTCCTCTTCAGCTTCTGACGTCGTCTGGATTGCATCTAGGCCGTCTGAGTAGCGACGGCCTACTCTTTTACAACTGGACGTCGTCACTTGAAAATACGAGTTTTGAGTTCTGAACCGTCGCAAAAATCCTTGGACGGCGTCGCCATTAGCACCTGACGCCGTCGCCTTCTAATTTCAGCAACTGTGAGTGTCTCGATTTTGACTTTGGCCATTTTCTTCATATATTCGCGCCTTTTCGTCCAAATAAGTGTCATTCCAGCATTTTGCCTTCAAGAGACCTAAAAAGTGAAAAAGAACGATATTAAGCAATAACGGATACAAAAGTGATCAAATAAGGACTAAAACGACCCCTCAAAATGGTACCTTTTAAAACCTTATCACCTAACCATCCTTATATCATCATACATAAAGTAAATTTGGTCGGTCTATTTGGTATTGTTCATCTGCCATTGGAACCAATTGAAAACCATTTGAAAATCAATCCAGATACTTGTGATATATTGTCAAAGTATTTTGTACCTAAATTATTTTTGATATTTTAGAAAAAGAGCTCCCCCTCAACATATGCATCGTGTATTTGAAATTGTTTTGGCACATGGAGGCAAGAGGAAGGATTCACTTCTTTGATTACCATTTTCTAAAAGATATTAACATCACTTTCCTAATCAAAATTAGTATTTTTCATACTTTGTTAGTGGTATTTTTTGAAATGATGTGGTTTTCAAAAAGTTTCTCCCCCTCAATATGTGCATAAAGATTTGAAAGTGTTTTGCACATATTAGGGAAAACATGCACATTGAAACAAATCAATCACGTTTCAATCCTTTTTGGTTTGAAATAGATGCTCCCCCTCAACATGTGCAAGGAAAATTTGAAATCGTTTGGCACATGTGGGGAGGAGAGCTTGTAGATCACTATAAAACTATTTATCGAATTATCAGTTTAAATCCAATTTAAATCACAAATTCTCCCCCGATCATAATTTTCAAATCATTTGAGATTTGTGATCTCTGTAGATTTAAATTGATTTTGAAAGCTTTTGAGGAGAATTGTGACTTGCTTATGAAAACATTTAACCGATAAGGATCAAATCTGAGACTTTAAACTCCAAAGATTAAACATACTTGAATATCTTTTGAAAACATGACATAACCTTGGTCTGAACCAATTGTATGACAAATAACCTTTTGATTTAAATGAAATCATTCTCCCCCTCAATCAATGACATAAGTTGTTGATTGAGAGATAGAGATTTTGACAAATGTCAAGTTCAGATGATTTTCAAAGATTGAGACCGAGTTATTTTTATTAGTTTTCATTAAGATAACAAATATTTTTCAAAAGAATTTATAGAAGGAAAAATATTTGTGAGGGAAACATTTGTCTTTTTAAGTGACAAACATTTGTTTTAAGAATCAGAGCATGAGATTTGAAAAATAAGATAAAGCATGGCTCTGTTCTTTCTTTAAAAAAACGGGTTATAGACTGAAATGACTATAAACCTTTTGTTTTTCTTTCTCTCAATTTTTTTTTTAATATGTACATTCGAACAACATCTAAAGACCCGTGTCACTCTTTGAATGACAGCACAAAGACCGTAGATATTATCGAATAAAAAAAACATGACAAAAAGACAATATTTTTGAAATTTTTCGGGTTTTTCAAATTTTTATGGATTTTTGAAATTTTTATATTTTTCTATTTGCTTTTTGTTGGTTTTATAATTTTGTATTTTGCTTTTTGAAAAAAATATTTACAAGAGATGGATGAATAAAAACTTTTACTCCTCGTCTTCCTCTTGAAGACGTTTGAGTGTTTCCGGTTGTAGACTCTTTAGACTAAGTCGTGGAAGAATAAACTCAAAACGTTCTCTAGGAAGAGCTTTGGTGAAGATCTATGCTAACTGGTATTTAGTCCTTACAAAATAAAGTTCCACCACACTGTTCTCCACTTGCTCCCTGATGAAATGATGTCGAATGTCAATATGCTTTGCTCTTGAATGTTGAACATTGTTGCATGAGAGAGCAATGGCACTTTTGTTATCACAATACAGAGGGATTTTATTGAATTCAAAGCCATAGTCAGATAATTGGGATCTCATCCATAGGATTTGAGCACAACAAGATGACATGGCTATGTATTCTGCCTCTGTAGAGGATATAGAAGTACTAGTTTGTTTCTTTGAAGACCAGCTCACAAGCTTATCACCCAAAAACTGAGCATCTCCTGACGTGCTTCGACGTGTATCTTGACATCTTGCATGATCAACATCTGCATAGGCTGTTAGTGACATATCGGTGTCCTTCGAGTACCAAAGTCCCATATTGATGGTTCCTTGGAGATACCGAAAGACCCGTTTAATCGCTTCAAGGTGCCTTTTGGTAGGCTTAGCCTGGTATCTAGCACACATGCATACAGCGAACAGAATAGCAGGTCTACTGGCTGTGAGGTACATCAGGGATCCAATCATACTGGAATATTTCGTTTGATCTACCATGATCCCTGAGTGGTCCTCATCCAGTTTAGTACGCTCTATCATGGGAGTGTCAACAGAGTCACAAGAATCAAGTCCAAATTTCTTTAAAATCTCATTAGCATATTTAGATTGATTTATAAAAATGCCTCCAGAGACTTTGTGAAATTTGTAATCCCAATAAAAATGACATTTGTCCTATCATTGACATTTAAAATTTGGAGCCCATCTCCTTAGAAAAACGGTCACATTCATTGGGGTCAGTCAAGGCAAAAATAATATCATCAACATAGATTTGAACGTGAATTAAATGTTTGCCTGACTTTCTGGTGAACAATGTCAGATCAACTGCTCCTTTGCTGAATCCAGTAGATAGAAGAAACTTTGATAGCGTATCATACCATGCCCTTGGAGCTTGCTTCAAACCATAAAGAGCCTTCTTCAAGCGATAGACATGAGTAGGATACTATGGATTCACAAAACCTTCAGGTTGGCTGACGTATACGACTTCTTTAAGATCTCCGTTAAGAAATGCCGTCTTTACATCCATTTGATAGACTACCATATTCTTGCTTGCAGCATTAGCCAGGAAGATTCTGATTGCCTCGATACGTGCAACTGGAGCAAATGATTCTTCAAAGTTAATACCCTCCTCTTGACGGTAACCTTTTGCAACCAATCTAGCCTTGTTCTTTAATACATCACCATGCTCACCGAGTTTTACTTTGAAGATCCATTTTAGAGCAATGATCATAGCACAGTCAGGAGCAGGTACTAATTCCCATACATCTAGTCGATCAAACTCATGAATTTCTTCTTGCATGGCATTGAACCAGCTGTCTTCATTCATGGCAGTTTTAACGTCTTTTGGTTCAATCTTAGACAGTACGGAGTTGAAGAAGCACCATAAGGCATCAGTTGCAAGTTGTTTACGAGTGGATACAGGACGAGAGGGGTTTCCAATGATGTTGTCCAATGGATGGTCATGTGACCATTTTCAAAGGTGTTCATGTGGTTGTTGTTGAGGAACTGAAGTAGCAGAGTCGTTTTCTCCTGATGAAGATGGTTCTGATGATGGTTCAGGAGCAAATATGTTCTCAAAGGCTTCAGGAGTAGCAAAGGGATTATCTCCATCATAGGTGCCAGAAACAATTCCATGATGTACACTCGATGATTGAGGATCTGATGATGAGACAGAGTGATCAACAGCAGGCGCTTCTTGACTTAATGACATAGAAACTGAAGGGTCATCTTCGTTGACAGGGATAGGAGCAGCCTCTGTTGTTGGATTTGACAGATCATTAACAATTGGGTCATAGTGTTCATCAAACATTGGATTAAACAATTTCTTTAAATCATCTTCTGTAGGAGGTACATAAGGAGTTCCTGGTGAGGGATTTTGTACAAGAGAAGAACTAATGGGACTGCTTGATGAAGGTTGTGATACGAGTCCAGAACTTGATTGTCTTGGAGCCATTTGCCTGGACAGCTCATCGAACGTGACATGAATAGTTTCCATGATATCTCGAGTTCTTTTGTTGTAGATTCGGTAACCCTTCTTGTTTGATGCATAACCAACAAAAACTTCAATGTCCTCTTTAGCTCTTAATTTACCTAAATCTTGACCGTCATTTGTTGGATAGCACAAAGCACCAAACACACGAAGGTAGGAGAGATCAGGTTTTCGTTTATGGGCAAGTTCGTATGGAGTTTTTCCATGAGAGGTGTGTATAAGGGAACGATTTTGGGTGTAGCAAGCAGTGGCAATGGCTTCAGCCCAGAGAACATTGGAACCTTTGAGTAAATCATCATTGTTCTTGTGGCTTCCACAAGAGTTCGATTTCGTCTTTCAACAACACCGTTCTGTTGAGGAGTTCGAGGAACACTTCTTTGATGACTAATTCCAACACTTTCATAAAATTGACTTAAGTCTTTGTTAACGAACTCTGTGCCATTGTCTGTTCGAACAATTCTAACAGTATTGTTAAGTCGAACCTGAAGCTGCTTGATAAGTTTGATGATGACATCTGGAGTTTCATCCTTTGTCCTCAAAAACTTTACCCAAGTAAATCGAGAGTAGTCATCAACAACGACTAAAATATATTTCTTCCCATTAATCGTTTACACTCTCATTGGTCCGCACAGATCCATATGAAGGGTATGAAGAACTTCCATTACTGAGTTTGTGGGTTTGGGTTTGTGGGCATATTTTTTGCTTTTTCCCAATTGGCATGCTGAACAAAGATGATCTTTTTCATACTTTAATTTGGGTAAGCCTCTTACAAGATCCTTTCTGGAAAGGTTATTAATGGTGCCGAAGTTCAAGTGATTGAGACGACGATGCCATAACCATGATTTTGTTTTCGAATCCTTTGACAACAAGCAGATTGGAGAAGACTTCATCATGTCTTCGATAGAGATGGTGTATAGATTTGAACCACGAGTTCCTATTAACAGTTCCACACCATCAAGTTCTCTAACGAAACAAGTATGTTTTCTAAAAGCCACTTCTAGATCGGAATCACAGAATTGACCAACAGAAAACAAGTTATGACCAAGTGTTGGTCCAAATAATTGAGTAAATTTTGATAAAAATGAAGAACACATTCATTAATAATGAAGAACAATTTTTTACAAGATTACTCAATACCAACTAGACTACATGATAACATTCTCAACTTTTTACGGGGATAATCTCGGTATATTATCCCCATTGAATGACAAATAAACTCTCATTGATCCAAGCTATGCTTGTGTTTCAATGGGAGGATGATCCTATCAACTAATACTATGTATTGTGTTTGTTTAGGAATTCATACCTATCTCTATTACAATACAGACATATATATAGCAACTAATAATACAAGACATGTGATGATGGTGACATGTGGTCCCCCATGTGGTCCATCTTCATCTTCCTCTTTTGGAAAAGCACTAACCATCCTTTTGATGTGTCATCACAATATTCCTACTCTTATGGTAAAGTCTTGTACTTGTTTGACTTATTCTCTTGGAAGTTCCCACCCATATTTTTCAGTCTGTATGTAGAGATAGCGTCTTCAGGATCACTGAGACATTTGTCAAAATCTCAGTGTCACTGGTGTTGTTTGTAGCTCATGTATTTTACTTACTGACACCGTATCAATAAGTAAAGAGTATTGAACAACACTCACTGATTTCTTTATCAGTGAGTCACTCACTATTTATTTAGTGAGTTAGGCTATTTTATTTTCAAATCTTGTTCAGGGTGATTGGGTCAATTTATTGGACCCAACAGTCTCCCCCTATTTGAATATACAAATAGCCTAAGGTGATTGGTAAAAGGTGTAAGACTGAGGGTTCAGTCTAAGGGTTCAGGTTGTTCAGTGACTGGGGTTCAGAACCTAGGTTCAGGCTGTATGATCTTTTAAGTCTCAGTAACCAGGTTCGGTGACAGGAGGTTCAATAACCAGGTTCAGTGGTCAGTGATCAGGTTCAGTGACCTTGGGGTTCAGTGACCCATGGTTCATAGACTCAGTGACCAGGTTCAGTGACCAAAGGTTCACTTTGATGCTAAGAGGGACCTGGTTCATTGTAGATACATCAGTGTCCATTCTCTTTCGCAAATTCCCTGAAGGACATTTTAATCACTAAAGTGAAAGGACCTGGTTCAACTTTTGATACATCAGTCCATTTTCTTTTGTCACTTGACTTGTATTACAACACATACATTTATGAATACAAATACATTGGTACAAATACACCCCCAATATACTTATAATCACAACATTCCTGATGTGAGAAGGTTGTTATCATTCCCATCTTTCAGTGACACAAAGGTTTCAGGACTTGACTTCAAGTATTCCAGCTGTGTAAGACTTCGGGTTCTCAAATTTTCAGTGACTCGGGTTTAGTCACCAAGAGCTCAGTGGCTCAGGTTTCAAGGACTTGGGTGTTCAGTGAGACCCGGTTTGGTTCACTATCTGAGCTTCGAGCTTCATGTTTAGGCACTTGGGAGGCTTCACGTTTACACGACCTTCACGATATGTTGAGTGTTTTGTTTATCCACTGATATTCATAGCTCCACTGATACTTATAAGTATCTCAAAACCTTAAAACACATCCTGGTTTACAATGAGCAATTTTCACCTTTTATCAACTTGACACCAGGTAATCGTTGCTCCATGGTGTAAATCAAACACCAAGCTGTTGAAACCCATTCATCAGGGACTCGTGATTCAGATTCAGTGAGAGGGTTCAGTGTGAGCAAATTCAGAGGTTCAGTGACCAGGGTTCGTGTTCAGTGGATTTGCTATAAAACTGATATATACAACTCGGTTTGTTGAGTTTTCCACTGATAACTTTTTTGTAAGGATCTCAACTTCCACTGAAACTAATTTCAGTTCCTGATGATCTCATGAAGCTAGTTTCCTTAACACTTGAGACCCTTTCTTCTTCACCATCCAGTCACACCATTTTTCAGTGACACTGACTCTCTCTTTCATCAGAAGCTCACTATCATATTTTGTTGAAACATCAGTATGATAGAACCTATTTTGAAACATCCTATACGGTCAGAGACTAAGTCAGTTTTAGGGTCTCGATTCATGGTCATAACTAGTATTACTGACTCCTGACTTGCATCATTCCCTGAGTCGACTTTGTTTAGACTCATTTGCCTTCACCATTAACCCAATTTCATCAATTGACCCCGTATCAGAAACCAAGCGACATCTGTAATATCCACAACTTCTCAACTCACTCCTCATCTCTCCGAGAGTCACAAGCACGCTTAGCTCTAGCACACACTGACAGTGTCATAAACAACTCCCTAATAACATTTTATCAGACACCCTTTGTCATCAATTTTCAGCCCAAAAATCAACTTCACGGCCAATTTGTTTCTCTGAGCTGACTGACTTCACACAAATCCACAACACCAACTTATTCAGGCTTTGTCTAAAAATCACCATCTGATCTTTGACCTACTGCCTGAGTCACAAAAAAAACTGATTCCTAACAGGCTAACACACTGATAACCAATTTCAGCTTCAACCCATTTCGATCTTACAACCACCAAAAAATAATTATCCTTGAGTCACGCTGCACTACTCCCTGAATTCAACCATCAGCTTCTCATATTACCACAAACCATCATACAATCCCAAACAACTCATTTGATTTAAAACCCATTTACCATCGCAACAACCTACCTTTATTTTCGGATAACTTATCATCATATTGACTCGACTTTGAATCTGAGTCAGTTTCTGACCTGGGTTCGGTGCTTCACTTCAAGAATATTATAAGGCTTTTAGATCGAGAGCAAGATGAGATTTTGGTGTTGACTTGTTTGCTCGGATTTGGATTTTTTATGATATGGATGAGATGGGGATTAGATGTCTTGTTTCCTTTTTTTGTTTGAGACAGGATTATGATTATTTTTGTGGTGTAAGTTTTGTAGATCTCGTTATTGAATCTGGGTTTTTGATTTGAGTGGTGGGTGTGTGGGTTTTGTTTTAATTTTTTGGATAGGATTGTGTGTGTGGGGAATTTTTTGTTGTGTTGTAGATGATATTTTCATGGGTATTTTTGTTTAGATCCGGTTCTGGTATTTGTGATGATAATATTTTTGTGCGTTGGGGATAAGAGGATAAGGTTTTTGTTTGGTGGGTAAAGTATTGACTGATTATTTCAATCAGTGGCAATTTTTGGTGATGTTTTCGTCATTTAGTAAATATCAGTGTCTTTCTCCCCCTCAAAAAATGCTATGACAGTAGCAGTTTTTGAAGGTTTCACACTTGATATTAGACTATGAAAAATGTTATCAGCAGTCTATGAACGGATCTGGATCATGAAATTAATCCACCGGCTCTGATACCACTTGTTGGTCCAAATAATTGAGTAAATTTTGATAAAAATGAAGAACACATTCATTAATAATGAAGAACAATTTGTTACAAGATTACTCAATACCAACTAGACTACATGATAACATCCTCAAATTTTTACGGGGATAATCTCGGTATATTATCCCCATTGAATGACAAATAAACTCTCATTGATCCAAGCTATGCTTGTGTTTCAATGGGAGGATGATCCTATCAACTAATACTATGTATTGTGTTTGTTTAGGAATTCATACCTATCTCTATTACAATACAGACATATATATAGCAACTAATAATACAAGACACGTGGTCCCCCATGTGGTCCATCTTCATCTTCCTCTTTTGGAAAAGCACTAACCATCCTTTTGATGTGTCATCACAATATTCCTACTCTTATGGTAAAGTCTTGTACTTGTTTGACTTATTCTCTTGTAAGTTCCCACCCATATTTTTCAGTCTGTATGTAGAGATAGCGTCTTCAGGATCACTGAGACATTTGTCAAAATCTCAGTGTCACTGGTGTTGTTTGTAGCTCATGTATTTTACTTACTGACACCGTATCAGTAAGTAAAGAGTATTGAACAACACTCACTGATTTCTTTATCAGTGAGTCACTCACTATTTATTTAGTGAGTTAGGCTATTTTATTTTCAAATCTTGTTCAGGGTGATTGGGTCAATTTATTGGACCCAACACCAAGACCTTCAACATAATATACCCTAGAGATTACACTATCGCCAACAACATAGTCTCCATAACCCATAATTGCACCAAAATGGTCGTTCCCGAATCTAACAGTCCCGATGAATTTACTCACGAAGTTCATGAGCCGCGAGCGATCTCCAGTCATATGCTTGGAACAGCCTGAGTCCAGGTACCACATAATGATTTGAACGATCTGCAGTTGAACATATACAAGAATGGATAACTGGATAATTGGGATCCTCATGCAAGAATGGGTTCCATTTTGTTAGTAACAGTGATTGGAACACCCTTATCGGAAGTAGAAACAATGGAATCATTAGGGATAGATGCAGTGCTAGTGTCCGTATTTGACCTATTCAAAGTATGTTCACTTCTTAAAGGAATAGTTCTACCAGTAGGCATCCATTTTCTAATGGGCATTGACTTAGAAAATTTAGGGCATAACTCATTAATATTAAACTTGCGGCCATTAGGTATCCATTGATAACCTATATTACTAAATTTTCTTCCTGTGGGTTTCCAATGTTTTCTAACTTTCTTTCGCCTTTGCTTTCTAGCCTTCTTAGCTTGATTTTTTGCATTAACAATTTTAACGGGGCATTTAACAGCATTAATCAACTCATTCACACCACATACATGATTAGTAACAGAAACCAAGAAATCATCATTACATGTTTTGCCAAAAGTAGTAGAATTCGCATTAATTACAGCATGCTTAGAGCTAACACTAGAATCAACACGATTTGTTTTATTCAAATTGTTCCTAAGGTGATCTTCTACTCTCTTCCACTGGACATTCCTCGCTTTCAAGGTCCTATCATTCTTTTTGTTGCCTTGAGGCTTTGACCTGCTAGCTTTGGTATCACTTTCTACTCCTGTAGAGGGAATGGGAACATTAGTTGGTTTTGCTACTTTTTGCAATTCAGGTTTAGAAGTGTTGGGATCTGAGCTACTTGAAGGCACATTAAAATTCACTTTCATAATACTGGCATGGAATGGTTTGTATGCTTAGCACTAGGCATGGAACAAGGCATCACAGCTTTATCTTTCTCACATAAGGATTTAGGACATGTTGCTCTTAAACATTCTAACAGCTCCTGAGATCGTTTGGCCTGAATGCAAGCAAACCTAATTTCACTATCAAGAGGCTTGTTTATGAAATCCTCTTCTACAATCTCACGGAGACATTCTAGACTATCCTTAAGGTGAGCAAAATAGTTATGAAATACAAGTTCGTTATTTCTAAGATGAGGAGGAATGTATTTAACCGTCACAATATATTTAGAGTCTGCAGATGACTTTGATGCAACATTCTCATTAAAGACAAGTGGCATTTTCCCTTTTACCTGACTCTTCAGATTCTCAATTTCCTTTTGTAAAGACGTAATTTTTTCGTTGTTCTTGTCACGAGTGACTTTCATTGAATCATATAACTCTGTAAAGTGTCGTTTAACTTTTTCATTTTCTTCTAGAAAACTCTCATTTTCCTTTTGTAAAACATTAACCAAGTTTTGAAGATGAAAGGTTTGAGAACACTGAGAATCTAAAGGAGAAGGCATTTGGGAGCCAGCCACATTGTTCTTTTCACCCTTTAATTGTGAAATTTGGGCTTTCAACTTTCTGATCGTGTTACAATGAGCTTGAATCTGTTCGTCACGTTTGTTTATTTCAAAAAGTGCATCAAACTCTGGAACATTTGAGGATGTCTTGATGTTTGAGGTTTTGACATTTTCTTTGAGATGTTGATATTTTAGTTGCAAATCAAAATGTTCAACTTCTAGCTTAGAAAAATGTTTTACCAAATTATCGTGATCATCCTGATCAACTTTATCATTTAATTATGAGTTTTTGTTTTCAAGCTCAATGACACGATCATGGGAAACTTTCAAGGCAACAGTTAATTCATGAAATTGAGAAGCAGTAATAGAATGCTTAGTAACAGTATAAAACACATCTTGAGCCACACAACTTAATACTAAGTTCTCATTTAAGATATGCAGATTCTTCCTTTCAATTTCATTATATTTGAGTTCCCGTTCATAATCATTTACCTCAACTATCATTGCATCAAATTCCTTTTCCATTTCTTTGATATCTGAGTTAATCCCTTTTTGAAGACTCTCAAATTGACCTTTTAATTGTTTAAAGAAAGGCATGACCTCAGTTAAATAACATTCTTTAGTTTGCTCAAAACCCCTTTCCCTTTCTGTTATCCCTGTAGGTGTGATTCTCTTCTTACATGTCTTCTCAAAATCAACAAATAATTGATAAACTACATACAGGCTGATTAAGGTCTTGCTATTAGTGGAAATAGTTCTAGGAACTAAATGCATTGGTGTATTAGGAGGATACACAGTAGCTGCAGGCACTTTCCTAAGGGGAGGGTTTATTTCAACAAGTTCACTTGCCTTTTGCTTATCCATATCTTTCTTCCAAAAAAATTGTTCTGGGGTTAATCGGGTTTGAGGCTTAAACCTGTTCAGGGAGATCCAATTTTCTTTTGTGTAATCATGGGGTTTGAACGTTATGTTTTGCTTTTTACACTCAGGATCTTTTAGCTTCTTATCCTTTTTCTCCCTATTGACTTCTTCAAATTGCATATCTTCCTCAGTGCACTTAGCGCAACTAGGTTTCTGCCTAGGCTTAAGGATTTCATTACCATTATAGATTACCTTCTGAGCCTCTCTAGCTATTTTACCATATTTAGGATTGGGTTTCTCAACGAGGGGAATACTATGTTTATCTCTTAAGACTCTATGCTTAGTGATCATGTGAGCAGTCTGAATGGTATTCCCTTGTACGTACAACTTATTTTCAAGCTTGTTTTTCAAAGTTTTTAGATTGGAAAAATCATTCAAAAGTTTTGATTCCTTAGCATTAAATTCTTGTTTAAGCACTTTAACATTATCTTGAAGTTCTTGCTTTTGCTTAACAGTTTTAGAAAGCTTTTCTTGTAAGGAATTTAACTCTTGTTTTAACACTTCTTCTCTAAAATTACTTTTTCTAATGATTGTACGCATTTGGTCATCCATTTCCTGCTCACGGGTAGTTAACTCAAACTTAGCACGTTGTTCATAAATAGCAACTTGTTCTTTATAGGCATTCAGTTCAGAGATAACAGAATCATCAGGGGCACATGCAGTATATTCATTAAAAACATAGTCATCATTGACTGCATAAGATGCATCACTTGGTACAATCTCACTTTCACTTTGTGTCACATATTGATCATATGGGACAATATTGCTATTACCCTCATTATCAATATCTGATTCATAAGTTTCAAGAGATTGTACTTTGTTATGTATCTTTTGCTCATCAACTTCATCGCATAGTTTTAATACCTCTGAAATGATTGAATCTTTGGATGGACCAGCCTGTTGTGGTGACGAGACTTTTGGAGAGACCATTGGTGAAATGCTAGCCATGAAGATTGTCTGGGCAGTAGGTTCATCATCGACATCAGAGTCAAATGCATCACAGTCAGCTACTTGAAATGCATTTTGATGATTGTGACCTATTTCCTGAATTGGCTGCTCATCCACATGAGCATCATAGGTTTTGGCATTTCCTTCAGCAAGAAACAACAACTCTTCTTCATCCAAAACCGCACCACTGTCTTGAGCTTGCACCAGCAGCATCTTGTCCCTGAAATACTCTGCATTTTGAGGGCGTTTTGGAGATGTGCAGTTCCTTGCAATGTGTCCATCACCACCACAGTTGTAGCACTTGATTGGCTTTGCTTGTCCTTGATTTGCATTCCTTCCACGATTCTGATTAGCCACATACCCTCCACTACTCCACCTCTTCCTTGTTCATATTGTCTTCCTTGAACTAGTTGCACCATAACCTTTCCATCTCTGACAATAGCATGATTATGTAGATTGGATGCAGTTCTTATTTCATTGTTAGTGTGAAGACTGTTAGTATGTGGAGTGAGGATCAAGTTTTGTTTAACCATAAGAGCCAGTTGATTGATGAAGTATTCCATGACTGCATCAGCATCAGGTTTCTTGAACCTCGGATCGGGAATGAGTTTGTGATTACCATTTCCAGTAGGTATGACTTGAGAAGCTTTGGTGGTAATTCCTACATTGGTGTAAAAGGCTGTTGAATCATTTGACGAACTTGCTTCTCCCTGTTTAGATTTGAACTGTTCAAGAATCATTCGTTCAAACATAGCATGTATCTCATTCTAAAGCAGGAAGGCATACTGATGAGTGTGTAAATACTCATCATTTTTGGTCAAATCTGAACTGCAAAACATTTAAAAACACTCAGAAATGCACCAAAATACTGAAAATATCTCAAAATTGCATTTTATATGTTTCAGATGCAAAATGTTTAAAATCAGATAAAAAACGAGCTAAGTTTGCATAATTGGCAGTTTCAGTCCCTCAACTTTCAAAATCTTGACAAAATAAGTCCCTGAGCACTTATTTTAAAAGAAAAGTCACCAAAGGTCCTTTTGAAATCATAAGTTGTCATAATTAGTCCTTTGGTGAAAAATTTCAAAAGTTTTGAGAATTTACAAGTTTGGTCCTTCAAGTTTCAAAATTGGCAAAAATAGTCCTTGGAAGTTTAAAATTGTCTTTTATGGTCCTTGTACTATTTAAACTTTTCATAATTGGTCCCTTGGCATAACTTTGCAAAATTGGCAGATTTGGTCCCTTGGTTTTTGGTGAATTGCAATTATGGTCCTTGATATTAAAACCCTTGAACCCCTTTTGAACCTTGACCCCTGCCATATACTTGTGACCCCCCCTGTTTTGAACCCCCGTCCACTATTATTACCCCCGGTCAAACCACCCAGTCAAACACCCCACCCTCATTTCCCTCCTTTTTTCTATCTTCTCCACCAACTGCCTGTAACTCCCAGTCTACCCCTCACCTCCAGCTCACTCTCACCTCTCCATGTCCCCTCCACCTCAACAACAAAACAAGAAGCATTTAAAGCTTCCCCCTCCTTGCACTCAACCCTTCCCCCAGTTGATATATCTTTTGGCGCCAAAATTTCATCAAACGGCCAATATCATCCCAACTCATCCAATGGCTTAAAAGACAAGTGGGATTTGCTCAGAGTACAAGTGGGAGCATTTTGTTGTATAAAAAGAAGAAAGGGAAGGAGAGACAAGAGTAGTTTTTAGTTTCTTAATTTCATGAATGTCGATTTTATTCTTAATGTCTTAATTTAGTTTAAAAATTGTAATCTTTATCTTTCTTGTAATAAACTAAGGTTATTTAGTCAGTTTTAACTCATTTCAAGTTCTCATTAAAAGTTTATCCAAGTTTCTTGTTTTTTAGTTTTCTTGTATTTAAGCAGTTTTAAATAATCTAAAAGCCAAGCTTCAAATAGCTTCATTAGAACTTATATAAGCTTGTTCAAGCTGTTGATAGCTTTGAATAAGCTTATCAAACAGATTCAACAACCTTTGTACCTCAGTCAACAAAAGTCAACTTTAAAGCTCAATATGGATTCAGTTATGGAATTGGGTTGATGCAGTGCTGGAATGGGTTGAATTTTAGTAGTTTAGTATAGATTGGGTTATAGTATAAGCTGCAAATAAGCTGGACTGCTGTAAGTCTTTGATTCACTTTATGTCATTTTGAGCTCAAATCTGCATATCAATGTTTTATTTGAATTAGTGTTAATTGTTAGTTTAAATAATTGCAGTTAGATTCATTTAGGTTAGTTATAGTTGGATTGAGCATTAGTTTGCATCAGTTAAACAGATTGTTAGTTGAAATTTGCATTTAGCTTTGAAAACTAGTGTTTGGATCATAGTAGTGAATCTGAGTTTAAGGATCAAGCAGAGGTCAAGATAGGTTGCATTATCTTTATTTAGCATCACTAAGCAAAGTTCAGTCATAAATTTGCACCTTAGAACCACTTTTAGTCAATATTCAATTTAATATGTTTTCATTTCATATCTGTTGGATATTTGAAGATCAAAAGCTTGATCTGTGTTCAGATATCATTAGAGTAGCTTGCATCAGTTCCATTTTACTATAAAACATCATAATCAGTTCATGAATTGGTTTCAAATCTCACAAAAGTCAAAATATCATTTCTGTGTTAAAAGTCAAAAGTGAGAAAAGCAGTTTTTCACCCAACTTGTTAGATTTATCATAGCTTCATTGCTGGTTAAAAATCATTGAAACTTTGGGCTTAACAACTTCAATTGGTCAAGAGTTTAAATATGATTTTTGTAGAATTTTTGTAATTTTTTATAAGCTTCAAATCAGCTGCTCAATAAGCTGAAAAGTGCCCTATGCACACTCAGCATACACTGAGCTGTGCACAGGCAACTTCCAGACCTTGCGCAGGTCTTGTTTTTAATCACTTGGGTCTGAAACTTGGTCTTGAGATAGTTAAGCTGGTGGTCTTTAGGTCTCCAGTTTTTGTTTTCACATTGGCTTATTGAATAAGCTTGTGCTTAAGCTAGAAGTTAAGAGAAAAACTGTTTTGGCACTTGAGTTTTTAAATCACCAAATCATTGTAGTTTGCATATTAGAGGTTTATATTAGTTGAAATAGGTTAGTATTAAGTAGATTTTACATACTCTAGCTTATGTGATAATTTGGTGCTCATTTTGTACATTTAGCTTATTACAAGTGCTTATTTATAAGCACTTTTCACTGCAGCTTCATAATCGTGCACACTAGTATATGTTTTTATATTTTTCATAGACTTAGAATAATATTTTAGACTTTTCCTGATTTTTTCATAATTTTCCATTACTGTTTGCTATTTTTCTTTATTTTAATCAGTTTTTAGGACTTTTTAAATAGCTTTTATTACAAATAAATCAGAAAATCTTCAAAAAAATAAGTTTTCAATTTTCATAGATTAAGATAAATATAAAAAGCAAAAAAATAATTTTTCCAGATTTTTCTTAGTTAAATTTGTAATTTTTAGCCATTTAATTAGTTTTAAATAGTTTTTAAATCATAGAAATTAGAATATAAATCAGAAAAATACAAATCCAATTTTCAAAAGTTTTTTTAGTTATTTTAGATTTTTGAAAAATAGTTTCACAATTTTCCCTTTTATTTTCATAATTTTTAGTATTTTAATTTAGTTTTAAAGTTTAAAATTAGTTTTTAATTCAAATTTATAAAAGAAAAATCAAGAAAATTCAATTTTAAAAATAGTGATAGCGTTTATTTAATATAATTTAGCTTTTTCATTTTCTTTCATTTTTCCTTTGTCATCTAGTATCAATCACAAACCTTTTCCCGTTCAATATCACCCGATCACTATACGTTTGGTTATTCAGTCGCACAGCTCGTTGGGACTTAACGACCCGGGGAAACACTAAACTCTCCTGGACTTAATTGCATTGCGTTCTCAAGCTGTCTGGATTTTATTACGGTTGACCATTCACAAGTGGTTGACTTGTGTAATAAAACTGACCGTTTGGGAGCCGATCAAATTTTGGCGCCGCTGCCGGGGAGCTGTGCTAATAGTCTTACGTTTAGCAGATTAGTGATTTGAATATTCACTCCTTGTTCATACCATCTATATATGTTTATATTTTCTTATAAAAATCCAAAAATCCAAAAACATCTTAAAAATCAAAAACCCAAAAAGATTTTCTTTCTTATTTTTACAAAATGTTTATCCAAAAATCCAAAAATATTCATCTTTACCCTCTTACCCTTTTTGATTCTTTATCCCTTTACCCTCTATCCATTTGATTCTAACTTCTTCTATTCTCATGGAATCTCTCGACTACGACGAATTCTGGAACGAAGTTGAAAAACTTCATACTTTATCACAAATGTCAAGAATTCGTGTTGTTCGTGATGATCCATTAATTCTGCGTAGGGAAATGGAACGAGAAACCGGGGTGACAAAGGACCAGGTACTTCCCTCTGATAATGGAAGTGCTAAATACGTCCAACCTACGGTTATCCAAAGATCTAACCCCTCAATTGCTCCTAAGCCGTCTAAAATTGATCCTAAACTTTCACAATTTACGGTTAAAAGCAATCATGCAGAATTTAGACCGGTGACTAGCAAGAATGACTTGCCTAATCTTCACGTTTCTCAAGAACCAGAACCGGAGTCCATAACGGAAGAGGGGGAAATTTCTAGCTCTCAGAGCACACCACTTGTCCCACCTCCGGATTTTTCAAAATGTTCTTCGAGACTTGATAGTCATTCGGATCACCATGTTGGTTTTGTTGATTCTTTGAATGAACCGATTCCTTCTCATAACTCTCAAATGGAATCGTCTATTCCTTGTGTCGGTTGTGGTGAGCCTCTTTTTGGTTCACCATGTCGCTGGTGTACGTGTGTACAGTGTGGTAATGATATTCGGAACGGGAGTTGTTTGTTTTGTGGTTCGAGGAATTCATTTGATTATGATCCTAATCCGAACTCATTTAACGACCCCTCAAATTTTTCCAATTACCCACCACAGCCCGACTTATCTTCATATAATCAACATAACTGCTGTGAATTTTGTGGAGGTCCTCACCAAGGATTTGAGTGTCAATCCGGAAACACGTTTGTCTATGAACAGTTTTCCGATGATGCTCAAAACTTTGGTTATGACCAATATCCATATAATTCACCAGTCCAGACTCAACAGTTTTACTGTTGTGAGAATTGTGGAGGTCCTCACGATAATCTTCAATGTCAACCGTGGAATCAAAATTACTATACTTCCGGTTTTGACAATTTCCAACCTCCACAGCACCATACGGTTCAAACTCCACCTGAGCCGTTGTCTCAAGAAATTTCCCAAGATTTTGAAACCGCAATGAAAACGCTTGATGATATGATTCGTAACTTTAAGAATCAAGTGAGTGGTGAAAAGACCATGGGAGAATTGCTAGCCGAAGAACGAGAGGCTCGCAAATCTAGGGAAGAATTATTAGTCCTAAAGCATGCAGCTCTAAGGCGTTCCCAATTTCTTAAGGCAGCTATGTATGATGATGACGAGGAGAGTTTTTATCCTTTTAAAGATAATATTTCTCAACTCCCTCAGTCTGTTGTTATCACACCCGAGATTCACACTCACTCTCTTATTATGGGGGACGAGCATCTTGACACTGTTCCTGAAAAGGAATCGGACGAATTCATAAAGTCTAGTGTTGAGAACCTTGTCCCAATCCCAAGAGAGTCACAGGGAATTCTCGAGCATTTGTGTGATATCCCTACCCCTCTTGTCTTCCCAAAAGATCATGTTGATATGTTCTCCGATTCTAATGATGATGATTCGTTATCTTGTGGAGACATCGTTTATGTGGAAGATTTACCTTCTGAGCTTGTTAGCTTAGAAGAAGAGAATGATGAAGTTACTGACACTGAAATCAAAGATGAAGCACTTCGTGCAACATTATTGAATGTTAATCTTCTCATTTCTAGAATCGAGGCTTTTAATGAAAAGCCTATTTCATCTCCTATCCCCATTAAGGATAGTGACATTCTTTCCGATGATTCTATTCCGGAAATGAAAGCCTTCTGTTTTGATAATATGGGAGAGAATATTAGTGGCAGTACCACTTTTCATTCTAATAATTCTCTCCCCGATTATGAATCATTTACATTGGAGGAGTTCACCAGTGAACCCACTCATATCAATTCTGAATATGATTCATTCACCTTCAAGGAGTTCTCAGATGAACTCACTCATATCATATCTCCGCCGGAGTATGATAATTTCTACTTTGATCTAGACACACCCATAATATGTCTTGATCAAGCGAGCTTAACTGATGAGATTCATGAAACTATGAATTCTCCTATTGAGGATAAAGAGTTAGTCATGATTTTTATCATGATTTTCTTTCTTTTCTTCATATATTCTGTCACTTCTCCTGTTCTTCACTCCTTCGGGAATGAAGACATTATCTTTGATCCCAGCATCTCCATGTACCATTATCTTGAGCCGGGAATATATCTCATCGGTGTGGAACTTTCACGTGCTTCAAATGTTTGTCCAAACATCTTGAATGAAAGTCCGATGGAGATTGTTTCTTCCACTTTGCTTCCCCATGAACAAATTAATGCGGGGTTGAGTCAAGCTAGCGACTCGGGAATCAAAAACAATAGCACACCATATGGGTTTTCACCCATATTTCTGACTTCTTTCTACTTTCTACCACCCTAGTGTGGGGGTGATGCCCCACATGTTATATATATATATATCTATATAAAAAAAAAATTCAAGTAATGGCCGTAGTATTTTCTTTTTACGTTCTATGTTTCGGCATAACAGCCGGTACTTTGAATATTGAGGGCAATATTCATTTCTAGTGTGGGGGGGAATTCTCACGAATTTTATCATGTAATTATACCACCCAATTCCCCCATTTTTGGCCAAATTTTTTTTTTTGGAGTAAGTGTTTTACACTTACTCAGCTTATGGTTATCAGTCCGCCATGTCTAATAAACAAAAGGATTGGCTAATCCAGGAGCAAACGGCTCTTGGTAAAGATACCTCAAATCCGTTGACGGCTTGCAATTTGCCCAAAATTGTATGGTGTTCAGCTCACCATATCTTTAATTAGTGAAGAGTTGGCTAGCCCGCAAGTTTATGGCTTGTGGTAAAGGCAGTTGGAAAACCATAATTGGTAATCGACTCACCAAAGATATTTTATCTAATAGTTGGCTAGTCCAGAAGCAAACGGCTTCTGGTAAAGACAAATCAAAACCGTTGAAAGCTGGTGGTTTGCTCAAAATCATTTGGTTATCATTGTACCAAGGTTCTTACTTGAACTGAAACAATTGGCTACTCCAGAAGTAATGGCTTTTGGTAAAGAGATTCAAAATCCATTAAGTTTTCTCAAAAGATTGCTAGGGACTAGCAATAGTTTAGTGTGGGGGATTGATGAGTGTGTAAATACTCATCATTTTTGGTCAAATCTGAACTGCAAAACATTTAAAAACACTCAGAAATGCACCAAAATACTGAAAATATCTCAAAATTGCATTTTATATGTTTCAGATGCAAAATGTTTAAAATCAGATAAAAAACGACCTAAGTTTGCATAATTGGCAGTTTTAGTCCCTCAACTTTCAAAATCTTGACAAAATCAGTCCCTGAGCACTTATTTTAAAAGAAAAGTCACCAAAGGTCCTTTTGAAATCATAAGTTGTCATATTTAGTCCTTTGGTGAAAAATTTCAAAAGTTTTGAGAATTTACAAGTTTGGTCCTTCAAGTTTCAAAATTGGCAAAAATAGTCCTTGGAAGTTTAAAAATGTCTTTTAAGGTCCTTGTACTATTGAAACTTGTAATAATTGGTCCCTTGGCATAACTTTGCAAAATTGGCAGATTTGGTCCCTTGGTTTTTGGTGAATTGCAATTATGGTCCTTGATATTAAAACCCTTGAACCCCTTTTGAACCTTGACCCCTGCCATATACTTGTGACCCCCCCTGTTTTGAACCCCCGTCCACTATTATTACCCCCGGTCAAACCACCCAGTCAAACACCACACCCTCATTTCCCTCCTTTTTTCTATCTTCTCCACCAACTGCCTGCAACTCCCAGTCTACCCCTCACCTCCAGCTCACTCTCACCTCTCCATGTCCCCTCCACCTCAACAACAAAACAAGAAGCATTTAAAGCTCCCCCTCCTTGCACTCAACCCTTCCCCCAGTTGATATATCTTTTGGCGCCAAAATTTCATCAAACGGCCAATATCATCCCAACTCATCCAATGGCTTAAAAGACAAGTGGGATTTGCTCAGAGTACAAGTGGGAGCATTTTGTTGTATAAAAAGAAGAAAGGGAAGGAGAGACAAGAGTAGTTTTTAGTTTCTTAATTTCATGAATGTCGATTTTATTCTTAATGTCTTAATTTAGTTTAAAAATTGTAATCTTTATCTTTCTTGTAATAAACTAAGGTTATTTAGTCAGTTTTAACTCATTTCAAGTTCTCATTAAAAGTTTATCCAAGTTTCTTGTTTTTTAGTTTTCTTGTATTTAAGCAGTTTTAAATAATCTAAAAGCCAAGCTTCAAATAGCTTCATTAGAACTTATATAAGCTTGTTCAAGCTGTTGATAGCTTTGAATAAGCTTATCAAACAGATTCAACAACCTTTGTACCTCAGTCAACAAAAGTCAACTGTAAAGCTCAATATGGATTCAGTTATGGAATTGGGTTGATGCAGTGCTGGAATGGGTTGAATTTTAGTAGTTTAGTATAGATTGGGTTATAGTATAAGCTGCAATTAAGCTGGACTGCTGTAAGTCTTTGATTCACTTTATGTCATTTTGAGCTCAAATCTGCATATCAATGTTTTATTTGAATTAGTGTTAATTGTTAGTTTAAATCATTGCAGTTAGATTCATTTAGGTTAGTTATAGTTGGATTGAGCATTAGTTTGCATCAGTTAAACAGATTGTTAGTTGAAATTTGCATTTAGCTTTGAAAACTAGTGTTTGGATCATAGTAGTGAATCTGAGTTTAAGGATCAAGCAGAGGTCAAGATAGGTTGCATTATCTTTATTTAGCATCACTAAGCAAAGTTCAGTCATAAATTTGCACCTTAGAACCACTTTTAGTCAATATTCAATTTAATCTGTTTTCATTTCATATCTGTTGGATATTTGAAGATCAAAAGCTTGATCTGTGTTCAGATATCATTAGAGTAGCTTGAATCAGTTCCATTTTACTATAAAACATCATAATCAGTTCATGAATTGGTTTCAAATCTCACAAAAGTCAAAATATCATTTCTGTGTTAAAAGTCAAAAGTGAGAAAAGCAGTTTTTCACCCAACTTGTTAGATTTATCATAGCTTCATTTCTGGTTAAAAATCATTGAAACTTTGGGCTTAACAACTTCAATTGGTCAAGAGTTGAAATATGATTTTTGTAGAATTTTTGTAATTTTTTATAAGCTTCAAATCAGCTGCTCAATAAGCTGAAAAGTGCCCTGTGCACACTCAGCATACACTGAGCTGTGCACAGGCAACTTCCAGACCTTGTGCAGGTCTTGTTTTTAATCACTTGGGTCTGAAACTTGGTCTTGAGATAGTTAAGCTGGTGGTCTTGAGGTCTCCAGTTTTGGTTTTCACATTGGCTTATTGAATAAGCTTGTGCTTAAGCTAGAAGTTAAGAGAAAAACTGTTTTGGCACTTGAGTTTTTAAATCACCAAATCATTGTAGTTTGAATCTTAGAGGTTTAGATTAGTTGAAATAGGTTAGTATTAAGTAGATTTTACATACTCTAGCTTATGTGATAATTTGGTGCTCATTTGGTACATTTAGCTTATTACAAGTGCTTATTTATAAGCACTTTTCACTGCAGCTTCATAATCTTGCACACTAGTATATGTTTTATATTTTTCATAGACTTAGAATAATATTTTAGACTTTTCCTGAATTTTTCATAATTTTCCATTACTGTTTGCTATTTTTCTTTATTTTAATCAGTTTTTAGAACTTTTTAAATAGCTTTTATTACAAATAAATCAGAAAATCTTCAAAAAAATAAGTTTTCAATTTTCATAGATTAAGATAAATATAAAAAGCAAAAAAATAATTTTTCCAGATTTTTCTTAGTTAAATTTGTAATTTTTAGCCATTTAATTAGTTTTAAATAGTTTTTAAATCATAGAAATTAGAATATAAATCAGAAAAATACAAATCCAATTTTCAAAAGTTTTTTTTAGTTATTTTAGATTTTTGAAAAATAGTGTCACAATTTTCCCTTTTATTTTCATAATTTTTAGTATTTTAATTTAGTTTTAAAGTTTAAAATTAGTTTTTAATTCAAATTTATAAAAGAAAAATCAAGAAAATTCAATTTTAAAAATAGTGATAGCGTTTATTTAATATAATTTAGCTTTTTCATTTTCTTTCATTTTTCCTTTGTCATCTAGTATCAATCACAAACCTTTTCCCGTTCAATATCACCCGATCACTATACGTTTGGTTATTCAGTCGCACAGCTCGTTGGGACTTAACGACCCGGGGAAACACTAAACTCTCCTGGACTTAATTGCATTGCGTTCTCAAGCTGTCTGGCTTTTATTACGGTTGACCATTCACAAGTGGTTGACTTGTGTAATAAAACTGACCGTTTGGGAGCCGATCACATACAGTTGCTCATAGTTGGTATTCTTTGATCCTTTGGTTAGCTTCACAGAGGTGACAAATTTGTGCCATTCGGGATTCATGTTGTTCACAAACTTTGAGTTCAGCTGAATATTTGGCATGGTCATTTTGATATTTCACATGTCATTCACAAGCTTGTGGAATCTCACGTAATATTCATAGACACTTTCTTCTGGTTTCATCTTAAAGTGCTCAAATTCATCATACAGTTGTGATTCTCTGTCTTCCTTGGTTAATTCAGAACCCGAGAGAAGCATATTGACATTATCCCAAACCGCCTTGGCTTCAGTGTTGTGATTGATAAGCTTGTAGATATCTTTTGGAAGACCCTGAAGTATAATGTTTGAAGCCCTGATATCAGCATCGTATCTCTTTTTCTCCTTATCACTGAGCTCATCATACGTCTTTGGTCTGTCCAAACCTAATATCACAGTACCATCCGCAGCAGTTTCAAGTGTGTCTTTTGTAGTCTCAATCTGATAAGGTCCTTCATCAATTGACTTGAGAATGTTGACCCTATTTTCCTTTCCCAAACAGCACAACCTAATTCGTTGAGCCCATGAGTCATAGTCAGTTCTGTCAAGCATGGGTGGACGAGTATCTGATCCAGCTGCTTGAACGTCCTCAGCTACAGAAGAGATGACTGTAGGCACGTTGGTAGACATAATTACAGATTTCACGGGGATTTTATAACTCTATGATTAAACCGGGAAATAGATTCTTTCACGGGATTTTACTAAATCAAGAGAAAACCGTATCAAAAACAATAATCAACCAAGTCACTATAAACCTTGAAGACAAGTCGCTAATTAACCAAGTCGCTAAGTATACAAGTCGCTAGACACAACTCGCTAATAGTACCAACTCGCTAAGTAGACAAGTCGCTAAAGAACAACTCGCTAATAGTACCAACTCGCTAAGTAGACAAGTCGCTAAAGAACAACACGCTAAAAGCTCAAGTCACTGTGAACCAAGTCGCTAGATACAAGTCGCTAAAGCAACAACTCGCTAAGCTGACAAGTCGCTAAAGAACAACTCGCTAAGTGTGCAAGTCGCTAAGGAACAACTCGCTAAGAGGCCAAGTCACTAAAGAGCAACTCGCTAGTCACAACAAAGTCAAGTCGCTGAGAATAGTAAAGACAAGTCGCTATGTTGAACAAGTCGCTAGCCGAAGTGGTACATCCACTACTTTGTACTATTTGTCTCCTTGTCTCAATAGACAGGTCGCTAGTGCTCAAGTCGCTACCACTTCAACTACAAGTCGCTGAAAACTAAAGAAACAAGTCGCTACGAAGAAAAATTATCCGAGACTCAAGTCGCTAGCTATAAAAACTTAAACACAACCCTTTTCAATCTAAAACAAGCCCAACCACAGTGATTCAAGCTTTCCAAATCAAAACCCAAGCACTTACAATGATTCTAAACACAAAAGTACAATCAAAATTCAAACTTTAACACAAGAAATGATCCAAATGATGCAAAAACCACTAAACTTTTTCAAACCCAAAAACCATATAAAACCACTAGAAATCCAAGAACATGTAAGAGAGATGATCAAACCATGGCTCTTGATACCATTTGTAACATATTGGATTTCACAAACACATTAAACCATGATCAAATGGGGCGTATACTTTGAGGTTTTTAGAGAGAGAAAGTTTAGAGGTTTGGGAACTTAGTGAGAGAAAGTAAAAGTATTATTATGAGCTCCAACCCTCTACCTTGGGAGGTAGAGGGTATTTATAGTATCTTACATAAACGCCACCTACGGGCTGTGGATCAGGCATACAGTGGGTAAAGACCCGTCCGTCCTCCACGGTGTTACAAAACTAAATACTAACTAACATTAAATAACTACGACTACGAGCTTTCTAACGATTACATATACTTGAGGTGACCGACACTTTAATAACTGGATTTACTAAATCCTAACATTCTTTATTTATATAAGGATCCTAGTTGATCGGTCGAGCTTCTCGTGCTTTCCTAAACGATTTTGATAACCTATTTAAACCCGAGGTGAGACTTCGATCTTTATTAAAGGTCGCCTTTGTTTTTAAAAAAATCTCAGAGTTTATAGTTGTACAAGTTTAACAATATTAAATTAACCATAAGTATACTATACGTTTTAATTACACATGTTTCCCAATTACCCACACAAAGTCATCAATATATTTACCTACCTTTTTGCAATATTTTATAAAACTCATCACATCCTCATACCAAGATCAGTTATATACACAATAGTGATAATTACGTTTTTTTTTCGAATAATAAATGGCACTAAAGCAGCAGGTTGTTTCTTCCCTTTTCTTTCTCTCATTCGGTGTACCAAAACAAGTATACATATCCATTTATTATACATCAGCCTTCCAACCTTTTTATCCAGTCAAACATGTAATTCAGTTGCTCTTTTGTTTTACACTAAATAGATAGTAAGGCTATTAAGTTTGGTGATTTATATATATCTACCTATACTATAAAGAGAAGTGCCTTATTTACTATGAGGCTTCCACAAAATGACACATCAGCATATAACAGTCTGGAACTATTCAACAATTTTAAAAAGTTTATGTGCATCACTCATATATCTGTCACTCAACCTGCTTCCACATTTTCACTTCCATCTTCTTTTTATCTCTTCATGCTCCCGTCAAACAATATCTCCGGTGAGAACATCTCGTCCTTTTTCTTTTTTTTCCTTTTGTTTCTTGCTTTAAATTTCTTTTTTCCCCCAGTTTGTTGCTTTAAGTTTAATTATGTGATTTCAGTTAATTTGGTTGTTCTAATTTGTTTTTTTTCTTAAAAGTAAATTTATTAAGAAAACAAGCCAACAAAGGGCAAAGTACAAACAAAGAGAACCAAGGCCATGGACAAAATCCCATGCTCAAAATACACAACTGCTAACAACTATATATGAAATACATCAAAAATAACATAAAAATCAAAAGATACAAAGCCAAAAATACCCCTGAGAACATACCAGAAGTAACCCCAGTGTACTCTGAATCCATAGAAGGAACTGAGACCAATCAGGACCCTCTAATCCATCACCATACACTAAGGCACAAAACTGGACTGATAGCTCATATAAATGAAATAAAAAGGTATCAATGCAACCATCCAAAGCCATGAAGAATCCATCCAAAAAAATAGCATCCAAAATCATCATGAAGGGTGAAAACATAAGACCCTTCAACCTTCCATAACATCCAACAGTCAAGATAGATAAAGGGAGTGCCAATGAAGCAGTTTAAGAGAGATTGCCTCCTCAAAAACCTACCTAATGTAAAACCCAGAGGGAAAAACCATAAAGTAGGAAAAGAGTACAACTCTCCCTTAAACCTCCCCCACACCATGTGAACAATAAACCTGCAAACACAAGAATCACCATAACAGCAAGTGTTCCCATACTAGGGGGTTAGAACATAGCAGAAATAATCCAAGACCCCATTCTTGGTGAGATACAACACATGCCTATCCCTGCTAGAGTTCATAGTATCAATCCCCAATAAACCTAAACCAGATATCGAAGTGGTATACCCATGATCACCCCTATCATAAGTTTCATTGCATTTCCAAAAACCTGTTCCCCCATGGACCAGGTTATCCCAACCATACACAAATAACCTATCTATCATCATCAAACTCATTCCCATATAGCTCCCTAAGAACATCCTTTTGATACACATTCATACTAATAGGCAGATTCCAGGTCTTAGAAGCTCTAACAACATCTTTAGTTTGCTTAAGATTAAGACCTCTCAGTTTGAATCTCATAGTTTCACAAATAATATCAAATAAGCTATCCTCATTTCTATCATTCTGCCTAAAGATTCTAAAGTTCCTTTCCTGCCACAGAAAGTATATAGCAGCAGAAAAAAATAACCTCTGTATAACACTCCAGATCTTGTTAGAAGCAGTTTTACATGTAATCCTAGAGATAACACTGGCCAAATTGTTGCTAATATCACCTAACAAAGTCATTGGTTTGAGCCTTTCCCAGATTTTCTTAGAATATTCACAAGAGAAAAACAAGTGACCATGGGATTCATTCTCATTTCTACATAAGAGACAAGTGAGATCAGGAACATGGAACCACTTAGTAAGTCTGTCCCTAGTCTTAAGTCTGCACTTAACTGCCATCCAAGTAATGAACGCATGCCTCGGGATGCATTGAGAGAACTAGATATGCTTATACCATATAACCTTAGGAGCCTCAGTTCTAATAGCCTTCCACACCTCACTAACACCGAAGTCCTTCACCTTACCTTTCCTATTACACCACATAACCTTATCCTCAACATTCCTATCAATGCACGGAACTGGAATATTAAGAACCTCATCAAATCTGTGGTCCCACTCCCTAGGCCAAATCTAAACACCATTATCAATCATATCCACAACTTTAGTATCTAAACTAAGCCCAGCCTGAGTAATCATATTGTGACTAATGAGTTTACTTAGCGGACCCTTACCATGCCATTTATCAAACCAGATATTACAAAATTCACCATTCCCAATCTTAATTCTAACAAACTCCTTAACAGTATCCCTAAGCTGAAGGATCTGTTTCCAACCCCAAGATTGACTCTTTTTAAACTTGACATCCCATATATTCCCTCCCTAAAGCTTATAGGCTTTAATCCATTTTACCCAAATGGAATCCTTGTTACTAGCAATATTCCATAGGTGCTTAGACATAAGAGCAATGTTCCATTCACGAAGGGATCTAAGACCTAGACCACCCTGAGACTTAGGTTTGCACGTATCCTTCCAGTTAACACTGACCAAACCAATAGCACTATTCCCACCAGCCCAAAGGAACTTTTTCAGCAGTTTATCAATAGTATCACACACAAGAATAGGCAGAATAAACATGGAGCACCAGTAAACATGCAACGAATATAAGATGGATGCCACTAATTGCAATCTACTAGCAAGCGAGAGGGATTTATTTCTCCAGACCTTAACTTTGTTTTGAATAGCCTCAATAAGGACCCTACAATCACCAGATGTAATTTTCTTAGACACCAAAGGGACACCTAAGTATCTGATGGGAAGCACACCATTTCTAAAGGGCATAACCAACTTAATATCATTAATAACATCCTGAGGCAGGCTACAAAAGAAAGCCTTACTCTTGTTCATACTAGGATACAAACCAGAAGACATGATAAATTCATCAAGTCCTCTACGCAAAATAGAAGCAGAAACCATGTCCCCATGACAAAGCATGAGGAGATCATCTGCAAAGCAAAGACTGGTGATATTAAGTTTACCACAACCAGAGTGGTATTTGAACCTATTGTCACTCCTAATCTGCCTCATAACCATAAGGTTCAACACCTTCATAATCAGAGTGAAAAGGTAGGGCGATATAGGATCACCCTGCCTTAACCCTCTCTTAACCTTAAAGAAACTATGAGTCTCACCATTAACACAGATGGAAAAAGAAGCATTTCTAAGACAGGCCATAATCCAATGTATCATAACAGGGTGGAACCCAAACTCTCTAAGAGATGCCTCAAGAAAGTTCCAACTAACAGTGTCGTAAGCTTTTTGTATATCAATCTTAAAAGCACAATTCCTAGCCTTATATTGCCAATTATAACCAGTCATAAATTCCTGAGCAAGGAGGATATTATCACTAATCTGCCTACCCGGGATGAAAGCACTTTGATTGAAATCAACAAGCTCATTAAGGACATTCTTAAGCCTATTGGTAATCACTTTACTAATGCCCTTATAAACAACATTACAACAAGAAATCGGTCTGAAATCAGAAACTCTAGCAGGGGACTTGATCTTAGGCATAAGAGAAATTAAAGTTGTGTTGAACTCACCAAGAAGCTTACCACTTGAAAAGAATTCCTTTAGAGCAGCACAAGTATCATCACCAATAACACTCCAAGCTGCTTTGAAAAACTTTGAAGAGTACCCATCAGGACCAGCTGCTTTGTTATCTTCAATGCTAAAAATCGCTTGCTTGATCTCATCATCAGCAACTGGTTTAATCAAGTCCATAGCCCTATCCACATTAAGCTTTTTCAGGAACAAACTGCTAGCATCTTCAATTTCAAATACATCATCATGAGTACCTAAAAATTTCTGGAAATGAGAAACAAAAATGTTAGCAACATCAACTCCATAATGTGGGTTTCCACTCTCATCATATACCACTTCAATTCTGCTCTTACTAACTCTGCCCTTCACAATGTTATGGAAATAAGCACTATTGAAATCCCCCTCACTCAACCATTGTATCTTAGTCTTCTGCCTTAACAGTTTCTCTTCATCACTAGCAGCTTCTCTAAAAGCATGAGCATAAGCCATCTCTTCTTCCCTAAGACTGAAATTATTAGGGTCCTTATCCAAACACATTTGGACCCTAGCTAATTCAGTCCTAAGAAACTTGACTTTTTCAAAAATGTTTCCATTAGCCCTGTTCAGACCCCTCATGTGCTTTTTCACATTCTTAAGTCTATTTCAGTGAATTTGGTTGTTCTAATTTGTTTTTGTGATGCTTGTAGACATGGTTTCTTTAATCTTGATTTGAAGAAAAATGACAACGATGGGTAATTCATGTTTGAAGGTATATTATTTTATTTATTGCAATAAATTTAATTATGTAATTTTTATTGGGATGGATTAGTTTGTTTTTTTGGGGATAGGTTATTGATTACACCTACAAGGTTTCTTAAAAGGTTATTTGCTTTTTCTTTATTTTACGTGTTTTAGTTTGTTGTTTTGTTTTGTTTTGTTTTTGTTTCCCAGCCTCGATTGTTGCAGGTACATGATGATTGTTGCATAGTAAGATTGCTAATGATGAAATGCTTTTCTATATTAATATTGTGGCTTTTAGTTTACATGTTTTTTAAAATTACTCATGAGAATATATTGGTGATGAGTAGGAACAAAGTCATCAAAATGAAAGGCTCTGCCATGTGAATTAAGGGACATGGTGGATAAAGCAATTGGAGGATGGATCAGATACACCGGTTGTATTTTTTGTTGAAAAAAGTTTGTTTAATGATTTAGTAAAGTAGATATGTAGGTTTATTTACTATTTTTATGTTAGTAAAAAAAATGTTTAAAGCTACATTAGTTATTTGTTGTATTTGTCCTTCTATATTTTTACTTTAAAAAAAATTTGCTTAGAGAATTATATATGTAAGACATTATACAACATACATGAGTGAAAGCTAAATATGTATGTATGTTTACTGATGATTTTAGAAGAGTGCATATATTGTGTTAATACTTATAGATTTTTTATAGTTCACTTAAATTGTTGTACAACTTATATAGTTGTTTGTCAACTTAGTGAATTTGGAGGTTGATAACAAGAAAAGAAAAATATAACTTACTCGAGGTACCGACCCTCCTTAAAATACAAAGGGCAACCGCCCCCCCGCCCCCACCCCCTCCCCCTTTTATTTTTATTTTCATTTTTAAAATTTTATTTATATAAAAAAAAACTATAAACCTGAAAGTACGAAACAGAAAACATAAAGTTTAATAAGTCAAACGCTTAAAACTGTCAAAAATACGAAACAAAAACTGACAAAAAACTGTGTCGTACTGAAAACATTGGGAGGACAAAAAGAATTTTTGACCAAACCCTCCTTTAGTCACATAAAAAGGGGTTCCTATAGTATAACCCCTTAGGGCGGTGGCAGTCATGATTCCATGCCTCTTCCATGTCTCACCACCCACCAATAATATCTTGCCACCTCATTTCATGCCTCTCTCATGCCTCACCATACTTTTTTAGTGGCAACCATGATTCCATGCCTCACCTAATTTTATTTTTAATTTTTTATATTTATAATTATATTAAACAATTTAATAAAAGCATAATATTTCATTAATAATTAAAAGAAAATTACATAATACTTAGAAAAAAGAGAGGAAATCACTAGTTATCGAGGTATGGTAAGTCTTGAGCCGCTACGTGCTCCGTAAGATCATATTGGATACGGTGATGGATATCTTCGTCGAGTAACTCCGGTAGTACATTTGGGTCATAAACTGGCGCGACCGGCTGATCCATTATATGAACCGGTGATATTGCCATCCCGTCGTCTTTTAAAATCATATTGTGAAATATTATACACGTATAAACGATTTTTCGAATCTTTTCGACGGACATAGCCCAGAGAGGATGACTGAGAATAATCCATTTTCCCTTAAGAACTCTCGACTATATAATTCAATTATCGCATCGCAAAAATGATCAAGGCATTCACCTACAAAATTAAAAAAAAAATGAAAACTTTATAAAGAAAATCGAATTAAAAAAAAAATTTTAAAAATGAAAACTTTATAAAATTGAGAAGGTTAACCTGACGTTTTTCGTTCCATGTTTAAATAGTCATCAAATCTATCTGGAGGTTCACCCGTTGCGAGTTGCCGAATGGCCGATGTGCATTTTTGTAACGCCGTGAAACTTTTTTTCCCCTCGCGTCTTCGCCCTCTTGAAACCATTCGAAAATCGCTTCAATGTCACTAACAATTTTTTGAAACAAGCTTTTATTCATACGAAACCTTTCACGAAAAACATTGGCGGGAAACTTTGGGTTTTCTTCGACGAAATAGTCATTCATTAGAGTTTGTAGAGCTTTTTCACGAAAACGGGTGACATACTTCTGGGTTTCGGTAGTGCTTGGGCTTGCCGTGTCTTCAATGGAATCGTACACGGCTAAAAAGGTTGATAGGGTACTACATGTGGATAACAATACTTCGGAAGAGTCGGAGGGAAAACTAACTCGTCCTCGGATGAGGAAGAGGATGATGAAGACATTTTGTTTAGAGTATTGTAGTGATGTGTTTGAGTAAAAATGTAAGTGTTTTGTTTGTGTGAAAATATGGTAAATGGGTAGTGTTTAATATGGTAAATGGTGTCATTCAAGAAATTGAGTGAAGATGGTAGGTAAATAGGTTTTAACGTATCTCACGTCACTATGTTCTGAATAGAATTTATTTGTATTTATAGAAGTATAATTTATATATTACATATGCTAAGCCTTTTATTTTTTTTGTATGCTAGAAAATAGTGAAAGAAACTAACAAGTATAAATGATGTTGAATGCTAGAAAGAATTTTATAATTGTCGAAAGTATAAATGTGTCAAAGGCTAGAAAGTACTTTCACCTCCCCCTTTCACCATGTGGATTATTTTGAAAGAAACAAGTATATAAACCTCTATTTCATTTTGAAATTTGAATTTTTAAATTTACTAGCTCCTTTGAGATTTTTGTAAAATCTTGGTCAACGAGTTTTATAGCAATTTATTCCTTGAAGCTCAATACAGAAAAATAATAGCAATCTAATGAAGTAGTTCATTTCATCATTCTTAAATCAACATCTATGTATGGTTAATATATCATAGGGTTGTGTGTAGCCAAAGGTCTACTTGGTTTCAATAATAAACTATGTTACTTTGACTATCTATGCTACTTTGAGTATGGCAGGGGTGTGCGGTTTGAAAGTTAAGTCATAAGTAGGTATGGGAGTGTAGTGTCATAGATTCATAGCTAGACATGGTTGAGATATAGCATGTATACAAGTTTTCAAATCATGAAGCAAATTTTTTCCTATCAATCTATCATATTCAGAAGTTTTATTAGGAAGTATAATTACTCAAAGAGAAAGTAATATATGATTCATCAATAATGTATAAAGAACACATCTATGCAACTTTCAGAAAGCAATCATACGAACTTTGAAAATGTATCTAAACTTTTGTGGCCTAGAGCTTACCTATGTTATATATGAGTACCTAATATGGTAAACATCTAAAATTCAAAAAAGTCAAAATCAAATAATGGGAATTGTCTGTGAAAAATAAAAGGCCTACAGGTTGGGTGAATTGGGTGTGGCAGAAGTATGGGCCATGAGGCAAAAAATTGTATAGAATGGTGTAAGATTTTGTCAATCGACCATTTTCATATGGGATATACAATAAAGGATTTTGGTCAAAATGTATAAACTGTGATGCACACCGTACAACATTTTTATGCGTGCAATGATTGGAAACTCCCGCTATATGGGGATCTGTATAAACTGCCTCTTTTCATATTCCTTATTGCGTATGTATGTGATGAAGGAATTACTATTAAGAGAAATGATACATAGACCTAAAACTTAAACCTAAAAGTTGACCTAAAAACACTTGGCAAGATCCTGACGGCTGCAGACAAGGACCCGCTTATTTTACAACCCGTCAGGATCTGGGTGTTTTTAGGTCCACTTTTAGGCCAAGTTTTAGGCCAATGTATCATTTCTCTATTATTAATATTCCTTTCTAATTTGTCATACTATCATTTCAAACCCACAAACATGCACCGGTGATTTGAAAAGTTATTTTCAAAATTTGATGTCGGATTTTAATGTGTTTATAAGTAGAATTAACATTTTTTTTCAATTTTAATCATAGCAATACTTTTATTATTCGTTGATAAGTAGAATGATATGAAAAACGTCAAAATTAACTATCTTGGGTCGTGCTAAGCACAGCCTAAGAGCTTACCTAGTATTTCAACAAGTAGAAGCAACTTAGTATGCAACCTAATCTCAAAGCACTCTTTTTATCCTTGTTTCTTTTTAGTCCACCGCCACTAAGAAATCAAGGTTTACTTATAAATGGATCTAAAAGATGAGTCTCTAGCATAGTATTAGCCATATCAACATCACATGAAAAGTCTATAGCATTATTAGTTAAGCCAAAAATAATTTTGCCTATCACTGCCATATTAGACCAAATCACAAACGCAACTAAATATAGTTTACAGCCCATAAGCTCATCTACATGTAGCATCAGCGGAATCGAGAGTTTGTCTAACGGATTAAAAATCGAGTAATCAGCTATTCTATAACATGTCATCTTAACTATATGCATACATATCAAATGCAAGATGAATGTTACCTTGACATTGGAACCTGATTCGGAATCTGAAACTTATTCACCAACTCCTTTTACGTAATGTTGCTTATGTTAATAGGGTTCATGCTTGTGCTTGTATGTTCCTTTATGATATATAGGTTAACATGTGAGATATATATAAGAACTGATTTGGGCCAAAATCCCGTAAAAATCCCTACCCAATCGAAAGTCTTGTAACCAACTAATCATCACACGTCTCTATCTCTTTTTCTTTTCTTCTTTTTATTTTTATTTTAATTTAAAACTTGTCATATTCCAGACAAGTCCATTCACTTTGTGTTAATACATATACAACCCTTAGACTACTATTTAGTTTATATCTAGTACCCAAAGTTAAATAAACCACCATTTCCACTCAATAAAATTCTGAGTATTACAAATAAACACAATAGCTAGATCGATCCCATTATTGATTACCTAAAAGACGGAAAGCTCACGGACGACCCGGTCGTCGCAAGAAAGATTCGAATCAAAGTGCCATATTACTCTCTAAAGCAGGGTACTTTATATAGGAAGGGTTACTTAATGTCGTGGTTAAGATGCATTTGCCCGAATCAAGCACAATACATTCTCCAGGAAGCGCATTTTGGATCCTGTGGAGCACACGTGGGAGCAAGGACCATCGAAAAAGCAGCGCAACTAGGGTATTCTTGGCCAACAATGTACAGAGATGCAACACAAGTCGTCAACACATGCCGAAACTGTCAACAACACGCCCCTGTATTGCGAAAACCGCAATATGATATTGTTAATACAAATAAACCATAAAAACGTTTATTTATATTTTATGATCTTTTAATGTTTTGTCTATAACAATCGTAAAATCATTTTAAAGAAATAAATAAAATACGTAAAAGTTTTGAGACAATAGTTTACTAACGCACTTTTACTAAACATATAAAATCATCAAACATGTTTAGTTGGATAAGTTATATAAATCTAAAACCATTTTTATAAAACACTTACAAAGTAATTTTGGTTACATATACTTTATAAAAAAATGTATGTAATTAATATAACTTGTAATGGGTAAATGATGGGTAAAAACCAAATTTCATAACCCATACCCATGGAGCATGATCTATAACTCATTATCCATTACATGACATCATGCATGAAATCATGTTGGATATAATCCATGATCCATGACCCAAATTCCATGACCCATGACCAAGATCCATGACTCATTGACTAGGTACAATGTATCTTGTTGGCTATCCATGATGCAAAGTCCATGACCCATGGTCAATAACCCAAACCCCATAACCAGGTTTGCAACCCAAAATCCGAACTAGCCTGACCCAGCTGTCGGATCCCTTAGATTGCACTGGCCGGATCCCTTGGGTAAGGGATCCGCCGGATATGTGGGAACTGTAGGCAGTTTGGTTATAAATAGTGAGTCATTTCTTTCTTACTCACTACCCCTTTTAGACATATCTTCTCTCTATGTTCTAACCTCTCTAACCTCATATCAAAAGGATCATTCTATGTAGTTTTCTCTTTGTGTGATTTTCTAGGTTCCACTTAAAGGTGAGTTCACAACCTCTTGAAGACGTGCAAGCTCAAGGTTATGAGTTGCTAAGCTCTGTCATCATCAATACCACTGAAGTGCATCTTGTTTATAGTTCTTCTCTTCCTCTATTAGTGTGTCAAGTTGAAGGCATTAGTGTATAGTGCCAAATGTGTACATTTGATATGGGGCGTCGATTTATATATAGCAGTTTGGGTTATAGGGTATTGTTATCCTTTGAAGTGTTATAAAAAAAGAGTTTGTCTCCTTTGGGTTATAGTGTTGGTTAGTAGTTCCTCCTTTGTAATGGAACTCGATATCTAGCCTTGTACCGGATAAAGTGCATGCAAAATTGTGATAGGTTTGGTTCTACCTCGTGGAAGAACTCGGTGTCTAGCCTTATACCGGAAAAAGTGTAGGCGACGTTGTGAAGGCTTCTCCACCATATTAAGGAGCCTGTGTTGTGTAGTGCTTAGAAACTCTCGAGTTGGGTACTCGTGGAGTTGATTAGGGCAAGGAAGGAGTCCTTGTAGCCAAACCACTATAAATACTTGTGTCGTGGTTTTGTGTTGCTTTAATCTTTATCTATTTGCATTATTTATGTATATGTTTATCTATCAATATCCAACACACAATCTAAATAGATTGACATAAGTCGATCTAAATACTTTAAAACAAAGTTTTAATCGGCAACACTATTCAACCCCTCCCCTTCTAGTTTTCCACAATTGGCATCAGAGATTCGTTACCAAGTTTCTTAGAGTATATTGTACTTTAAAAACTTGATACGGTCCGTGTATGTTTGAAAACTACAAAGAATGAAATTTCTTAAAACAAAAACTATGTTTCAAAAGAATTTTTATATCATTGGATGTTGTTACATGTTATCATCTACTTTATTTTACATTTTATTTTTGTTTCTATATTACAAAAATGCACTAATATTACTTCCCATTTTGTTTAGTAGATCCCAAAATAAGCAGGACATCAAGTTCATCGGTAATAAGATAAATTTCCCCCAAAAGTTGTCCAAACATATTACCTAGTAGATCTCGAAGAACCTAGAGTTGTCCATTAATAATTCTCTTCAAAAGGATACTCAAATTGCAATAGAGGTATGACTTTAATAAGACTTATCTCTAAGTGATATTAGTAATCAAGTGTGTACTTGATCTATACATGTCGCTAATTGAAAATTATGTGTGTATATTTTTCCTCATATAAATGTCTAAATATATTTATATGATATACGTGGTATATACCTGGTGTCCCTAGAGAACTTCGTGCCTACGTGCCATCGTCCGTCTAAACCTAGGTGTGTCAATATGTGTTGTCTAAACCTAATCTCTAAAAATATAATCTTTCTAAACACAAATAAAACAAAACAAAATTTTCAAAAACTCCTCTTTCCCTATAAAAATCTCAAGCGTCAAACCCCCTCACCAATCCCATTTTTCAAATCTTGCACTTTCAAAATTCTCAGACACTCACAACTTCATCCCCTTCATCATCTCATTTCGAGAAATCCAATCCAAGGAAGAACTTCGTCATCATGGTCTATATCGCTCTCGTGATCGTTGTCATCTCGCTCATCGCCCTCGTTTACCCCATGATCACATTCTCGCATGGAGACATGTTTTTTGTTTTGCTAATCTACATTTGTATCATTTATCCGATCCTTTGTATTGCTTTAAGCATTGAAATGAAATATAAATGATGTCTTAGTTATCTCATTTCAATTCCGTGTAATATGTTTTATTTTTATTTTTATTTCTTTTCTTTTCTCACACGAGCACTCAAAATCTCGACGTGTTTAAAACCATGAGTGTTAGTTCAAGAAATCATACTGGCTAAAACACATTTATTTTCTAACACATGAAACTATAAGTTATATAAATAGAACGTACGTCAAAAACCAAAACAATTATTTGTCACCTCTGCAGGTCTCCAAGATCCCTGGATCTTAACTGGCCGGATCCTGTTCAAAAGGAACCAGCGGAACCGAAAGAACAGATGACATAATACTTGTGAAACTCATGCACTCTTCTCCTTTGCCTACACAACACCTTAATATCACCTTAAAAAAATATTTTATGAAAGCTTGCTATAATAAGTAGTTTCACTAAGTGTTAAAAAGATTGATTCAAAAATATAAGGTTGTCATTATATTAAAATAATAAAAACGTTAGGAGATCCTATCTTGTCACTTTGCTATAATCCAAAACTGTGATTAAGAATGCTTAAAAGTGTCACCAATCGAAAATATTCATATTCTCGAAGCTTTACTATGTATTAACATACTTATGTAAACATTCCTCCCGTGTCAATATGTCTCAACATGTCTCATAAGTATGACTTTGATCATCAACTCACTTATGTCTACATTCCAAACACCTCTCTTGAACCGAACACCCCCGATAATCATGTTCGTGGGTTCAATAATCTTGAAACTCGTTTCTTTCATGAAGGACGTGTTGTTGACTCGCCTCTAATCTTCCAATAATGTATCAATACTTCATTTCTCACCATCAACGAGAAAATTTATCCGCGGTTCGTTTTGGAATTCTTTCGTCAATTTAAGCTCGTTCGTAACGAGGATCGTTCTCTATCATTATGGTTTTGGATCAAAAACCAAAAGTTTGTTCTAACTCTTGAGCAATTTGCTTACATTTTCTGAATTCCAAATTATGGACAATGTGTTTTCACTGAAGATTGGTCCCTTGATTCTCTTTTTAACTATCATGAAGAAAACAGTCCATACTATTCATACATACCCTCTCCACAAAAAAATCACACGTCTTCTGTGTGTTCCTCAACGTTTCAACTATCCAAATCCAAACATAATTTACACATATGAACTCATGGATGAACTAAAACCTCTTGAAGTCATTCTACATGAGAATTTTTTGAGTCTTACAGGAAATCATGAGATACTTCTCGCATGTTGTGATCACATTATCTACTGTCTCCTAACCCAACAACCATACAATCTTGCCTATTTCTTTGCTAGGCGAATTGTAAACCTCCAAGGCAGCAAGAACAAACTAATACCTTATGGGATGTTCCTAACACGTCTCTATCATCACTTCATGCACTATCATCCACAATTTCAAAGCCCTCAATATTCACTTGTGAATAAAATGATGAAACCTTTGAATGCATCCTTCATTGCCTCCTTTGTCATTTCTGAATCATCGACCGTCCACGACCCACTTGGTGATCCATCAAACGAAAACAACAAATGAAAGAAGTTAGCTTATGAATAAAAGATTTCATACCCTTTCTAAAATCATCTTTTTCTTTGGTTCACCATTGTAACTTGATCATTTCTATGAAATATTTGTTGGTTGATCAATTTGTCAATAATTGCTCAAAATTCTATGTGATGCTTATATGCTAACTTCTACATGCTATCTTTGCTATGTTTTACTTGTATAGATATATGCTTGCTATAGAGATCATTGATTTCAAAATTTGATATGTGGAACTATTTTTTACGAACATTCTGTGATGAAATCGGTCTCAAAAGCTGGATCCCTTGGCTATATCTAGTCGGATCCCTCAAGGGAAGGATCAGGAGGATCCGGGTAGACAGAAACTTGTTTTATGTCTTTTAGCATCACTCCAACCTCCCAGACCTTATTGGACTAGTTGAACATGCTATATTAGGATCACTTAGATTTTCCTTAGGCTCAATTGATTCCACGTTCACTCATGGATGACTTAGGAACACATTCAAGGTGTTTTTGATTTTTTATTACTTCAAAACTCACCATATTTCCTCTCCAATGTTTACACATTGCTTCTCTCATCTCAAAACACCTAGTTTGATATTTTTTTCATTTTTAACAAATTGATTTTACTCATTTAACCTTAAAATGCTCTAAAATCTTATTTTTCATTTCTCATGATTTTTAAGGAATTTTCTAAAGTTTTCTTTAATCACCATCTGGTTTCTACAATTATTTACCATCCTCAAAACTCGTAGTAACATCCATGATCACCCATTGGTGTTTCTAAAACTCCATTTTCCCCATAAAAGTCACCATTGGCTATTCTCACTCATTATACTTGGCCATTTAAGTCTTCTACCATTTAAGACACCTTAGACCAAATCACTCAGGATATATAGGTACTAGACCTTGCTAGAACCTAATCATTCATTTTCCTACCTTTTGTTAGCCGGATCCCTAGCTTAAAGCTAGCTGGATCCCTCAAATGAGGGAACCGTTGGAACCGACTGCACAGAATAATAATTATCACTTGAGATAATCATTTCAAACCCTCTTAGTTAATCTAAACACTCCACACTGTCTTAAATGACTCCCTAGAACAGAGCAACATTGTAGTTCATTCTTATGCATGCAAATCATTGCAATTTGAAGAATTTTAGTGGTCTAGGCTTTCATTCACTTGCCTAATTTCTCTCTTTATAAACCACTTGTGTTTGTGCTTTTAAATCACCATCCAAACACTCATTCTCAGTAGCAAAACTTCTTCTTTCAACTTTTACCTTTCACTATTTCACCATGAGAAAAGCACCTAGTGCAAACTCATCAATCAAAATCCCTCCAAGGAAAATTGCTCGTGTTGTCCATGAAATTTCATCAAACGAGTCATCACCCAACAAAATTAGAGTTCCTCTCCAAACAACTCTACCCATTAAACCAACTCCTCAAAGACTTGTTTTCACCAAACAACCTTTGCCAAACACCACCATACCTTCAAAACCAAACACTCCTATCTCTACTAAAACAACCAAACCTTCACCTCTAGAACGTAGAGTTCTCTCCTTCACCACACCTCACTCATCACCAAACCAATACTCTCTAGAAGAGTTGCCACCTAGGCCTTCTCATCTACCTCCATTGCCCACATTTTCATCAATGATAAAATGGTACCACAACAACCTTCTCACCAAAACCTCGGTGTTGGAACTTCACTAGCACTCGTGTCTTTCTCTCCTTCACCCTCAAATGGTCCATTTTGGATTATGAGACACTTCCAACCTCAACAACTGGATCACATGCATGTTGACACTTCCTTACCTCCACCACCAACACATATGCCACCACTTTCATCCTTTGTGGAACCACCACCTTCTTCATCAAACTTACCTCCACAAACTTCTTTATTCTTACCATACAAATCAAACTTACCTCCACAAACTTCTTCTTCCTTTGTGGAGCCACCACCTACTTCAAACTTACCTCCACAAACTTCTCCATTCTTACCACCACCATTTCCAAGCTATGACAATGATTGCTATCATTGTCAACATGTCCAAGGGTTAGTCAATGAACTACGTGATGAAATACGTTTCATGTTCTATCACCTTCTTGAGCGTTTTGATGAAGTCAACAAACCTAACCGTCCCTAAAACCTTGAAATGCAAGCACACGTGGTGTTCTTTCTAGTCTTAGGCGCAACTTAGGTTGTTAGAATTTGTCTTATTTTGTTACATGTTTGTATCATTTTCTTAGTTTTAGAGAATTGATATATGTGTATCATTTCTCTAATTTTATTAAATGAAACTACATGTTTGTATGTTATATGGTTATGTGAACATGTTTGGTGCAACAATACATGACTTACTTGGACTGTTACATCAATATTTGTGTCTATATTGCTGCTACTAAGCTGCAAGTACCCGGATACCTCAACTTTGTCTTGACGGATCCCTCAAGTGAAGGATCCGGCAGAACCGGGTGGACAGAAATACTTTTAAGCTAACTTTAAAGCTCATTTGCAGGAAACAACGCACCATATACTTGTTTTCTAACATTTGTTTTGCAGATTTTTAAAATACACATGGAGACCTTGACGCCCTCAACAAGGGGGAGCTTTTCGTCAAAGCAAAATATTGCAAAATACTTGCAATACACTCGTTTAGCCTTCCTAATTACTTGACGCCCTCATCAAGGGGGAGCATCCATCAAGGGGGGGGGGGAGCTAAAACGAGACTCTTTTCTTACCTTACTACTTATTCTCTCTACACTTCTTTCTGTAAATCTTTCTTTTCTACATGTCTTACTTTCTAAAATATTTTCTTAAAACTCTTTCTAAATCTTTCTTTTCTACTATGTGTTAGTTTCTTTTTGACGCTCTTTTTATTTCGACAAAAAGGGGGAGAAGAGAGTAAAAACTCCAATTCGAAATTTTACGAATTTTAATTTTTACTTAAAATAATTTTATGTTTTGTCATCAACAAAAAGGGGGAGATTGTTAATACAAATAAACCATAAATTACGATCTTCTAATGTTTTGTCGATAACAATCGTAAAATCATTTTAAAGAAATAAATAAAATACGTAAAAGCTTTAAGGCAATAGTTTACTAACACACTTTTACTAAACATATAAATTTATCAAAACATGTTTAGTTGGATAAGTTATATAAAACCAAAACCATTTTTATAAAACACTTACAAAGTAATTTTGGTTATTTATACTTTATAAAAATGTATATGTATTTAATATAACTTGTAATGGGTAAATGATGGGTAAAAACCAAAGCCCATAACCCATACCCATAGAGCATGATCCATTGCATGAAATCATGTTGGATATAATCCATGATCCATGACCCAAAGTCCATGACCCATGACCAAGATCCATTACCCATTGACTAGGTACAATGTATCTTGTTGGGTATCCATGATCCAAAGTCCATGACCCATGGTCCATAACCAATAACCCATAACCCGATTTGCAACCCAAAATCCAGACTAGCCTGACCCAGCTGCCGGATCCCTTAGATTGCACTAGTCGGATCCCTTGGGTAAGGTATCCGCCGGATACGTGGGAACTGCAGGCAGTTTGCCTATAATAGTGAGCCATTTCTCTCTTGCTCACTACCCCTTTTAAACATATCTTCTCTTTATGTTCTAACCTCTCTAACCTCATATCCAAAGGATCATTCTATGTAGTTTTCTCTTTGTGTGATTCTCTATGTTCTTCTTAAAGGTGAGATCACAACCTCTTGAAGACGTGCAAGCTAAAGGTCATGAGTTGCTAAGCTTCGTCATCATCAAGACCACTGAAGTGCATCTTGTTGATAGTTCTTCTCTTCCTCTATTAGTGTGTCAAGTTGAAGGCATTGGTGTATAGTGCCAAATGTGTACATTCGATATGGAGCGTCGATGTATATTTGTGTAGTTTGAGTTATAGGGTATTGATACCCTTTGAAGTGTTGTAAAAAAGGAGTTTTTCTCTTTTGGGTTGTAGTGTTGGTTAGTAGTTCCTCCTTTGTAATGGAACTCGGTATCTAGACTTGTATCGGATAAAGTGTAGGCAACATTGTGATAGGTTTGGTTATACCTCGTGGAAGAACTTGGTGTCTAGCCTTGTACCGGATAAAGTGTAGGCGACGTTGTGAAGGCTTCTCTGCCATATTAAGTAGCATGTGTTGTGTAGTGCTTAGAAACTCTCGAGTTGGGTACTCGGGGAGTGGAGTAGGGCAAGGAAGGAGTCCTTGTAGCCGAACCACTATAAATATTTGTGTCGTGGTTTTGTGTTCCTTTACTCTTTATCTCTTTGCATTATTTATGTATATGTTTATCTATCAATATCCAACATACAATCTAAATAGATTGACATAAGTCGATCTAAATACATTAAAACAAAGTTTTAATTGACAAAACTATTCAATCCCCCTTCTAGTTTTCCACAGATATGACCAACATCTACAATCCGTGGCCATTTTACCAATAGGAATCGACATAGTTGGGCCCTTTCCTGAGGCACCGGGGAGAGTAAAATTCTTAGTCGTAGCAATTGATTATTTCACAAAATGGGTAGAGGCTGCACTGTTGGCAACAATTATTGGTAACAACATTCTTTAATTTGTTTGGACCAACATTGTGTACCGTTTTGGAATTCCAGGCATCATAATAAGCGACAATGGAAAGCAATTTTTAGAAAATCCCTTTCGTGATTGGTGTAGCGAGCTTAATATCAAGCAACAATTTACCTCAGTGGCACACCCCCAAGCGAACGGAGAAACAAAGGTGACTAACAGGACCCTATTACAAGGACTCAAAACCAGGTTAGGGAAGTCAAAAGGTCAGTGGGTTGAAGAATTATCGAACGTGCTATGGGCATGCCACACGACAACAAAAGCAGGTAACAATTGTACCCCATTCAGTTTGGTATACGGATCTGAAGTTGTACTTCCCCTAGAAATAGGAATCCCTACCTACCGCATATCTTCGTATGACGAAAGTAGAAACAACGAATAACTCCGATTAAATCTAGAGTTTTTAGAGGAAAGAAGGGAACTGGCAGCACTACGCGAAGCCAAATATAAACACCAAACTGAGCAATACTATAACCAAAAGGTACGCTATCGACACCTCAAAGTTGGAGACCACGTACTTCGAAAAAATGAAGCAAGTAGACAATAGGGACAAAAGAAACTCGACCCCAACTGGGAAGGGCCATACCAAATTATTGAGGCCAAATGTCCAAGAACGTATGTACTTACAGACATGCACGGGAAAACAATACCAAGGACGTGGCACAATAGCAACTTACGCAAGTTCTATTTCTAGCTAATGAATCGCCATGTCTCGTACCAAGCGTACCATGTAAAGCAATATGTATATAAATAACATGTGCGATCACATTGTTAAATAAATTTCTTATTGAATGACAAAAGGGGTACTTTAGTACAATATTTGTACGTTATAGAGTATGACTAATAAATGATTGTGTGTTCCGTAGCACGCGACGTCCAAGTATTCTGAAAAATAAAGGATAAATATGGAGTGAAAGCTACATAAATCAAGCTCAAAAGAGCAACATGATTAAATCCGGATATTATCCCGCCATTAAAAGGGATAAAACAAATTTTGGCCCAACGAATTATACTTAAAAAAATATTGCAAAAAAATCATTCAACGACAACTCATTTCCAAAATAAGTAAACACAAAAAATAAATTATCGTACGGGTTAAGGTATGTCTCGTATATCGATAGAGCATGCATACAACTCATACGAAAGCTTATTATACATTAGTTGTGCTTAGTTTACATGTAACACATTTACGTTACATTTCTAATGATTGCTATCTACTCTTGATAATATATATGGTAGTAGCCTATAGACTGACATGACACCTAATAGTAAATAACTCATATGAATGAAGATGGATATTAGATTCACAACTCATTTTATAAATATCACATAGTGTACGTAAACAAGTTATACAAACTGTGATTCCAACATAACCAACTATAACATATATATTACACAATTCACATACTTATCTATGTAGCACATAACAGTTTATTATTGTATCTATGAATTTAATAAACAATCCAACTGTAATGAATTTTCCTTATTACATTTCGATTTTTCACATAGACAGTTTACGTATGGTACCAATAAATAACAATACCATTAGAACACATTTGAGCTATAATACACCAAGCATACAACTGCATGCGTGCGTGTCGTCTAAATCCAAAACATAAGACACAATATAAATTTGCCAAGTATGGATACTTATTAAACTTCAAAGTAGTACAAAACATGAACATACCATTCATAAACGAAAACGAGCCTATATTATAGTAAGGAGAAGTACATATCCGAAGTAGCCCAATATGTTACAAACATCAAAATTTGGCTACTGGACCCGCTTATAGTAAGTTAAGACACGTCCGAAGCAAAATGACACAAACATAAACTTAAAAAAGGGATATCTAAACCACCGTGAACTTAATCGGCATGACTCGGATCCTCGCCACCGCCACCATGTCGAAGTACATAGCGAAGCAAGGCACACGACAACTCGGGAGCCTTGATTATATCGTCCATGACCGCCCAAATTTCTTTCTTCAGCCGTGAAACAGCTTGCGCAATCCTCTCAATCATACTAGGATCGACGTCGATATGACCTCCATCGCTAGCAATCAACAAAGAAAAATCTTGGGCTTCCCTCCTTCCCAACTGGCGACCTTGCTCAATCACAACCTCTTTAACCTTCAACATCTCCATATCAAACTCCTCGCTCTGTAGAACCCTAAAAACCATCCGGGGAATTGCCTCACGCATAACCCATGCTAACTCATTCTCCAAGCACTCCTTTTCCCTCTGAAAGAGGTGTAACGTATTGATCATACCCGCTTCTTGTTGCCTCAGCTTATCAAGTTCTCCGCTACATGGTTGTAACTCGAACACGCACGAAAATACTTGCTTTTTAGCTCATTAATTTCGTAACGAAGGACGTTGCCCTCGTCGACTAGCTCTTGAATTCTTTTATGATAAGCTTCAACTAAAGGAGTAGAGAGAGGCCCCATAGCGGCATACTCGGCCATCGGGTTATACGCCCAGTTAGGGTCACTAGACATATTGTTATTTACTAGTGAGAATGATAATGTGGATATGCAGAGAGGGTTGGATGGTGTACTGTATATATAGGAGGGAAATCTTAACTTTGAAGCAAGTGGCAAGTAGACTATAAGGTGACTCACACAAGCTATAACCCTTATGACTAGAGAAACCTACACCTATTATGTGAGATCACGATAAATAGGGACTCAAAATAGTGGAATTAAGACCATGCAAGTATTAATTAAATACCATACTTACATGCTCGGGGACATAATAACGTATATATGCAAAGGGCGTATACACGCTCGGGGACATAACAACACATACGCGAGAAATATATGCATGCTCGGAACTTGCATGCAAAATACATTTATACTAACAAATTCATATATGCACGTAAACATGCATCCAAAATAACTAAACTGTACAATTCAAAAATGAGGTGATATTTTGATGCATGTGAATAAGTTACATGGACGCATGTGAAGCTGATAGGAGAATGCTCCAAGTTGGTAAAACAAATTATCTTCTAGAAATGACAATAAATGCCTAATTGCGCCAGTTGAGAAGCAATTGACAAATATTCAAATTGGATGTCAGAGAATATGACAGAGGAATATATTCGAGTGTCAGATATATTCACTTCTTATCCGATCTCAAGATTTGATTCATTACTCGCTTATAAAAAAGGGCAAGTAAGTTGCCAAAACACACAACTCAAATCAAATACAAATAGCTTAACTTTCTTTTTATAGTAATTGCTTTCGATAACTATGATACCTCTACGCACAGTTGTAAAAAACGATATCAAAAAGTGTAATAACACCGCAAAGTCAAGTCAATGAAACAAACAAACACTAGTGTATGCATCACATCTCCATAAACCCCAAACAACCAACCAACCGATCTACAAAAATGAAGTCTCAAATTACTCAATTAATCAATTTCAGATCCCCAATTTTAATACAATAAATAGATGCAGCAACCAGTATCATCACCATTTGCTTTAATTCCACTTGCTTTAAATCACGATTATAATAATCTATCTCCTGAAGGTTTCCATCTTTCTAGGTTTTTATTTCTACCTTCACTTCTCTTATCTCCTGGAAAAGGCTACACTGACAGTGACTGTGACGGTGACGGTGACAGTGGTGGTATGGATTTTTCGAAAGTTGGTGAGAAGTTTTTGAGCTCGGTTCGGTCCGCGAGATCTCTCGGTTTCCTTCCGTCGAGCTCTGATCGTCCTGAGGTAGTTAGGTTTTGTTAGGTTGCTTAATTTGTGAATGTAGTGGTTGTTTGATAGTGTAGTGTAGATTACGGTAGTAGATCATAGTGTTTGTTAGTTTACGGTGAAATGTTATGCTGTTTATTAGTAAATTGTGAGGTAGTTAGGTTTCGTTTCGTTGCTTAATTTGCGAGTGTAGTGGTTGTTTGATAGTTTAGTGTAGATTGAGGTAATAGATCATAGTGCTTGCTAGTTTACGGTGAAATGTTATGCTTTTTAGTAGTAAATTGTTAGGTAGTTAGGTTTTCGATTGATTTATTTTGTTACGTGATTTGCGAATGTAGTGGTTGTTTGATAGTGTCGTGTAGTTTGATCATGATGTTTGTTGGTGAAGTGTGAGTTTGTATGTATTTGTTGATATGCGGCTGTTGTTAGTTGTGTTTAGTTCGATTGTCCTGAGGTAATTCGGAAGGTTACGGTTTCGGTTTGAGCGATTTTGTTGCTTAGTTTACGAATGTGTTAGTTATTTGGTAGTTTATTGTAGAATGTGGATTAAGGCGAGAGATCATGGTGCTTGTTAGGGTTCATTGAGAAGTTATGATGTTTGTTAGTGGATTGTGAGTTTCTACATATATTGTTGGTATGCGGCTAATGTTTGTTGTGTTGAGCTTTGTCCTGTTTTTTATTAATTTGAAAGTCACAGTTTCGGTTTGATCTATTTCGTTGCGTAATTACGGATGCGTTAGTTAGTTGACACTGTACTGTAATACGATCATGCTGTTTCACCTGTTTGATAGTGAAGTGTGAATTCATACTAATTCATCGGTTTGCGGCTTTTGTTAGTTGCGTTTACTTAGGCTCTATTCGTCAGCGTGCGGCTTTTATGAGTAAGAGTCGTTGTAAATTAGTTGTAGGGCTTCCTCATGGGTTTTCTGACCGGAGAATATAGGATCTTATTTGTGCTTGTTAGCAGTAAAAACTTGATTTCAGACAAGCTAGCATACTATTATATTAGAGGGCAGAGAGAGGGAGAGCTAAATTTTCTTATCCAAGCATAGACTTCATGAGTAAGGCCCCATACGACAAAGGCTATGACATTAGCTGATCGTAATTAGCTTTCGAAGTATAGCTTAAAAACCATCTAGAGTAGAATGTGCAGCCTACGTTTCTGAATTGACCTTAATAAATTGGATACGCTAGTAGTGTCAATGTATGGTCTTATTAGTTTATGTAAATTCTAGCTTGGTTCTATATTGGTTGCCATGGCCAATTGGTAGGCGTTTCTTATCCATGAGTGTGTTTTTCTTATCATGGGATCTTTAATGTATTCCAGCACAAACGTTTGTCAATGTATATCGGATTTTCCTTTTTCTCCAAGACATTGTTCATTTGCTGTTTATTGCATGCAATTTGGAAAATGATGCTCACAATATGGTGGTATCACTTGCTCATTTAGATTCTTGAGATGATCCCAATAATGTTTCTCGATAGTCGATAGGATTTTGCTATATGATTTAGAGGTAAATGTAAATTGATTGCCTTACAGGTTCCAGAACGTGCTGCAGCTGCAGCAACTATAGCTCGCGCGCTTGCATCTATTCCTCCACATCAAAGGCATAATATCGCATCAAGCTCTGAAGAGCTGAGTTCTATATATGGAAGTGAACCTGCTGGTCAAGCACTTGAAGAACTCGAGGAAGAATTCTATGAAGAGGTTTGACATCTGTGTGATCTGTAAATATATGTTTCCTTATGATGAAATGCACATGCGACATGCTGTACAATATTCTGATTATACTATGTATAATGATGCTATACAAAAGAATCATGAGACTGAATTATAATAATTGTGAATTAGGCACTCCCTTCTACACTTGAGTGTTATGATCCTAGTATGAACTGCACATGCTTTTCCAATTTTGGAGTTGCCACGTCTTATTTTAAAGACATGCTTCCAGGATTTTTTTTTTTTTTGGATATAGATTAATCTGTAAAGTTGGGTAAACTGAATTTAGGAAATATTTCCCCCATTCTTTGATATATGTGATTACAAAGTACAAAACAAGGTCATATTTTATTTTAAACTCTACACTTATATAAATAGCAAGCGAATGGTCATCATGGAAGCGGCCAACTTTCTAGAGTGGCATAATTCTTCAAGATATGCAACTGCAGTGACCCTAATATCCTGTCAATAGGATTAGATAAATAAAAAAAGTTCTAATAGGAAGTGATTAGACAAGAATGGGCATACTTCACATTCCATCTCTAGATAGGGCACGATTTATGACAGTGCCTATTTAAGCATGTGAGGCTGTTGATTTATCACCTTTTGCAACATCCTCACAAATGAATCAGTTGAAGATCTTACTCAAACTTTTTACAAGCTGGTTAGACACTTGGGAAGTAGAAAGTTGTTCATATACCAAGTGTAGTTATCCATTCCATATTTTTAAGTCTTGCAAGAATAATTCTCATAAGTATGTGCTCGCGTTCAACATTCGTTTCCTTGCAAAATCATGGTAAAGTACAACTGGTAGACAACAATGAATATTGCTGAATTATCTAGCAATTTCATATGTATACTGCCGATGTTCTGTTATATAGAATTTAAGTATAATTGTTGCCTCAAATCTGAGTCTTTGTGAATGTGATCAGTTTAGTTATTCAAAGTTATCTTGTGCTAGTAAAAGCTAATGCTGCTGTAATTCTGTGCATAGGAGTTTGATCCCGTTCGACACACCTTAGAGAATCTTCCATCAGAAGAAAGTGATCTTGCTTATTTTGAGGGGAAGGTAATTTGATCTGCTTCCTCCTTGTAGTGAATCTATTTGAGGTTCCACTTATTGTTTGGCCAACAAAATGTTCCTTACTCTTTCATTGACTTTTTTGGGACTTACCTAACTTTGTGCTTTTGGTACTGTGCTGGGTTTGGATGTATGCACGTTGTGTTTTTATCTTGCATGTAGTTAGTTGATACTTGCACTTTCTCCCTTTCCCCTTTCCACACCCAGTCTTCATGCTCATCTTCATACACATTTACGTGCTGCATGTATATGTTTTGCATTTGGACTCTTCTCTCTCTATATAGCATATGCAACTACATTATGCTGTTTATAGGCATTCATAGTGTATTGCAATCACATAAAGTGACCAAAACTTTTTCCTGCCAAGTATGAACTTTTGCTTAGTGTTCAGTGCCCCTGGTACCTTCATCCTCTCTCATTTGACAGCTTATTTAGTTTTTAAAATGTGAAAGCATGATGGTTAGTTGAAAAATGTGCACTTTTTGTTTAAGCACATTGTAACATGGTTCTCTGTGCGAGTCTGTGAAACTCTTTTTGAAAGGGAGAATGGCTAGCTCATGTGTTTATCCATCAAATTACCATCTAATGTCTATATATTGTTTACAGGCTGCTCTAAGATTATTGCAACTGGATAAAGTGACCGAAAGTTTGTCACGCCAAGTGATGGAGCATCACGAAGTAATGGGTAAGATTAATATCATATCTATTTAAGCTTCTGTTGTGAATTATTCAATTATATAATGAATTGTTTACTTGCTCCTTTCTTGATCTATCTACAAGCTAACATACACCACATCCAATCTTCTTCCATCATCTTGCAACTATTCATCTTGTCATGTTTAGTTCTGTATGTCTTCACATATGTGGTTCATAATGGTATCTTTTGTCGAAGTGATACATGTAATGAATTACTTGTACTCTTTAGCTTATGTGGTTTATTTTTCGTTCTTGTATTTCAGTATTTTATGTGTATCTTTAGCAGTTTCTACCTGGCATTTAATAAAACATGGTTTTTTGATATATTTTTATTCAGTGAAGGGAATGGACTTGGTAGGCGAGTTGGAGAAAGACTTGAAGGTTGCAAATGTTATCTGCATGGTAAGCTGTAAGCATGTGATGGAGTTTGTGTTTATGGCTTTATGCCTGATTTTGCGGAATAATAAACTTAAAGGATAGAGTTGGTCTAGCTAGATAAATTAAAAATGAAGATTAATGTATGCTTTCTTTTTTCTCAACTCAATAAGCATGTTTATTTTGGATGCACAGAACGGACGGAGACACCTCACTTCTTCAAGGAATGAGGTATCGAGGGACCTTGTTGTTAACACAAGTTCTAGAAGGAAACAAACTCTTCTGGTATTTCTCGTTCTCAGGGACCCTTAAAACAGTTTTACCTTTTGTTGGATTAATTAGCATGCACATGTGGTGGATGCATGACAGGCTTTTGGAAATTAATGTTTTGACTCAAGTTGTATGGTTCTATAATTATGTTTAGTATGTACCGATTGGTGCATGTTGTGATATAGTTTCAAAGTTTCTTAATTGAAATCTTATATGTTGGTAGTTCATATCATTTTTTGTTTTACCGAATCCTTTGAATGTAAGCATATGCATTTCTTAATCCGATTTTTTTTTTTCTTTCTGTACAGCTTCAGATTTACTTTTGTCATAATCTGCACAAAGGTTCTGATAATGCATTAACATTTTAAGTTGACTTTCAATCCCTGTTGAAAACAAACTGTACTAGGATAAAATAGTGAGTCAACCTTCAGAAAATATTGAAAACAAAAAGAAGGCCAATAAATATCATTATCCTTTGCTTAATGCACACAATGCGTTTTCGGGTGACTCACCTACCGACCCAGCAGTGATTCATATGATAGAGTTATGTCGATTCCTTAGTCAGTTACTCATATTGCTAGATATCCAATGCCTCTCTGTGGAAGTAGTCTGATTTATATTGCATGTTTTTTGGTGCAAAAACATCACACATTGACAAACTGATTTATTTTTTTACATTAGTTATGTTTGAAGATGATGTGAGCTCTTATATTAGTTGATTGTCTGTCATGGTGCTTATGAAAGCCGTTTTAGGATATATTAACATCTCACAAAAATGTGAAACTATTTTGCAGGACATGCTTCAAATTTTAACAGCACTTCGTCGTGCAAAAGATATGCAATTAGAACTTGAAACCCACGTTAATGAAGCAAATTTCTCTAAGGTGCATCTCGTTTTTTGGAAATTATTTTTCTCTCAGGCATTTTAGCCATTTCTGGCTGGTCTCAAAGGTCATAGATCTTTTTATGATCTCTCTATACGGGACTGTAGCTATATGCTAGACTGGTTCATTGTGCAGGCCTTCCAGGTCCTGTCTGAGTATCTTCAACTTCTGGATAGCTTATCCGAGCTTTTGGTTATACAGGAAATGAGTCGCGGTGTGGAGGTAACAATTTCATAGACAGTAAAAAGTAAATCATAATAATAAATAAATAAATGGTGTATGATTTCCTTCAATCTTTCCTTGTTTCGGTTGGATATAATCATCACACGTTTACATTGAAGATCTGGCTGGGAAGAACCTTACAGAAGCTAGATTCACTTTTATTGGGAGTGTGCCAAGACTTTAAAGAAACAAGCTTTTTGACTGTGAGTACGTAGAGCTATTGTTTACACCTATCTATTTTTGAGTCATCATGCATTTATCTTACTTTTGGAAAGTGTAATGCTGTTTGGATTATAAAAGTTGTTCAGTTGTGGCTACTAAATGTACTTATTATCCCTATGTCTTTTTAAATTTTTATGCTCTCTTTCTTAGTCTAATATGGAATCTGTTGACGTTTTGCAGGTGGTAGATGCTTATGCATTGATTGGTGATGTTTCTGGTCTTGCTGAAAAGATACAAAGCTTTTTTATGCAGGAGGTTATATCTGAAACCCACACAGCACTTAAGAGCATTGTGCTTGAGGTACACCTATTACCAGTTACTTGAATTTTCTTTGAGAAAAGTTTTGGACCACAATCACTCCCACCAATATCTAGTTATAGTGCCAATGCAGAATAGGTTTGGATTGGAATCTTTCCAAAAAATAAAATATTGCATTTCTTATGGGACAACCAAAATAGAAAGTGGTGCATTATCTTTTGGATGAAGGGCACATATATTTATGAAATTATCATGGTAGAAGTAATTTAATTGCTTGTTACTTTATTAGATCCCAAAGGGCATAAGGTCTATATCGATTTTATGAAATTCTAAGCACTTAATCCGACTGTTACCAGTGGGACAATAATTTCAAGCTGTTGGAGACACATTAAATTACTTTAATTATTTGCTGATCTGTTGATTCAGATCTGTAGCTTATGGTGCATCTTGAAATGAATTACTAACAATATCATAGTTCAGTTATAAGTCACCCCCTGAGTGTTATAAATTTCTAGCCTTTCACTAATTTAAAAATGGTTGACTACTTGAATATGACAGGATCTGGAAGCGTCTGAAATTCAAAGTACCAGGTGCAGTTTTCTTGTTTTTTCATCTGTTATTTATCCTACCTAAAGCCGTCGTTAGTTTAATTGCTCATAAGCTGTTTTTATTTTATATTTCAGGCTTACATACAGTGATCTTTGCACTCGGATACCTGAATCCGAGTTTAGGCGCTGTTTATTGGCAACCCTAGCTTCCCTCTTTAAATTAATGTGCTCATATTACGCAATTATGAGTTTCCATTCAGAGTATAAGGTTTGATCCATATTTTGTCATTTTTTTTTATTTGTCTCGAATCTCAAATCTCACTATTCTTATCCTAGTCGACAACCAAGTTGTCAAGTTAGAAGTAGTGGACGGTCAAGTCATGTTTCCTAATTACAAGTGCTTCTTCAATATCCTTAGCAGGTTACATTGGGCCAGTCATCACACGAGGTACATAAACAAGGCGACGAACATGATCCGTCTGTTACAGAATCAAGGGATGATGGAAGTGGTGCTTCAAGCAGTGGGTCCCCATGGTTTCAGCTCCGAAATGATGCCACAATATTGGTTTCACAAACTTTACAGAGAGGCCGCAGGAATCTTTGGCAACTTACGACAAGCCGTTTGTCAGTATTGCTCTCTTCTGCTGCAGTTTCTTCTACTAGCATTCATCAGTTTCTAAAGATATATGAAGATCTTAATGTGTTCATCTTGGCTGGGGAGGCTTTTTGTGGGTCTGAAGCATTTGAGTTTAGGGCAAAAGTGAAAGCTATATGTGAAAACTATTATCTTGCTTTTCACAGACAAAATATACATGTGAGTTTGCTTCTGGAGTTTTTGTTTATACTAACAACCCTTAAGTCATATACTCCATTTGACCCCCAAATAGTTTCCCACTAGACGCAAACACACAATCCAGGGAATGTGAATGTATTATCACTGCTTTAATTTGGCAGAATGACATGTTTACCCTTGACCACCAGTTAATGCTTTCTTTGAGTTTTATAGTAATAATTTAATAAAGGTGATGGTGGAAACCTAATCAATTATACTTATCCTTTCTTAGAAGTGAACACTTATTCTGGGACATATTGAATAAGTAAGATGGACAATAATTTTGGGACGGAAGGAGTAATTTGTAGCCTGTCATACTAAAGACTTTGACATATGTAACATTGCACTTCGATATTGCATCTAAGTCTGCTAGAAATGTTTTATAATAAAGGAATAATTTCATATATTTCATTTTCCAGGCTCTCAAAATGGTTTTGGAAAAGGAGAGTTGGTTCATGATGCCACCAGAGACAATTCAGGGAGTGAGTTTTGCAGGCCTTATTGGTGATGGAGCTGCATTGATAACTCAGTCTGCTCGAGAGTTTCAGTCCCACAAGTCATCCGATTCAGTAAAAACTAGCAACAAACATGGTGGATTCTCTCATTGGATTATAAGTGGGAATCCATTTAGCACTAAATACGATTCAAAGGAGTGTAACGGTTCCCCCACTGAAAAAATCAACGGGGCATCTCACAAGAATGACTTGATACATAATGGTGATGCAAGCAATAATAATGGTCATGCTGATGTTTCGGAAGATGAGAATGAAGATCTTCTTGCCGATTTTATTGATGAGGATAGTCAACTACCAAGCCGTATTGTTAAGCCCAAACATGCAAAAAACCACTCCTTATCTTGGAGCCCTGAAGATATGAGTGCACACACAGGATCATCAATTAGTGTCTTAAGGTAAATTATGTCTCGAGAACTTAATTAGTAAGTCTCTTGAGTGTACTGAACTGGATATAATCTATTTCCAACACAGGTTGATGGATAAATATGCAAGGCTGATGCAGAAACTAGAGATAATCAATGTTGAGTTTTTTAAGGTATGATCCTATTGATCCCATCTTTTTCATGCTTTGTCGCATATTATAATTTACTCATTTCTACTCAAAGTTGTGTTTGTCTTTACATTACTTTGTCTAAACAAGTTGAATTCTTACAGGGGGTATGCCAGTTGTTTGGAATCTTTTTCCATTTCGTGTTTGAAAGCTTTGGTCATCAGAACACCAATCCTAGTGTGAAAGCGAGTAATGATGCTCTCACTTGTGAGTTCCGTTGGCGCCTGTTTTATATTATTGTCCCCTTTAGTCATTTTTTTCACCAGGAGAATCAGATATTACGTCGAAAATAAGACTTTTGCCTGATTTAGTTGCCATTCTTGATATATCATTCTCCTTTGTTACTCAGATCGGCTGAAAACGGCTTTATCCAGAATAGTTCAAGATTGCAATCAGTGGATAAAGAGTCCATCTCTTTCAGACTCTTACGCTTCGCACACAGCTCTGAACACGCCATTTTCTCATATGGACATCACGCCCACTAGTCCACCTATTGCACATCTAACCTCTTTTGGCCTCAAGGTAATCTACCATTCTGTGTATTGGTAGGCACTTTCTCATATTCTAGCAAGTGTTTACTTATGTTGATGGTTCATTAAGCGGCACACTTAACAGGCTTCAACTGCTTCTTGCTTATCAGAAGTTAACTGTGTATTATGTCTGGGTTATCAATATATCGAAATTTAATATCATGTTCGGTGTTGCTTCAGGAAAGATGTGCAGGAGCCGACACTATATCTCTTGTTGCTCGATTACTGTACAAGTCTAAGCCTCATCTTCAGTCAATACTTCTGACAAATAATGCAACAGTTATTGAAGATTTTTATTCGCATTTGGTACGCTTTTGCTTCTTTTTCTTTGATAATAATGATTTTGTTGTATTAGTTAGCACGGGATTTCCGGCACTAGGTTTCTATTTTATTTGAAAATTTCAGTTTGACCTTTTAACAGGTGGATTCGGTGCCAGATCTGACACAGCAGATTCATAGAACGACTGCAAAGTCACTTCTACATATCAGTGGGTAAAACCATGACGAACGCATCTTCTGCTCATTCTTTTTCTGTTATTTGCCTTACTTTGTAAATCAACTGCTGGAATTTTTAATTAGTCTTGGGCAAGCCTAATCATCTGATCATCCAAACATTGAGTTTCTATTCCTTAGCAGATGTATAATCCTGTGTTCTTAACCTGGAGTTATTGGCAGGTATGCTGATCGAATTGCCAATGCTAAATGGGAAGTTAAAGAACTTGGAATGGAACATAATGGGTAACCATCTTCAATACTAACATCTTTATTGATGATATGTTTGTCTCATTATCTGTTATTACTAATTAACTTCCAGTCCCTATAACGAGTTGACAAACTATTTTTCAGAAGACTAATTTAATGTGGTTAATAGGTATGTTGACCTGTTACTGGGAGAATTTAAGCACTACAAAACAAGGCTAGCTCATGGAGGTATTAGGACGGAGGTATGTATGGCTATTGTTTTGATACTTGAATTGCCTACTGAAAGTGTCATCTTCTTATAGTCTTCTCTGCTAAAGCTCTAATGAGGATTAATTAACTCATCATATCTAGAGAACTTTTACTGTTAGAAAAGCAAATTTGAATGAGTATCTGATTCTACGAAGACATGAAATAGTATTACCCTTGTAACAACTTAATAACTAAAAAAGTAGCTAAAAGGGGAATGAGCCGAAAAAAGCTTTCCTCATTGTCTATTTTCAATGCGTAAAAACTCCTAAATATTTTTTGTCATACATTCTTTCAAACAAAACAAAAAAGGACAAAAAGCATGCTTCAACCCATCCAAAAAATAATATGTTTTGACCCAAACCCATTTTAGCCCGTTATTGAATTGTTCGAATGTTCATCTTGCCACCTCTAATATCTTGTAATGGTTGTTAGCGGCCTAATACGTAAAATGTAGTACATGCAAAAGACTATCTACATTTTCTCGATAAAGGAAAATAAATAATTGAAGTCTCCTCTTGTAAAGCAGATTCAAGATCTCCTAATTGAGTATGGACTTGAAAATATTTCTGAAACTCTCGTCGAAGGACTCTCAAGAGTGAAACGGTGTTCTGACGAGGGTCGAGCCTTGATGTTATTGGATCTTCAGGTTTGTCTTAAACTATGCCCCTGTCGACTAAGCATCTGTATTTTCTTGTGTGTATGCTACATAATTAGTGTCTGTTATCATTTCAGGTTTTGATCAATGGCCTTCAGCATTTTGTCAACGTTAATGTTAAGCCCAAGTTACAAATTGTCGAAACTTTTATTAAGGTAATTAAAGTTTGATTTGATTGGAAAAATTTACCTTAAGTGACTTGATGGGAATTAATTGGTGATACTCTGATCTGACAGGCATATTATCTTCCAGAAACTGAATATGTGCACTGGGCTCGTGCTCATCCGGTAATATATACTGGCTTATGCTATTTTCTTTATCATTGAGTTTTAATCACGTTATTCTTCAAAATCAAACAGTTGTATCAGAATGCCCCCATCATAATGCCACTGTGATATAAACTCTAGTTTAGTAGATTCTTTTTCTGATAGATGTCCCTAGTAACAAGAAGTCGAAGGATATCACAGGTGCAAACAATTTGGCCAGAATGGAAATTTCAGACAACCCAACCTTAGAGATGGCAATTTCAGTTCATTTACTTATTTATATGGGTAGATTTAGGAATGGATCAATCAGGTCAAGCTTAAGAGTATAGCTAACAATGGGCAAAGCTGGTTGAAAGTCGTTCATGGTGTTAATTGAATAATTTCAACCTTCTAACCATACTAATCTTAACAAATTAGATTTTCTTTTACTAATATATAATACAATAATTGTCTTTAAATTTTAAATATTGGACGCAAATGTGATGCAGTTCAACCTGACCAAACCTGTTTTGTCAGAAGTTGAAAATTACCCTTAAACTATTACCGACTGCGTCCTACCTGCTCATTTTACCACATCTACCTATTGTCTTTGTTTCTTAGATCTTCTGATTTTAGAAAGCCATCATAAATGTGAAATGAGGAGTGGAAGATATTCGATTTACTTCCAAACAGTATATTCACCTAATCTTACATTACTAAACCATGAGAACGCTCTTACTGATGATGCAGGAATACACAAAAAGCCAAATGGCGGGTCTAATTAACCTCGTGGCTACAATGCAAGGCTGGAAAAGGAAAAACAGACTCGAAGTGTTGGAAAAGATAGAGGCAGCAGGCATGTAATTAGCTTTCATATGCCCCATTTATGATCTGGTTTGTGTATATTGAAACTCGCAAATCAAAGGTCACAATATAACAGCCTCCCTCTTTTAGGGCTTGCTAAATTGTGATTTCAAAGATGATTATATATATTCAAAATGTACAGTTACAATTTGTATTACTGATTATAGCAACCTTTGGTGTGGAAATAATACGGAATAAATCAATTTTCTCATCCTTCCGGCGTTTGGATAAATTTACAGCAACAAACAGCTTTTACTAGACAGGGAAGAGATCTAGTGAGAAGAAATTGAAATAAGAAGAATGAGAAGAAATTTGAACCACACATTTCAAATGAGGAGGAGAAATTTAAGGGGAAATGCATCTATTTCTATAGGTGCATCTGAAATGTGCGGCTGTGGTTTCTTCTCACTCTTCTCATTTTAATTTTACTTCTCATTTAATCCTTACTCTTACTAGACATACATATCGTCATAATTCCGCTATGCATTTTCAGCAGTTGTATTTGTCCATAAGTAGAAAGAAAAATAAAATTAGACAGAAAAAGAACTAAATAGATATCATGTTGAAAGGCTTTAATTTAGTGGGGCCAAATGTTGGAAAGAACCATGACATAAATTGACCAAGTGCATTTAACGAAAATTAAACAAGTCATAAATTGACCAATCTCTTTGGTCATATGCATTTACGGAAAATTGAGGTTTTCTAAAAAACCTAACATTACGTCGCAAAAATCTATGAAAGTCCCGGGGGCCCTAACGCTCAGTTCTCGAGTTTTTAAGGAAGGGAAATGGAAAAGAATAAGAAAGGGAAAAGAAAGGGAAAAGGAAAGTAAGTGTTAGTTGTTATGTTCTTGAGATAGATGATAGGAAAAGGAAACTAATCATAATCATGTTCTTAAGTGAGAGGAAAAGGAAAATAACTTGGTCAAATTACATATATGCCCTATAATTGTTAATGTCAAATGTTTTTAAAAGGGTATATTAGTCTTTATATGACATATGGTTCCGTTTTCTTTCTCTTTCCTCCCAAAAGTGGGAGGAAGATTTACTTAACAAATCTTCCTCCCTATTTCCTTTCCATTTCCCTTTCCTTCTTTAAAAAACGACTCAAGAACACAAAAAACTTTCCGTTTCCTTTACTTTCCTCTTCCATTTCAACTCGAGAACCGAGCGTAAGAGTCTAAGACCCACCATGGCCGTCCCATCATTGGTTATTGCTTTTCATTTCAAAATGAATATGCTACATCAATAAGATTATTATTTCAATGAGTGGAGATGATTGACAATACCAATAAATGTTGAAGAGAAATAAATGCTCATAAAAGTTTGGTCGCATTAAAACCTTGATTTCTTATACGATATCTACCATCCAAGCATTTTTGGACATAAACGTGCAGGTCACGTGCAAGACAGATAACCAAACTGACAGTGCCAGTGGCAGTCCAAATACCGTGCAATTCAGGTATTGTACGTACTTTAATTGTTTAAACCAACTTTTTGATTTTCTTGTACGTACTCTTTTAAAGTTCCAACTACCAACGTCTAGAAGTGATGTGTCATAAAAGATCTTATTTCAGCTTTTCCCAGATAAGTTATACAAGTAGTTTATAACTTTATATCATGAGTTACTTACAAATTCTCATGTAACTTGTGTGAGGGTATCTTTTTTAAAAGTAACAGTGGGTAGTAGCTGCGAGCTGTGAGAAGTAACAACAGCTCATCGCTTTTTAAATAAGCATTAAAAAATTAGTCTTCTTAAAGCATTAGAAAATTAGTCTTTCTAAAAACTAGCCAAAACTCATCGTTCTTTTGCCAAACGACTATAAAAATTCAAAATGCTCATTGCTCACCGCCCAAAAAGCTCCGCACCGCTCTGCGCCAAACATGCCTTTAAGTATAATCCAAAATTGTAGAAGCTCGGTGAATATTAGGCTTTACAAGTCTTGGAGGTGGTTTACTGGTTACTAAACCCGACCACCTTTAGTGACCAGCCATTTTGGCAGGTAAACGACTCATACGTGAGTTACCTTTGAAAGATAATTTCAGGCAAACATGTGATGATTTATATGAAAGGAAGAGGTTTATATCAAAATATGAAATCATATGCTAGTTATCTTTAAAAGATTAAACTATGTTGATCGCGGAACTTAAAGAATATGTTGTTGTTCCAAATTAAAATGGTAATATGAAACTTTCTAAACAAAAAATTTCAATCGAGACTACAAATGTTGTGCTCTATATTATTTCAACTCTTATCAGCTTCTATCTTGCAGTATGTCCTCTTCATTATTCGTTTCTTCTCCCCTGTATCATCATTTATTTGGTGAACGAGTGATGTTACCCACCATGTCCAATGATACACATGGTTGATCCACTGGCACCTGAAAGTCACAGTTTTGTTAGCTCGTTATTGTTTATAATATGTGAGACTACTCGCACCGGACTTTGAATATGTGAATCTGTGTTCAAAAATTACTTTAGACGACGTATATGATGGTGAAATAGACTAGAACTTACAAAGTGACCAGCTTCAAGGATCCAATAGAAATGAAAGTTTTTGTAAGACTTGGTAAATCCTCTTGTTTTTCTGTCAGCTCCGCAATACATTGGAGTTCTATCCATGCTCAAGAATTTCTTTAGCCCTTCCCATCTTTTGTAACAAGAAAAAAACACATTACACAAGGGAAATATAGTAATATAACTGTTAGATCGTAAGAAGAAAATTTACTTGAGCTTCTCAACCCACGCTTCAACTCCCTTTGTTGCACATATGAGATCAAGCTGCAAACCAATCATAATCAGAAGCCATCATTGCTAAATAAATGCTACTAAGTACGGAAAAGAATAATACTTAATAAAAACGTAACTTACTTGACCATTATATACAGTTACGTTAACTCCCGCCCTCAAGAGTTTGTCGACCTATAAATGAAAAACAAAAATGATGTTAACAAAAACCTCTTCCCGAATTGTTAATCTCTTCATTTATCCTTTATATCTCACCTCATTGATCTTCGGACTCATGAAATCGCCTGATAAGTACTCAAACACAAGATCTGACTGCCCTCCCCATCTGTCAAAACCATACTTAGCTCGAAAAGTTTTTTTTTCCCACAAATGATTTACAAAAAGAGGTAAAAACTCACGTGACATCTTTCGGAATGATTTTTAATTTCTTTTTTATGACACCATTCATTAAAGTGTCTAGATCACCATCTCCACCAGCAGTAACCCTCAAAGACTCAAGATGTCTTGAGTATTTATTCGTCACAGATTTCGTTGATATCATAGATGTTGTCATTGACCCGTCACCGCTCCCAGAATCCGACAAAAAGTTGTAGAAATCCTATGATTAAACAAACATTACTACGATTTTGTAAAAAACTAAAATTTAAAACAGGGTAAAAAGATCATGAAACGGAGCATACAACAGAGTTACTGCTTTCAATAATCACTCCTTCAAGATCACCCCATGATGTAGTGGCTTCTTTCATTGATCCATTTGCGATTTGTTGCCTTATTGTTTCAACTAGACTGTTTCCTAAAATGGGTTTGTTAGATCAAATATATCCTAGTCCAAACATAAACTTAGAAACAAACACAACACCATGATTCACAGTTTCACACAGTTGATCAACCTGTTTGATTTTACTAAGCCGCTGTTGTCAATTCTTGAAACGTCTTTCAGCAAAGGACCCCATGAAGCCTAAACAATTTCCATTCCAAAAGTTCAATTTCAAATAATATGCTCGAAAATGATGACATATCTATAAGCATTAAATAAACTTTACTCACCACAAAATCCATTGGTGACATCCAGCTATTTCCTAATGCAATGCCTACATAACCACATAAAAAGTTTTGAACTTTTTATAGTAAGTTTGATGTTTATGCAACTTTATGGCATTTTGTATTCTTAAATTTAAAAAAAATGTGTACCTCCAAGTGTGAGTTTTAACTTTCCAGCTTTAATGGCTTTGAGAGCTGACAAACCAAGAGTGACTGCATATTTTCCTCCATAAGACTCTGCTACAATATAAAGAGGGCTTCTTTGTAAAGCCTCATTTCTATTGAATAGTTTAATCAACAATGTAGTTAAATCTCTTCCAGCTTCTTCATCAGTTTTCACCAACAGCTCTTTGTCCTCCACAAAACTATATCCAGTCCCAACAGGATTATCCTAATTTCAAGAAAATGAACTTTTAAGAAACTTCAAGCATTTAATGTCTAGTGATGAAACTTAGTAAAAAATTAACTAGAAAATCCATAATCCATACCACAAATAATAGGTCTCCCTTTTTGAGCCATGTCGAGTTTCTTGGGTTCAAGAAATTGTCTAATGGCCCTACCTCTTCAAAGTTTCCTATTCCAACCCCTGAAGCACCCTGCATTTCATTCATCACAAATACAAAGTTCAACCATAAAGCACCCTGCATTTAATTTCATAGATGTACATAATAAATGATAACACCTAAATAGAACTAGTGAAAAAAGAGAGACTATTTTTCATGTTTGCAGATTTACATAGAAATACTATATGTGATAATCACTTTCAAAACACAATGCCAAAAAACATAACTACCACTCATTATAAGAAAACTATATATTATCATTAAACTATATAATAAGCAAGTACTTACAGGTCCACCTTGTAACCAAAGAATAATGGGCCAAGGCTTGTTTGGATCTTGAGTCCTGTAAGGACTTTTATAGTACCACCAGAACATGTGAGCTCCTGTTTTCACACAAAATTCAAGAATCCCATAAATAAAAATCCATTCTTAACAATGGGTATTCCTAACTTTCCTCATTTAGAAACTAGAAAATCCTCCATTTAATATAAAACTGTAACCAAATTAGAAAGAACAAAACAATTGTTAAATCTTACTAGGTCTGACTTCAACATAACCCCATTGCTCTGATCCATCTTGGGTGCCTGCAGCATTAGCTAATCCACCATGAAAATGTGGAAGAATGATGCATATTGCAGTAATAATGAATAAAACTGCAAAATGTGATTTGCACATTTTGTTAAAAAAAAATGAGTAAATAATATAAGTGAAGATGGGGGTATTTAAGTGTCTATATATTTATATGCATGGAATGAAATATGGAAGAAGTTATTACGGAGTATTGATAAGAATGGGTAGAGGCGTGGTTTTCTAGGTATAAAAACTGAATTAACAAAAAATGTGGGATTGATTCTTGACTTACTGACAACAATGTAGCAACTTAACTTATTGCAACTTTGACTTCACATGTAAAGTCCAAGAATCACTCTAAATTTCATAACCAACTAATGTATACAAATTACAAAACGATAGTGTGAAACTTTTTGGCATAAATATGGTAGATGGTTACAAGAAAAAGTTATCAACTTTAAGTATAAGTTTATAATAACAGGTCATCTTGTGTTCATGACTATTTGTTAACTGTTTTTCCACACAAACTAGCAATAAGAGGTATGCAAGGCGTATTTTTCGGAAACACATGACATAAGTATACTTATAAAAAATATTATTACAAGGATAAGGATCCTCTCATGTTCAAATAAACATGAGAGGTCATGTTAATTGTACATTTAAATTAAAATAAAGTAAATACTTTGCAATAATAGTAATTTACAATCATATCAATCGTCTGAACATGAGAGGATCTTTATCCTTATTACAAATACATTTAATAAAATTGTGTCTAATGGTAGCCTATGTATAATTGTTACAAGGCCACCAAAAACGTTAAAACGGCCATAGTGAGTATGGGGAATTGATCTACTAAGAAGAAAATTAAAAAAAAAAAAAATAGAAATGTTTCAGCCACACATTTCAAATGTAAAAGGAGAATTTCACGAGAGATGCATATGTTTTTGTAGATGCATCTTAAATGTGCGATTATAGTTATTTCTTATCCTTCTTATTTTGCTTTATTTCTTATTTAATCCTTACTCAGTGAGTATAAAACACATTTTATAAAACTCAATTGGGGATGCTTTTACACAATATTATCATAACTCTATCTCTAGTTATCTAATGTTAAATTAGAGCAATGAAAGTGTTATTTTTACTAAAGGATATTTTAAAATGTACTATAGCGGTATATGCATGTTTAAATATTTGATGCACTAATATTAGCATATGTATGTTGATGTTATTACTTTTCCAAATTTCTTTTATTTGACAAGTTTAACAATGCTTTACATAAACATGAAATTTATTTTAAGAAAAAATTATGTCCCATGATACAAGTTAGAAATCCACTTTTACTAAATTGATTGAATAATTTTAATACCTACAACTTATATAGAGTATTAGTTAAGGGATGTGATTTGCACACTTTTCAAATTAATTGGGACACTGTAATTTAGAGTGTCTTGACACTTAGGGTTCGTTTGGTAGGACGGAATGAAATGACAACTGAATGGAATAAACGATGTAATTGAATGAAGAGTGCAATGTAATGATTCATTGTAGTTATTAATATGTTTGGTTTGTATAATAAGACGTAATGGAATCGATAATAAAAAGACTAAAATATCCATTAATAATAGAAAGTTTATTTAATGTGGTTAATTAATGGAGGGGTTTTATGTAATTTTGATTCCATTACAAGATGTAATGAAAAAAAAGTAGGGGACCCCTAAGGAATGGTTTAGGTGTAATGGGTCATTACTTGCAATGAATCATTACATTCTATAAATGTAAACAAACAACATTTATTCATTACATCGTAATAATCATTTCCATTACGACTTTTATTACGACATACCAAACTCTACGTTATAACTTTACAGGGTAAAAATGAGTAAAAATCATGTGAAGATATAAGTGTCAATACATTATAAATTAAATTGTCTCAATTAATCAAGAGAGTGTGCAAATCACCGCCCGTTCGTTAAGGTTACCACAACACATGTTGACTTTCTAAACATAAAATAAAAATAAAAATAGAGAATTAGTTAAGATCAAAGTCTATGCGTTGAATTTTAGGCCCGGCACAAACAACAAGAGTTTACTTCTAAGATATATTGGGATTGAGTTCACATAACTAAAACAGTATTTATTTCAGTAAACAAAGTTTTGTAAATTAAACAAAATGTTTATATTATAAATGATAGCTCCTGCCTCCTGGTTAAAAAGGCATATGAAGTTATGAACTCTTGCGTAGTAAAGCGTAAAAACTAAGACTCACATTACTTATTACTATTTACTAATGTTAAAAAGGTCATTTATGTAATCCAAGTGTTAACTACAAATCGCCAATAATTGTTTTTCACAGGAGAATCAATATAATTTAGGTCTACTTGAAAAAAATATAATTTAGGTCTATGCTAAATGACGGGAAAGAGTCACATGATAAATAAAAGCATGATTTGCTAGAACTAATTAGATCCTTGTCGTTGTCAGTCACATGCGTGTTATAATTTGGACCAGTTTAATAAACCAGGATAAAAACTCGATTTGTAAGTTTAAACTAATTCAGCACACGAATTGACAACTCTCACAAGCAATAACCCATTATTTTTTATAACCATATGGAGTTATGGACCACGGTAGACACATCATTCATGTGTGGATTTAGGGAAAGAAAGATGGGCCTATTAATCAACTCGTATTTGTCTTATTAATATCAGTTCGATACTTCGATCTTTCATTCTTTAAGTTTCAAGTGGGTGACACTGCAATCATAGGCGTATGTTATCATAGAGTTTTATATATTTACATTAGTTTTCGGGCCCGTCCCGATGGGGCAGCTAGCTCCGTTATATAGTTTCACTAAAATTTTCCGATGGACAATATCTAAATAAAAAATAGTTGACGCTTTTGTATAACAAATTTAATTGATGTTAGTATTTTTGATAATGATATTGTATATCAAATGTATCACTAACCACCATACTAAATGTATTGATCCAAATTAATGTGCATAGATCGGGTAACACTTTATTGATCGAAAATACATATGATAGTTTTATAAAAGCCAAATAATAATAACCCAATATAAACCACTCACTTCCTAACACATATAACCCTAATCTTACCTCTCAAACCTAACCATCCCTAAATCTTTTCCCAACAAACCTTCTTATATCATTGCCGGTTGAAGTTTACAAATCTGATTCTAATTATATTTAGGTAATACTTCAATAGAACCATTTTGTTGGTATAGTTATACTCGAAATATTGCATTTGGAGGAGGAAACAACAGTGTTAAACATATAAATTTCATTTTTGGTATCATAAAAAAGGCATTTAGCATTAATTCATATAAGGGGATGTTTGGTATGAAGGAATGGAAAGCAAAAAAACGGAATGAGGTGTCTTTCTCTTGTTTGTCGACACATGAGAAATGAAATGGAGAATAAAAATCCATTCTCATTCCGTTGTTTTTGTTCCCGTAAAAAAGTGGAGAAAGCAAAGAATAGGCAAATTATACATGAGCTAATTCTAGATGGAAAGGGAGACAGGAATCACAAAAAAAATACGAAGGCATGAAGTATAAAATAAAATGACATGTGCATCTCACATGCTACCACAATTAAAAAGAAACCATCAACCCTAGCCTCCATCTTCACTCTAATCTCTACGTCATTGGTTTTTACATGTTTATGTGTTTTTCTAATCCCTAATTTGACTATATAAACATCATAAAAGTTGTTTTTCTGGTACTTAAACATCCTAACATTATAGATTTCGAAAATACAATAAACATTATCATATGACATTTGATTTTGTTAAATGATACTGTAAGTTTGAATGTTTGATGTTCCTGACTTGTTCTTGTTTGAATTTGTGAATTCCCAGTTTACATGTATAATTAAAAAATTATGCTGGCATATTCTTTATCAAATCAACAAATGTGTATAATGGCAGAGTATATTTAATATCATTGGACCCAACTGTTGATTTATGAATCTCAAAAGGTGATCATGATTTGAACATGTTGCTGCGTATATCTTGTTTATTATGTAGATGTATAATGTTTGTTTTGAAGCATGACGGAATATGAAGTTCTAGTTTGTACAGGAACAAGTAGTATTAAATTTTTAACAACATTAAAAATAAAGAAAACAAGAACGGAATCTAGCATTACTCAAAATCAAACTGACCATGCTGTAAAATTACATTACCAAACAAGAGAATTCTTTTTCTTGTGTTGATTCTTTGATTGTAACAAACATGAAAATTACTTTTCATTCTTCATCTTCATTCTCTTTCTTGGTCATTCCATTATTTGTTATAATTCCGTTCTCGATGATCCACTCGTACCAAACATCCCCTAAGTGTTTTATAAAGGATAATGCTATTTCAAAGATGGATTTTACAGTTTTACTGTTGTTGTTATGTTCTTCAAATACATCTTTCGAATCTAATTTTACTTTGCTAATAGTGTAACAGCTCCATTAGGTGGTTATAGGTATACTTGAAAATTTGTATTTGGAGGAGGAAACAATAGCACTAAGCCTATAAATTTCATTTTTTGAATCATAAATAAGCATTTTGGTTTTGACACACAAAGAAATGTAAGATTTTTAATTTGTCTGTTTGTTTCATTAAAAAAAGAAAAAAGAAAAATAGCAATAAATAAAACTCTTAAACTTAGTAATGATGATAGTAAGGTGTTGTTTGTTTATTAAGAGGCTCTGAATCTGAATCTGATTCGCACATCTAAATCTGAATATGCGGTAGAAAAATCTGAATCTGATTCCCATCTTAATCTGAATAAGTGGTTGAAAACTCTAAACCTGACTCAAATAAAACTGTTTGTTTTTCTAAAAATATCTAAATGTGTAAAAATATTAGTTTTTACAATTAAATATAAAATCATTCCATTCGCACAATAAATTAATTTTATTAAATATAAGAAACCAAATTTTATAATATAATCAATTTAAGTTAAAAGTATTTTAAATAAAACATGCAATTTCATGTTTATTTGACAAAAATAAACGTGTTCGAGTTTAAATTGAACTTCTTAAAATGATTAACTATATGGATCGCGTTAGAGTTGAGATGTATGAGCACGAAATCGAACCCTTCAACTTAAAAAAAATATATGAATTGTCATATATCATCTTATACATTCTTTATCTAACACAACATATGCAATTATTTTATTTAATAATTTTAATACGAAAGCTAAAGGTGAAAAAAAAAAAATAATAATAATAATAAAATTAAATAAAATAAAATAATAATAATAAAAAAAGAGACATTAAAAGGTGTTAAGACACCCCCTCCACATCTAGTTCAATAAGAAGTTTATGCCTCTTATTTCCTCTTAATGGTCGGAAAAAAAAAACGCTCTGAACAAGGATTGCCTCTTACCGCCTCTAAACGATAGGAAAAAACAAACAGTCTTAATGATCTAATGTTTGATTGAATTTAAATGAGTCAGATTAAGATGTTGTTAAAAAGACATCTTTGAAAAAACAAACACAACATAAGTGTTACACTCTTTCCCTTGACATCACATCCATCTAATCATTCAAAGAGCATTAACACTCAAAATTTATTTGTTTTTCTAAATAATCTGTGATTCAAATTGTTTATGTGAAAAAATAGATAAACATTATCATAATCCAAGTTGAACAAATCTCTGTCAATTAAATCCGGATATTTTTTCTTTTTTTTTTGGATTTTCTTGTTTACGATGCATTAATTTTTTGAATGGTTAAATGTGGCAGTAAGTTGCTTGGAATGTTTTACAAACGATTTTAGTTTTAGTTTCTGCATACATGTTTTAGTTATAATCTTGATCTTTTGATAAATCTAATTGGTTATAGTTAATTATAATGTTTTTCAAACTTTGTTTGGTTTTGTGATTGGGGTATATGATATAGTTATTTTTAAAAGAGTAATTGATTGAAAAAAATATCATACTTGTCATCGTTTGTTTTTTAGGGAGCGAACAAAGTTTTTTACTTTTGAGTTGTTGTTTTTTTTTTTTTTTTTTTTTTTTTTTTAAAAAAAAACTTGTGATGACCATTTTGCCTTTTGAATTTGCAAGAATTGCATCCACTGTCCTTAAGGTAAATTACATAAATGGTACATGTGGTTTAGCAAAAATTGCATCCATCGTCCCTAAACATTTTTTCGTCTGTTTTTCTTTTTATGTTTTTGCCAGTTTTCATACGTTTTTGTCTGTTTTACTATGTTTTGGTCCATTTTTATACGTTTTCAGCTGTTTTTAAACGTTTTCGTCTATTTTTCTTACGTTTTTATACGTTTCATGAGTTTTTATACGTTTTCATTGATGAGTGTGTAAATACTCATCATTTTTGGTCAAATCTGAACTGCAAAACATTTAAAAACACTCAGAAATGCATCAAAATACTGAAAATATCCCAAAATTGTATTTTATATGTTTCAGATGCAAAATGTTTAAAATCAGATGAAAAACGAGCTAAGTTTGCATAATTGGCAGTTTCAGTCCCTCAACTTTCAAATCTTGACAAAATCAGTCCCTAAGCATTTGTTTTGGAATAAAAGTCAACCAAAGGTCCTTTTGAAATCATATGTTGTCATATTTAATCCTTTGGTGAAAAGTTTCAATAATTTACAAGTTTGGTCCCTGCACTTTCAGAATTTGCAAAAATGGTCCCTGGGAAAATTTTATTGTTGGAAATCTCATGTATGGTCCCTGGATTATTGGGACATGGCAGGAATCACCCTTGGTTTATTTTGGAAGATGTACAACTTTGGTCCTCCAATTTTCAGAAATTACAAGAAAGGTCCTTGTGTTATTAATAAACAAACCTTGAACCCTTTTTGTATTATGAACCCCTGCCAAAGCCACTTGACCCCTTGACCCTTGAACCCCCTGCCTTAATAATACACCCCAGTCAAACAGTCAACTCCCGCCCAAATCTTTTCTCCTTTCTCCCACCCACTGTCTGCAAATCCAGCTCCACAACCATGCTTCCAGCTCAACTCCCACCACCCTTATCACTCCACCTCAACAACAAAACAAGAAGCATTAAATGTTTCTCCTTCCTTGCACTCAAAACCCCCCAGTTGCTATATCAGTTTTCCCGCCAAAAACTCATCAAAGGCTAAAAAGAGCCCAACTCATCCAATGGCTCAAAATAGAGGTGGGATTTGCTCAGAGTACAAGTGGGAGCACTTTTGCTGATAAATAGAAGAAGAGAAGGAGAGATGAAGAGTAGTACTTAGTTTTTATTTTTTATGTATGTCGTTTTAAAATTTTCCATGTCTTAAATAAATTCTAAATTGTAATTTCAAGTTTTATTGTATGAAACTAAGTTGGTTCAGTGTATTGTAACCTTTTTCAAGAATTAATTTCAAGTTCTATCAAAGTTCATGTTTTTGCATTTCTCTTATTAAAGTCAGTTTCAAATGTACTAAATTCCAAGCTTCAAAGAGCTTATTTACTTCTCAAATAAGCTTACTAAAGCTGTTTATAGCTTCTAGTAAACTTACAAAACAGATTCAAGCAATTTCTCATTTGGTCAACAAAAGTCAACTGAAAAGCTCAACATGGACTTAGTTATGGAATTGGGTTGATGCAGTGCTGGAATGGGTTGAATATTAGTAGTTTAGTATAGATTGGGTTCTGGTTTAAGCTGCAAATAGTTGGACCAGTTGTGAGTTCTAAATTCCCTCTCCATTTAACTGTTTGAATTTGCATAATTGTCCCAGTTGATATTGGCTAGTTGTGATTGTTTGAATTTGATTTCATTTAGCTTTAATAAGTGTTATTTGATCTTAGTTATTTACTGTCATTAGTTTTAAGGTTAGAATAAGATAAATTGTGGTTAAGACTAAGTAAACTAGTGTTTGGATTGGACAGTTATATTAAGCTTGAGGCTTGGTTTGTGCTCAAGATCAGTTAGCTTAGTCTCATTTAGGATTATTAGACTTAATTCAGTGGTTAGACTGCACTCTAGAACACTTAAAGTCAAAATTAGGTTCTAATTAATCTTGTGTTCAAATCAGTTAGCTTAGGTTAGTATAAGCTTGCATTTAGGTAGATAAAACAGTTCTTTAGCCTGCAGTAGCTTCATTTCACCTCTAATTATCATTTCCATTCAACATGTTTGATCCAAAGTTCATCAAAGTCAAAGATCCATTTCTGTCATAAAAGTCAAAAAAAAAGTTGAAAAAGCCAGTTTTGCCCAAGCTTTGTAGATTTTTCAAGGATTCAATTTTGGTTCAATTCAAGTGAAATTTTTGACTTAACAAGTTCAGTTGGTCTTGAGTTGGAATCTGATTTTAGTGGAATTTTAGTAAATCTCTATAAGCTCTAAATCAGCTGTTCAATAAGCTGAAAATTGCCCTGTACACACTCAGCATACACTGAGTTGTTTGCAGGCAACTTGCAGGCCCTGCACAAGCTTCATTTTAGCTTGGAAGTGGCTGAGACTTGGTCCTGAGATAGTTCAGCTGGTGGTCTTGAGATCCTCAGTTCTGTTTTTCACATAAGCTTTTTCAATAAGCTTGTGTTTAAGCTAGAAGTTAGGAGAAAAAAACTGTTTTGGCACTTAAGCTTGTAAACCATCAAACCATTGTAGCTTGATATTCAGTGGTATAGCTTAGTTGATTTTAGCTCATTTCAGGTAGTTATAGCATAATCTAGCTTCTGTGTTCAATTGGTGCTTATTTGTGGCCTTTAGCTTATTTTTAAGTGCTTATTTATAAGCACTTTTCACTACAGCTTCATAATCTTGCACACTAGTATATGTTTTTATATTTTTCATAGACTTAGAATAATATTTTAGACTTTTCCTGAATTTTTCATAATTTTTCAGTACTGTTTGCTATTTTTCCTATTTTAAATCAGTTTTTAGGACTTTTTAAATAGCTTTTAATACAAATAAATCAGAAAATCCTAAAAAAAATAAGTTTTCAATTTTCTTAGATTAAGATAAATATAAAAAGCCAAAAAAATATTTTTCCATAATTTTCCTAGTTTAAATAGTAATTTTTAGCAATTTAATTAGTTTTAAATAGTTTTTAAATCATAGAAATTAGAATATAAATCAGAAAAATACAAAATTAGTTTTGAAAATTCTCTTTAGTTATTTTAGATTTTTTAAAAATAGTTTCACAATTTTCCTCTTTATTTTCATAATTTTTAGTATTTTAATTTAGTTTTAAAAGTTAAAATTAGTTTTTAATTCAAATTTATAAAAGAAAAATCAAGAAAATCCAACTTTAAAAATAGTGATAGCATTTATTTAATATAATTTAGCTTTTTAATTTTCTTTCATTTTTCCTTTGTCATCTAGTACTATCATTACCCCCTTTTCCCGTTCAATATCACCCGATCACTACACGTTTAGCTATTTAATCGCACAGCTCGTTGGGACTTAATGACCCGAGAAAACACTATGCTATCCTGGTTAATTGCATTGCGTTCTCAAGCTGTCTGACTTTTATTACGGTTGACCATTCACAAGTGGTTGACTTGTGTAAAAAAGACTGACCGTTTGGGAGCCAATCAAAATTTTGGCGCCGCTGCCGGGGAGCTGTGCTAATAATCTTACGTTTAGCAGATTAGTGACTTGAATACTCACTCCTTGTTCATACCATCTATTTATATTTATATTTTCTTATAAAAATCCAAAAAAATCCAAAAACATCTTAAAACATATAAAACACAAACATATTTTTCTTTTGTTTCTACATATGTATAAAACCATAAAACCCAAAAAGAATCTTCTTTTACCATTTTCATAATTCTCTTGTTTCCTCGAGTTACGTCTAGTGCATGCGCACTCGTTCTTCTAGATCATTGAGCCCTTTTCGTGATCTAGCAGAAATTCCTAGAAGACGTTCTCGTAGACGTGCTGCCCGAATAGTCGAACCCGAGATTCTCACTATTCCAAACAACAATATGGCAGACGAACGAACTATGGCGGAAATGCTCCAGGCACCCACCGAGGGTTATGGAGATGCCATCATTTTACCAGCAATCAATTCTGATAACTTTGAATTGAAGACACATTTGATCCAACTTGTGTCTACAAATCAATTCCACGGGTTTGATCGAGAATACCCGTATGCACACATCCGTTGGTTTAACAAGTTGACCTCAACGATCAATTTCAAAGATGTACCACAAAAAGTGATCAAGTTGATGCTATTTCCATTCTCACTTGAAGGGGCAGCCCGGATTTGGCTGGAAAAAGAACCCCCTCGATCCATCGAAACTTGGGAGGATCTTGTTCAAAAGTTTGTCAATTATTTCTTTCCTCCATCAAAGACAACTAATCTTAAAAATGAAATTTCTGGATTTCGTCAAAATTTCGATGAAAACTTTGGAGAGGCATGGGAGAGATTCAAAGATCTCCTCAGGAAATGCCCCCATCATGAATTCACGGAGCTTCAACAAGTTAATATCTTTTATAATGGGTTGAACGGTAACGATCAAGATTCTTTGAACGCAGCCGCAGGTGGCAATATCTTGAATCGTAAGCCTAAAGATGTGATTGAGATTTGCGAAATAAAATCAAAAGTTCATATTTCTCGCAACAAAGTCAATATTCCGAACACTCCTGCTTCTTCATCCGGTAACTCTTCCGAGTTAGCCGCTCTAACGGACGTCATCCGTTGTATGATGAAAGAGGTAAAGGAAATCAAAAGCGAAATTCATAAGCCGGAACCAATCAAAGCCGTAAACAAGGTGTGTGAAACTTGTAGTGGTCCACACGCGTATTATGATTGTCAAGCAACCGATGCTTCTTTTTACCAAGCTCCCGTAGCTTCTGTAAACCACAATCAATACCGACCACAAGCTGATCCTCACTACCGTGCACCTAGCGGTATGACACCACCTGGTTTTCCTCCTGTGCAAAACCATGGCAATCAAAATCGCTTTGTTCCGAATCAAGGACAAAACTTCAATAACTCTCAAAATTTCAATCAAAACCGGAACAATTTCAACCAACCATATCAAGCTCCAAATCAGCAAAGTTATCAACAACCTTCTCAAGCTCCCCTACCAAATGACTTCATGAAAATTACTGAGTCAAGCATACGTTCAATGAAAACTCAGATCAATAACATGAGAGTTGAGCTAAAAAAGGAAATTGATACCACAATGTCTCGTCAGACAAATGAGTTGAAGAATATGATGAGCAGTTTCATGAACATGAATATGAACAAAGCTTCGTCATCTTCTGGAGGACTCCCAAGCAATACAGTTCCAAATCCAAATGCCGAGTTAAAAGCCGTCACCACTCGTAGTGGTAAGACACACAATGGACCTTCGACTCCAATGCCTCCTCCACCAGGAGCAATGAGTCAAGTTACCAAGGATACAACGGACAAGGTGCATTTCTCAAGCCCACGAAGTACCGCACACGTTCCACCTTCGGTAGTCCAAGCTTTAAGTCCAGAACCCGAAGTTCCGAAGACAAATTCTGAGCCAGAAATGACTTCCGTCCCGGCTCAAAAGTCTAGTCAGCTTCCTTACCCATCAAGATTGCATGATGAGAAGCTCAAAGACAAAACCAAAGAGCAAATGGAAAAATTTTTCCAAATTTTCAATGAACTGCACTTTGATATAAGCTTCGTTGATGCTCTCGTTCTAATGCCCAAATTTGCATCCACGCTTAAAGGCTTACTGAGCAACAAAGATAAGTTATCTGAGATGGCTAAAACCCCTCTCAATGAGCAATGCTCAGCGGTCCTTCTCAAGAAGCTTCCCAAAAAGCTTGAAGACCCCGGCAGGTTTTTAATCCCGTGTGATTTCTTGGGGATGGTTCAATGCTCCGCCTTGGCCGATCTTGGCGCAAGCATTAACCTCATGCCACTCTCAGTATGGAAGAAACTGTCTCTTCCTAAACTTACATCCACTTGTATGACACTCGAGCTATCGGACCGTACCATAACTCGTCCACTTGGGATAGCCGAGGATGTCGTGATGAAAGTAGGAAAGTTTCACTTTCCTACTGACTTTGTTGTAGTAGACTTTGATGCAGATCCTAGAGTTCCCCTCATCTTAGGGAGAGCTTTCTTGAGAACGAGTCGTGCTCTAATTGATGTATTTGCTGAAGAGTTGACCATACGGGTTGACAACGAAGAACTCACGTTTAATATCAACCAAAACTCCAAACCTCTATCCAAACAGAGTGTTGCCACAATTGATCAAAAATCTGAAAGAATCAATGCAACACTCTCAAATTTCACGGTTAAGAGGAGTCACCAAAAACGTGCTGAGCTAAAAGCTTTGAAAATCAACCCTGATTCAAACAAATGGTTTGAAAGTTGTACCAAGGAAGTCAAGAGTGTTCTTGATGATGATGATCTAGAATCGGAGACTTTATCGGAAGTGGTGGAAATTGCTAGCTCTAAGAGCACACCACTTGTCCCACCTCCGGAATCAGTTTATCGTATCGAGTTTATTAACTCTGTGGATAAAACCAAACTCTCTTCAGTTTCATCTGGATTGGATAATGATGTTTGTGATCCAATAGGAGACATTCTTCCCATTGAAGAATTGCTCAAAAATGATCCATCATCTCCTAGTCTTATTATTCCCGACTCTTCCATCCCTTCTCTCACTCCGGATGAGGAAGATGACAACTTTTGGAACGAAGTCGATGCCTTTCTTAGTGATGAGTCGATTCCAACCGGAATCGATAATACTTACTTTGATTCGGAGGGGGACATCCTTTTTCTGGAAAATTTGTTGATTGAAGAACCGTTTCCAACCCTCCCTACCGGAAATTCTGTTGACAATCACCATACAAACTTCAAGACTAAGTTTAAAAGTGTCAAAAATGGTGATTTGCTTTTTACTAATGAGGAATGGACTTGCATTCTCATGCACATCTTTATTCCATTCTTCACAGATGGTGTGGTTGCTCTTTCCCTTTTCTCTTTCGGGAATGAGGACGCCATCTTTGACCCCGGTATCATCCTTTATAGTTTCTACTATTAACAATACCGCGGTTGTATCTCGTCGGTGTGGAACTTTCTGATGTTCATTAACACTGTGAACGAAAGTCCGATCGAGATTGGTTTTCCACGTTGCTCTCCCCATGAACCAATGAATGCGGGGATCGAGTCAAGCTAGCGACTCGGGAATCAAAAACAGTAGCACACCATATGGGTTTTCACCCATATTTCTGACTTCTTTCTACTTTCTACCACCCTAGTGTGGGGGAGTTGCCCCCCACTATTGAATATAAAGTTTCAAAAAAAAAAAAAAAAAAAATTCAAATAATGGCCGTAGTATTTCCCTTTTACGTTCTATGTTTCGGCATAACCGCCGGTACTTTGAATATTGAGGGCAATATTCATTTCTAGTGTGGGGGGGAATTCTCACGAATTTTATCATGTAATTATACCACCTTATTCCCCCATTTTTGGCCAAAATTTTTTTTTGGAGTAAGTGTTTTGCACTTACTCAGCTTACGGTTATCAGTCCGCCATGTCTAATAAACAAAAGGATTGGCTAATCCAGGAGAAAACGGCTCTTGGTAAAGATATCTCAAATCCGTTGACGGCTTGCAATTTGCCCAAAATTGTATGGTGTTCAGCTCACCATATCTTTAATTAGTGAAGAGTTGGCTAGCCCGCAAGTTTATGGCTTGTGGTAAAGGCAGTTGGAAAACCATAATTGGTAATCGACTCACCAAGTATATATTATCTAAGAGTTGGCTAGTCCAGAAGCAAACGGCTTCTGGTAAAGACAAATCAAAACCGTTGAAAGCTGGTGATTTGCTTAAAATCATTTGGTTATCATTGTACCAAGGTTCTTACTTGAACTGAAACAATTGGCTACTCCAGAAGTAATGGCTTTTGGTAAAGAGATTCAAATCCATTAAGTTTTCTCAAAAGATTGCTAGGGACTAGCAATAGTTTAGTGTGGGGGATTGATGAGTGTGTAAATACTCATCATTTTTGGTCAAATCTGAACTGCAAAACATTTAAAAACACTCAGAAATGCATCAAAATTCTGAAAATATCCCAAAATTGTATTTTATATGTTTCAGATGCAAAATGTTTAAAATCAGATGAAAAACGAGCTAAGTTTGCATAATTGGCAGTTTCAGTCCCTCAACTTTCAAATCTTGACAAAATCAGTCCCTGAGCATTTGTTTTGGAATAAAAGTCAACCAAAGGTCCTTTTGAAATCATATGTTGTCATATTTAATCCTTTGGTGAAAAGTTTCAATAATTTACAAGTTTGGTCCCTGCACTTTCAGAATTTGCAAAAATGGTCCCTGGGAAAATTTTATTGTTGGAAATCTCATGTATGGTCCCTGGATTATTGGGACATGGCAGGAATCACCCTTGGTTTATTTTGGAAGATGTACAACTTTGGTCCTCCAATTTTCAGAAATTACAAGAAAGGTCCTTGTGCTATTAATAAACAAACCTTGAACCCTTTTTGTATTATGAACCCCTGCCAAAGCCACTTGATCCCTTGACCCTTGAACCCCCTGCCTTAATAATACACCCCAGTCAAACAGTCAACTCCCGCCCAAATCTTTTCTCCTTTCTCCCACCCACTGTCTGCAAATCCAGCTCCACAACCATGCTTCCAGCTCAACTCCCACCACCCTTATCACTCCACCTCAACAACAAAACAAGAAGCATTAAATGTTTCTCCTTCCTTGCACTCAAAACCCCCCAGTTGCTATATCAGTTTTCCCGCCAAAAACTCATCAAAGGCTAAAAAGAGCCCAACTCATCCAATGGCTCAAAATAGAGGTGGGATTTGCTCAGAGTACAAGTGGGAGCACTTTTGCTGATAAATAGAAGAAGAGAAGGAGAGATGAAGAGTAGTACTTAGTTTTTATTTTTTATGTATGTCGTTTTAAAATTTTCCATGTCTTAAATAAATTCTAAATTGTAATTTCAAGTTTTATTGTATGAAACTAAGTTGGTTCAGTGTATTGTAACCTTTTTCAAGAATTAATTTCAAGTTCTATCAAAGTTCATGTTTTTGCATTTCTCTTATTAAAGTCAGTTTCAAATGTACTAAATTCCAAGCTTCAAAGAGCTTATTTACTTCTCAAATAAGCTTACTAAAGCTGTTTATAGCTTCTAGTAAACTTACAAAACAGATTCAAGCAATTTCTCATTTGGTCAACAAAAGTCAACTGAAAAGCTCAACATGGACTTAGTTATGGAATTGGGTTGATGTAGTGCTGGAATGGGTTGAATATTAGTAGTTTAGTATAGATTGGGTTATGGTTTAAGCTGCAAATAGTTGGACCAGTTGTGAGTTCTAAATTCCCTCTCCATTTAACTGTTTGAATTTGCATAATTGTCCCAGTTGATATTGGCTAGTTGTGATTGTTTGAATTTGATTTCATTTAGCTTTAATAAGTGTTATTTGATCTTAGTTATTTACTGTCATTAGTTTTAAGGTTAGAATAAGATAAATTGTGGTTAAGACTAAGTAAACTAGTGTTTGGATTGGACAGTTATATTAAGCTTGAGGCTTGGTTTGTGCTCAAGATCAGTTAGCTTAGTCTCATTTAGGATTATTAGACTTAATTCAGTGGTTAGACTGCACTCTAGAACACTTAAAGTCAAAATTAGGTTCTAATTAATCTTGTGTTCAAATCAGTTAGCTTAGGTTAGTATAAGCTTGCATTTAGGTAGATAAAACAGTTCTTTAGCCTGCAGTAGCTTCATTTCACCTCTAATTATCATTTCCATTCAACATGTTTGATCCAAAGTTCATCAAAGTCAAAGATCCATTTCTGTCATAAAAGTCAAAAAAAAAGTTGAAAAGCCAGTTTTGCCCAAGCTTTGTAGATTTTTCAAGGATTCAATTTTGGTTCAATTCAAGTGAAATTTTTGACTTAACAAGTTCAGTTGGTCTTGAGTTGGAATCTGATTTTAGTGGAATTTTAGTAAATCTCTATAAGCTCTAAATCAGCTGTTCAATAAGCTGAAAATTGCCCTGTACACACTCAGCATACACTGAGTTGTTTGCAGGCAACTTGCAGGCCCTGCACAAGCTTCATTTTAGCTTGGAAGTGGTTGAGACTTGGTCCTGAGATAGTTCAGCTGGTGGTCTTGAGATCCTCAGTTCTGTTTTTCACATAAGCTTTTTCAATAAGCTTGTGCTTAAGCTAGAAGTTAGGAGAAAAAAAACTGTTTTGGCACTTAAGCTTGTAAACCATCAAACCATTGTAGCTTGATATTCAGTGGTATAGCTTAGTTGAGTTTAGCTCATTTCTGGTAGTTATAGCATAATCTAGCTTCTGTGTTCAATTGGTGCTTATTTGTGGCCTTTAGCTTATTTTTAAGTGCTTATTTATAAGCACTTTTCACAACAGCTTCATAATCTTGCACACTAGTATATGTTTTTATATTTTTCATAGACTTAGAATAATATTTTAGACTTTTCATGAATTTTTCATAATTTTTCAGTACTGTTTGCTATTTTTCCTATTTTAAATCAGTTTTTAGGACTTTTTAAATAGCTTTTAATACAAATAAATCAGAAAATCCTAAAAAAAATAAGTTTTCAATTTTCTTAGATTAAGATAAATATAAAAAGCCAAAAAAATATTTTTCCATAATTTTCCTAGTTTAAATAGTAATTTTTAGCAATTTAATTAGTTTTAAATAGTTTTTAAATCATAGAAATTAGAATATAAATCAGAAAAATACAAAATTAGTTTTTAAAATTCTCTTTAGTTATTTTAGATTTTTGAAAAATAGTTTCACAATTTTCCTCTTTATTTTCATAATTTTTAGTATTTTAATTTAGTTTTAAAAGTTAAAATTAGTTTTTAATTCAAATTTATAAAAGAAAAATCAAGAAAATCCAACTTTAAAAATAGTGATAGCATTTATTTAATATAATTTAGCTTTTTAATTTTCTTTCATTTTTCCTTTGTCATCTAGTACTATCATTACCCCCTTTTCCCGTTCAATATCACCCGATCACTACACGTTTAGCTATTTAATCGCACAGCTCTTTGGGACTTAACGACCCGGGGAAACACTATGCTCTCCTGGTTAATTGCATTGCGTTCTCAAGCTGTCTGACTTTTATTACGGTTGACCATTCACAAGTGGTTGACTTGTGTAAAAAAGACTGACCGTTTGGGAGCTAATCATTCATCCGTTTTCTTAGTCTTTCATACATTTTTATTCGTTATCATCCGTTGTTTATACGTTTTCATCCGTTTTTATACATTTTCGTCCGTTTTAATACGTTTTCATCCGTTTTATCAGTTTTTCGTCTGTTTTTATACGTTTTCATCCGTTTATATCTGATTTCGTCTATTTTTATCTCTTTTGATCTGTTTTCGTCCGTTTTTCTTATGTTTTCGTCCGTTTTTATATGTTTTCATATTTTTTATTCATCTTTATACGTTTTCGTCTATTTTTTTTCATATTCTTCTGTTCTTATACGTTTCATATGTTTTTATACATTGTCGTATGCTTTTATACGTTTTAATTCGTTTTCATACGTTTTTGTTTGTTTTTATACGTTTTCATCCGTTTTTATCAGTTTTTGTCCATTTTTATGCGTTTTCATCATTTTTGTCCGTTTTTAAACCTTTTCGTCTGTTTTCTTATGTTTTTATACGTTTTCATCAGTTTTATACGTTTTTGTCCGTTTTTCTTACGTTTTCGTCCGTTTTCTTACGTTTCGTCTGTTTTTTATATGTTTTCGTCCATTTTTTCCACTTTCGTCTGTTCTTATACATTTTCGTCTGTACAAAACGTATAAAAATGCATAAATACATGCAAAAATGTATAAAAGTGGATGATAACATATTAAAACGGACGAAAACGTGTAAAACATGATGAAGACATATAAAAACGCACGAAAACGTAAGAAAAACGGATAAAAATGGTTAAAACCGCATAAACGGACAAAAATGATAAAAATGGATGAAAACATATAAGAACGGACGGAAATGTACAAAAACGAATAAAACCATATGAAAGCGTATAAAAACGGGTGAAAACGTATAAAAACGGGCGAAAACGTATAAAAACGAATAAAAATGGACGAAAACATATAATAGCGTATAATAACATATGAAAACAGATAAAAACAAATAAAAACGTATAAAAACGGCCGAAAACAAATAAAAACGGATGAAAACGTATAAGAACATATGAAAATGGATAAAAACGTAAGAAAAATGAATGAAAATGTATAAAAATGGATGAAAACGTATAACAACGGGAGAACACGTTTAAAACATATAAATGCGGCTAAAAACGGATGCAATTATACAAAAATGGATGAAAACAGATAAAAACGTACAAAAACTTAAGAAAAATGGACGAAAGCAGATAAAAGACGAACGAAAACATGTAACAACCGATGAAAACTGATAAAAACGGATGACAACGTATAAAAACGGACGAAAACTGATAAAACGGATGAAAACGTATAAAAACGGACAAAACGTATAAAAACGGATAGAAGCGGATAATCACGTATAAAAACGTATAATATGGATTAAAACGTATAAGGAATGGATAAAAAATAAGTTTAGGGACAGTGTGTAACACCCCAACCTGACACAGGTCAAAATGTCACATTATGGTGTCATAGAAAGCATATAAATGCAAGCGGAAGTTTTATTAAATAAAATAACAAGTCATATAAACGAATGACTTCAAAAGGAAATACATAATCTAACATGTCTAAAAGAAATGAAATATCAAAACGAATGTTCTTCAAAATGAGTCGAAAATGATAATGAAAACTAGGGTCGGTTCACTCAAATGTTCCTACTCTCATCCCATCAAAGCCCAACATCCCACTTGGTACATGCCGCATGGAAAGAAAATGCGGCTGAGCTTAAAAAGCAGAGTGAACATATATGACAAAACGAAAGCTAAACATAATAACAATACAAAAATGAATCAAAGGAAACTAATAACGAAATCGTAACGAATGAGCACAATGAGTCTATGAGGAACAAACATAACACAATATTAACAAATATCCAGAAGGAACATAAATCAAAAGAGACCAAAATAAAGTAACACGTCAGTGGACAAATATAAGCACATATAGATATACAAAACATACAAGTACCGAAACATAATTAAATAGGAGTTGATGAATAATATCATAATCAAAACACGTAACCACACAGTGTACAAGAATATCAGCCAGCGAATCAACTAAACACAAATATGGCAAAACAAACAAATCAGATAATCAGATATATATATATATATATATATATATATATATATATATATATAAGCATATATATATATATATATATATATATATATATATATATATATATATATATATATAAGCTAAGTTGAATTCTATAAGCAAGCGGAAGTATTTGAATAGAATGTAAGCATGGCAATCACACAAGTCATATAATCAACAATTAATAAACAGAACAAATATCATAACAAGCGGAAATACCAACAGAAGTATAAGCATGTTAGTCACATGTATTGGGTAGGAATATTGAACGAACATCATAATTAAATAAAGTGATTGAACAAGAATATAGCATGGCAAACTAAACAAGTTAACTAAACATATAACATCAGGTTAAACCAAATTCCATCATCAAACGGTAGTATGAACAAAAGTGTAAGCATTGCAGATCAACAAGTCAGGTAAACATAAATTACTATGCCGAACCAATATCATAAGCAACAGAATATACCCAACAGAAGTACAAGCATGGTAGTCACAAATAGCAGATAGGAATGCTGAATGATAATCATAGCCCACGGAAATAACTGAACGAAGGTATAACATGGTAAACGGATGAGTCAAATAATTACATACTAGCATGGCAACCGGATGAATCAAATAGTCACATAATAGCATAGTAAATGGATAATCACATATTAGCATGGTAAAGAGATGAATCATGTAATCATATACCAGCATGGTTAACAGATGAATCGAATAATCATATAATAGCACTGTAAACGGATGAAGTGGTAATATGAAGTATGAGCTTGGTAGCCAGAAGAAATGGAGTGAGAGTATAATAAATCAAATGAACTGGAGTATAGCATGGTAGTTGGATGGATCACATAAGGATACTGAGTGAATAAGTAGTCAAAAGAGTAATTGAATAGGATATGGTATAGCAAATGAATGAATAAGAATGTCAGATAATCACATAGTCACATAATCAGAATACTGCCCACGAGCTCAAATACTAAAGGAGATACTCCAATATATAGCCACATATCAAATTACATATCATAATTCGTATTTGTCAAATCATATCAAATTATACATGGAAGCTGCAGACTCCAGGTCTACCAAACTGTGAGAGGGTGTATTGCACACACTCATTACATCACCAAAACTAAACAAATTACCTAGGATGCATCTATACGCTCTCTTCAAAACAAATCAAATGTACATATGCCAGTTCGAGACTGTACATATGTATTCTTAATGGCCACGTGATTACATATATCAAATCATATCAAAAGGGAACGTCGTGGACAAATCACACCGCCAGAGATAGTGTCATGCCACTAGTGCATCAGTGACATGGTCATGGTCCCTCCATGACTAGTTAGCTCGGGCAACTGAACAGAACAAATCATATCAAAGCATATCCATAATCATATCATATCCAAACAGATAATATCAACATAACGAAATCATATCAAAGCAAAGGATATCAAATGAATATCATGGCAAACGAATAACTAAGCGAATATCAAATCAGATGATCATATCAAAGTGAATCATATCAAATCAAAGCAAAGAGAATACGAATCGAATATAGAATATGAACAAGAGTCATGAGAGAAAGAACGTCATTACTAAAATGACAAAATATCTGTACCTCAAACCGAAAATGAAACCATATCAGAAACACAAGGGTCGGAAGTTACTCCTTCGACGAATCTACACAAATTAATGATCGTCTTATTATTTAAGAACCATTTCATAAGTTATTACTGATTCATTTATGATTGTTGTTCAAATTGACATATTCAGGTTTTCTTGCTATTTATAGAAACTTCCCATATTTAGTAACATTTCATATTTAGTAAGTTTTCAGAATTAGTAACTTTCGATTACAATTCATAATTAACTAACTTAGGGTTTCGTTATCGAAATTAGGTTAACATATAACCAATTATATCATAATTATCACTTACGTACATTTTAGAGTCCAGATACATCAAATGATAAGAAATCACAAAACCTTTAGCTTTTTAACAAATTTCTGATTTTAGTATGTTTCAGCCTTCACTTTACGAATTTTTAAACCATACTTAGGCTCTTATTCAGAAGCAATAATATTTTACCCAGGTACCTATATGTCTTATGAGCTTACATGAATTTTCCCAGATTTTATTATTAAGTGCAAACACCATTCCAAAAATCATTTATCCAAACATGTCCAGAAAGTTAACTACAGGTACACCCCAAAAGTTTATATTTATTTAACCCATTTAGACCCTTCAGAAAAATCTACGAAAATTCCAGGAAGTCACACATAACTTAAAAATCACCTCAGTAAAAGAAGAGCTCTTAACTCCTCATGGTTTGAAAATGAAAAATCAAAACTAGCGACTGATTTTAAGTTCTCAGAACTCAGATTTGACACATGATCCCATACAATTCAAAAACATGGCCAATACAACTCCAATTCACTCCAAACTAATTGCAAAACTTTATTAAGATATTAAACTAGGTTTTCATGCAAATATACAGAATTAACCACTTGTGTAATTCGAGCTATAGCGCACACATATTCAGCCTTCAAAACTGTCCCGTTTAAAAACCCGTTTTAAGCCATCATATGACCAAAAAACAACCTAACATTTAACCATATTCAAATCTGATCACACACTCACTTTTATAGGTTTAATACAACATAAAATACACATGTTTACAGCCCTTATGTAGACACACACATGATACATTGTCACACATATATTAACGAGCCAACACCACATAAAATGACACCAAAACCAAGCCCTGATCCACGCTTTTATTGTGTACGCCCTTCTTAAATTCTTTAGGGTTTTATCCAGGTTTTTAGGTCACGTATCTCATGATTTATTTAAGGTTAAATGATCAGGTCCAAGATTCACATAACCAACTGATTCACAAGGACAAAACATAAATATAGGTCGACACATATAGGTTTATAGTACCATGATTTTATGTGGCGTTTTCTTGTGGTATTCATATTCAGATTTAATGTGGCCAAACAAATGATACAAAAGCATGATTATATAGTTCGTATGCCATGTTTACTACTGATTATAAGGTGTAGAATGGATGAAGGAACAAAAAGAATCAAGAGTTACCTTAAGGACGAATCAAAGACGGATCCAACATAACTAGAACCAAAATACTTCGAATAAAAAACACCACACACGATCACACCAAGGCTTCTAAATCAGCAACCCACGATCACCAGTCTTGACTACTAGCCTTCGTACCTTCTGATTTCTTGCAGCAACAAAACATATGTGTTTTGGTTTAGAATTGTTTTAGGTTTAGTTCGTATGGAGAGGGAATGAGGGATAGATGCCGATTGTTATTTATTTAGGGTTTCACGTGGGAGAGAAAAGTGATATACAGTTGGAATATATGGGTAGACGGAAACAATTAAGAGCCGAGATTTTGGTGGAGTTGTGAGACATTTTATCCTTCAAACTTTCAAATGTTATCTTCCAATTCTTTTAAATCGTATATTAAGTGGTCTAGACTAGGTGCAAAACATCTTGCAACGTGTTACATGTACTTATAGATATAAGTTGTGTCGATATCTGTTGGAATCACTCCTAAATAGTATTTCAAGTATTTATATTTCATATGTAATAGGTAGCTTTATTATGGCCTTTATGTTTGTTTAAGGTCATGCTTATGTAGAAGGCCCATAAGCTTAGGCCCAAGCCCAATAAGGAATAGGGAAGGAGAGGGAGTGTTGCCCTAGCTCCTTGCCTATATAAACCATGTAATAACCCTCACTTGAGGGTTGGTTGTTCAAGTTATTCTCTTTCACTCACTCTTTCCCTTAACCGTATTATTGTTTATGCGTGTGTGTGTGTTTAGCTTGTTCATCCGCCTTTATCTCTTTCTCTATAACTTGTGTTTGTAAAACTAGTGACCTAACAGTGGTATCAATCGCCAAATAGTTGGGTGTACACTTTGTTTTTGAAGATTTTTTGGTTTTGGGTCTTACGCGTAAAGATAACGCAATCTTTGGTTCTCTTAAAAACTCGTTTTTTACACTTTTTAATCCAAGATTCTTGTACTTTCAATGTTTTGAGGTGTTAAAATACTGGTTTTTGGCAAAAAGTTTCAAACTTTACGCGTGGATCTACGTTTTTAAGCTTGTTTTTGTTCGTGGGTGTCGTTCTACGCGTAACCCGTTTAGCAGTTTTGGTACATCAAAATTCACATTTTTGTGTTCTTTTGGTACTATTGAAGCTATTCCATAACAAAAATTTGGTTTAGAAACACATTTGGGCAAAATCAAAATTACGAGTAATCCTACGCGTATCAAAACCCTAATATTACGCGTAAGATTTTCCTTGGTTTGATCTTCAATTTTCTGGTTTATTCCGTGTTTTCTTACTTGGATAAGTCTGAAAATACGTCGAATTTGGATATCTTTTGCACTGTGAAGTGTAAAAGATCATTTGGGCAAAAACCCTAAAATTACGCATAAGCATAAGCTTACGCGTAGAAATTCTACGCATAAGATTCACTTTACGCGTAAACTTAGGTCTACGCATAAGGTAATCCTACGCCTAACTTTCTACGCCTAACTTTTGTCTACGCATAACTTTAGTGCTTTTATCCTACTTACGCGTAAGCTAAATCCTACGCGTAACTCCTTATTGTTACGCGTAACTTTTGGTGTTTTTACGCATAAGTGCTACTTGGTTCTTGTCTTTTCTACGCCTAAGGACACTTCATCAACAAAGGTTCATTCGACTACAAAGATCCATTTTTACCACACAAGTTCTTCACCATGTCTCAACCACCATACTCTAACTATTTCCCTCACACTTATAATCATCAACAACAACAACAATTAACTCCACAACATCAACAATGGAATCAACAACAAGCAATTTATCAACAACAATTTAACCAGCAACATACTCCACAAATGGTTCAAACACCACCAAGCCTTCAAGTTCCACCCTACACAACCGATTTCAATCAACATCCATCACGGACCACTATGAAGGAACCCACTTGGTTTGCAAAGATGTGTGAAGCTTTAAGCAGCCAACAATCAATTCATGAAGCTGGATCACTTGATAGACCTCCAATGCTTACTCCAGGAAACTACGATCAATGGGTGATAAGGTTCTTTAGGTTTTGTGATCTAAAGAAGCCACATGGAAAGTTCGTAAAGAAGGTTATCTTGGAAGGTCCATTTGAGATGCCTACTGTCATTGTACCCGAAGATCCAACTGCTGTTCCACCAAGAGATGAACAAACCAACATTGCTACTGTTGCAGATTTAAATCTTACAGAACTTCTCCACTATGAAGCTGATGAACTTGCAATGGAATACATCCTCTTAGGATTACCAAACCCAATTCTTTGTAGTGTTGATGCTCAAAAGACTGCACAAAAAATGTGGGATCATATTCGTCTTCTTATGGAAGGATATGTACTCAATCAGGAGGATTTGGAATCCAAAATTTACTTGGCTTATGAACACTTCATGATTGAACCTGGAGAGACACTAGAGTCCTATCATCATCGTTTTTCAGACATCATCAATGACTTGGATAAACACAACATCATCATGCCAAGAATTGCAGTGAATACTAAGTTCCTGAGTAGTCTTGGTCCTGAATGGGAGAAGTATGTCATCTTTCTCCGTCAAGCGAAGAATATGCATCATTCTACTTATGGATTGTTGTACGATTACTTGAAGCCTCATGAAAAGGAAGTTGATCGGGAAAGGATTCTCCGTGCTCAAATTGCTAAACAGTCACAACCGGACAATCAACAACTTGCCTTGTATGCTCAACAGAATTATCCCTCTCAACCAGCAACTCAACCAACTGCTTCAAACACACCTTCACAGCAACAACCTCAACCTCAAAAAAATCAATTGGTTCCATACAGCAACAATGCTCAAGCATATGTCAGTGAAGCTACTGAGGAAATCGATCCATTCGAAGCATTGCAACAAGGATTTGTCATGATTGCTAATGCTTTTGGCCGTTACACCAACAAATCCAACAATCGTATTCGTTCCTCATCTAACACACGGACTCAAGCTGTTGTGAACAATGGACGTGTTGAAGTTCAGAATCGTGATTATGGTCGTCAGATGGGCGGTGGTCAAGGGTTTAATGCTGTGGGTAGGAATAACAACAGAGCTCAAGTGGTGGAACAGGGAAATGCTCAGAATCGGTTAAATGGTCTTAGATGCTACAACTGCAATGAGAAGGGACACCTGGCTAATGCATGCCCAAAGCCAAGGACTAGGGGCAGTGCTTATTTCAAAGAGGCTTTACTTTTGGCTCTTAAGGATGAAGCTGGTGGATCTCTTACAGACAAAGAACAGAGCTTTATGGCAGATGCAGACTCAGATGATGATATGGAGGACTTGCAGGCTAATGCAGCGGTTATGTTGATGGCTAATATGCATGAGCTGCACATGAGTGATACAGGCCCAGTGTATGACACTGATGGCTTGTCTCAGGTACCCGAACAAACCATCATCATATCTGAACTAATATCTCCGCCAATATCTGAATCCGGCACGGATCAGACTGTTCAAAATGAGTCTTCTACATCTCTTTCTGATGATTTTCAAGTTAACCCTGTAGTTACATTTGACGATCAAGATGACCTTATGGTTTCCTTTGATAATCAAATTGACTCCGTGGTCGTACTTGAGGATCTAAAGAATGATCATGTTGAGACTCACGTTGAACAAGATGATCTGTTGCCTCATCCGGATTTTGCTCGGTTAATTCAAGACCATAAAATCAAAATGGAGGAATGTTATGCATTAAATCAGTCCTTAAAAAGTAAAAATGCACTGTTAACCAAGGATTTTGAATGCTTACAAATGCAACTCAACTTTTTCAAAACTCAAGAAAACCGTGAAAAAGGTTTTGAAGCCGCTTTTGCAAAATCTCATCAAAACGAAAAATATTTAGAGAGACAGATGCGTGATCTAGCCGCCTCGAAGAATGCTTTGTTGTCTGAATTAGAACAACTGAAACACGAACAAAAAAAGCAAATTAACGCTTTCACCTTGGAAAATCAAAAAGCTAAGGCTGAGTTGTTAAATTGTCAAAAACAGTTCTCCGCATACAAAAAGCATTCAACGAATCGGGTAGATGACCTTCTTGACGAAATTCTCGGCTTGCAAAACAAACTTAAAGAGTTTAAAACTGTTGTTTACAAACATGGTGAATCCGTAACAGCTATTGAAAAGTTTACCTTAAAACCCAATCCAAAAGGATATGGAAAAAATCTAGCTGATTACAAACCAAAGCTTTCACTAAAAACATTCAAACCAACTCCTGAAGTTTCCAGTGCAGAATACAAAATTGATAATACTGTCATGAGTGTTGTTGAATATCATCGTCAAGAGGAATTAGATGCAGAAGACGAGAGTCGATCAAAATTAAAAAATGTTGTTTACAACAAACCTTTTAATTATAAAAACGCGGTCACTTTCATCACACCAACGGATTCTTCTAACACACCAAGGGTTATCATCAAAACACCTGAGTCTTCTAATGTTAATCCCAAAACAGAATTTGCACAAACTTATGGTCCTTTACCTTCCATTAGTGAAGTAAACTCAAAACCTGAAAATCGAATAATCCTTCGATATTTTGACATTTTCATGGCTGACCTCAAAATTTTACAACATGAGATAGAATATCGCTCTGAAATCAAAGTTGAACATTTTCAATCGCCTCTGGCGCGCGAACAAAGAGACATTTTTCAAAAAAATCTTTTACCTAATGTTAAAAACTTGAAAAGTTGTGCAATTGCCTGGGAAAAGGATTTTCATAAGGAACTTGGGGTAATGAAAAACGTTTTCGAGAAAACAGAAACATCTATTTCTAACACAAAACGCAAAAAGAAACTGTTGAGAAAAGATGTTGATCGACTCTTGGAAGATGTTATATGTGCTGATATCCATAATGTTGTGTTACTTCATGCCTTGCCATTTGCATCTGATTACATCTCTGCTGATATTGTTGAAACTGTTGTAACTGTTGAAAACACCGATAATGTGCTTCAGATCGAGTCTTTAAAAGCTGAAAATAAACGATTACTCACTGAAATTTACAATGCAAAACGTCGTCTTCATTGGTGTGAAAAAGATATTCACAATCATCAACTTAGTTTTCAAAAGAAAATCGCTCAGTTGAGTGCAAAATCTTCTGATCCTAAAATTAAGCTACTGGATGATCAAAACGTGTCTTTGAAAAGTCAAATCTCAAAATATGAACAAGAACTTTTAAAAGTTAAACAGGAATATGGTGTCATATTTGATTTACTTAAAAAGACTCGACTTGAAGCATCTAACGAACTTGATCACTATCTTGCTCACACTAGAGAAGTAATGAATTTTGCTGGTAATATTCGTTCTGAAAATCAAGATCTGATTCACACCATCTCTAAGTTACGGGAAAAGTTAGGAAAGTATGAACAACTTCCGCCTACTGTGATTAAGAGATTAGCACCAGTCACACTTAGTAATCGTGAACCTAGAATTCCCACTGCCAAATCACAAGTTGCTAATGTGTTTCCCTCTACTGAAACAGGAATAGTTGCATCTTTTCCAAACGTCCGCACTTCACAGCCTAGGAGCACTCAATCGAAGAATAGGAAGTTGCGACCTAAGAAAAGATCAATAAGGAATGCTAAAGTAGAAGAACACCCTAGGACTCTGAATAAAACTCATGTTGCTTCCACTATAGATGTTGCGTCTGGAAAATGTAATACAAATAGTGATGTAACGAATGCTAAACCGTTAAGTATTTTTGATATTCAGTCTGATGCACCTTGTGTTATTTGTCGAAAGCGTATGAATTCTGATTGTCATGACAAATGTGTTGCTAAAGCTATAATCTCTCGATTACAAAATCCTAAGAATCGGAATACCTCTAGGCCAACTAATCATTCTAAGTCTGTGCTTGGTAGACCGCCTTCTTTAGATTCTAAGGCAACCATTGCTATCACAGTAGCTCCCGCTTCACCTCCTAAGAATGTAGTACCACCTAGTGTTTTCACTAAGACTAAAGCAAAGAGTAGTTATAGATGGCAGAAATGGATATATAACACACTAGGATTTAAATGGATGCCTAAAATTATCAATGTGTGTATGTCTAACATATCTGCTTCGGAACCCTCTAACATTTTGGGTTCCACATCTACTTCTATTCCATCTGTGTCGTCTGTGTGTAATGCAGGTGATACAGATCATTCTCTGGATTGTTGATAGCGGATGTTCCCGACACATGACAGGCAACCTTAAACTGTTATCCAACTTTATTGCAAAGTTCATTGGCACTGTCAGATTCGGGAACGATCACTTCGCAGCCATCATGGGCTACGGAGATTATGTCAATGGGAACATCGAAATCAGCAGGGTTTACTATGTGGAAGGCCTCGGTCACAATCTGTTTTCAGTAGGTCAATTTTGTGATGGAGATTTGGAGGTTGCTTTCAGGGAGAAAACTTGTTTCATTCGTGATCTACAAGGAAATGACCTTATGTCTGGCTCGCGTAATTCTAGTCTCTACACTATCTCTATGCAAGACATGGTTGCTTCCTCTCCCATTTGCTTACTCTCAAAGGCAACATCTACAAAATCCTGGCTATGGCACCGTCGTCTCTCACATCTAAACTTTCAAACCATCACCAACCTTGCTCGACACAAACTAGTTGAAGGACTCCCACGATTTCGGTATTCAAAAGATCACCTTTGCTCAGCCTGTGAACAAGGGAAAAGCACTCGTGCTCATTTTCCTTCAAAGGTGGAACACAGCTCTCAGCATGTACTACATCTTCTTCACATGGATTTGTGTGGCCCGATGCGTGTGCAAACGATCAACGGCAAACGCTACATTTTAGTAATTGTTGATGACTACTCACGATGGACTTGGGTCTACTTTCTTCGTAGCAAAGACCAAGCTCCACAAATGATCATCACCTTTCTCACAAAGATACAGGTTCAGCTCCGCAACACCGTCAGGATAATTCGAACAGACAAAGGAACTGAATTTGTTAACCAAACCCTTCGTGAATTTTATGAGAAAGTGGGAATTCAACATCAAACATCTATTGCACGTACACCTGAACAAAACGGAGTTGTTGAAAGACGAAACCGAACGTTAGTGGAAGCTGCAAGAACAATGTTAATCAATGCTAAACTTCCAGATTACTTATGGGCAGAAGCTGTATCTACTGCATGCTATACTCAAAACCGTTCTATGATCACAAAACGCCACAACAAAACACCTTTCGAGCTTGTCCACAACTATAAACCGAACCTCAAACACTTTCATGTATTTGGATCTCTTTGCTATCCGAATAATGATCGTGATGATTTTGGAAAGCTCAAAGCCAAAGCTGATATTGGAGTCTTTATTGGATACTGTGACAATTCTAAAGGTTTCCGAATCTGGAATCGTCGAACTAAGGAGGTAATGGAAACGATTCATGCTCATTTCGATGAACTCACGGAAATGGCTTCTGAGTATAACAGCTTAGAACCCGGTCACAACCGTTTAAACTTCCCTCAACCCCCATCATCAGCTGAACAAAGCCCCCAGCTAACTCGTCAACAAATGGAAAGGTTATTTGCTCCTCTGTTCTGTGACGATATTGATGAAAGTGCTCCAGGTGTATCCGCTGTTTCCGCTGCACAACCTGATAATATTCCTATACCTGATACACCTGCTCCAACAACTACTGTTGAAGATGCACCTACACCAGTTGACTCCAACACAACAGTTGAACACACCGCTTCCAACAATGATGAACCAGCTGATGATATTCTGAATGAAGTACCCCCACCTGCAGATTTTGATCCAAATGCGTTCTTCAACCCGTTTGCTAATGAGACTGCTGCACCTGATGTCGCGGAATCTTCAACAAACCATTTGAATCCTCAGAATCTGCACAATGTATACCAACATCAACCCTCTACACATAGATGGACAAAAGATCATCCTCTGGCTAACATTATTGGCAACCCGAATCAACCAGTCGTTACGAGACAACGTCTTCACTCAGATGGTGAACATTGCATTTATGCACTCACTGTCTGCCAATCTGAGCCTAAAAACATTAAAGATGCAATGACAAAAGACAACTGGATTGAATCCATGCAGGAAGAACTCAACCAATTCAAACGTCTTGAAGTATGGGAACTGGTTGAAAGACCAACAGGGGTCTACGTCATTGGTTTAAAATGGATTTGGAAAAACAAATTGGATGCTGAAGGGAACGTCATCCGAAACAAGTCACGTCTAGTTGCTAAGGGTTATCGTCAGGAAGAGGGAATAGACTTTGAAGAATCTTTTGCTCTGGTCGCTCGTCTTGAGGCTGTTCGGATATTTCTAGCGTACGCAGCTCATATGAATATGACGGTCTATCAGATGGATGTCAAAACAGCGTTTCTCAATGGCCAACTTAAAGAAACGGTCTATGTCAGTCAACCAGATGGATTCGTTGATCCTGAGTTCCCGAACCATGTCTACAAACTGAACAAAGCTCTTTATGGTCTCAAACAAGCCCCTCGGGCATGGTACGATAAGCTATCATCTTTCCTCATTGCCAATAATTTCACCAAAGGCTCGGTTGACCCAACTCTTTTTATACAATATCACGGGACACATATCTTAATTGTTCAAATTTACGTGGATGACATCATTTTTGGGTCTACACATAAAAAGTTTTCAATCGCTTTTGCAAAACTAATGAAGAAAAATTTTGAAATGTCCATGATGGGTGAACTTACATTCTTTCTAGGACTGCAAGTTCATCAATCACCCCGTGGTATTTTCTTGAGTCAGTCCAAATATGCCCTTGAATTGTTAAACAAATTTGGAATGAAAACCTGTGATACTTATGCCACACCAATGACTCATACCAAGAAGCTAGATGCTGATTTACATGGGAAATTAGTTGACCCCACCAAATACCGAAGTATTATTGGGTCCCTCATGTATCTAACAGCTAGCAGACCTGATATTGTCTTTGCCGTTTATCTATGCTCCCGTTATCAGTCGCGACCAACTGAAACCCACCTCTCTGAGGCTAAAAGAATCCTCCGATACATCAAGGGAACCATTAACTTGGGGATCTGGTATCCGAAGGATTCTGGTTTTGAACTAATCGCTTTTTCAGACGCTGATCACGCAGGATGCTTAGACTCAAGGAAAAGTACTTCAGGAGCTATACAATTTCTCGGTGATAAACTGGTGTCTTGGCAATCAAAGAAGCAGGATTGTACATCGCTGTCATCAACCGAAGCAGAATATGTAGCCATGTCCGCGTGTTGTGCTCAAGTCATTTGGATGCGAACACAACTCAAAGACTATGGTTACGTATTTGACAGAATCCCGATGTACTGCGACAATCGGAGTGTCATTGCAATCTCGTGCAACTCAGTTCAGCACTCGAAATCAAAGCACATCGATCTTCGCTATCATTTCATCAAGGACCACGTGGAACAGGGTACCGTTGAATTATACTTTGTGGGTACTGAATACCAATTGGCAGATCTGCTCACCAAAGCCTTGCCTCCCGCTAGGTTTAATGAGTTGGTCCACCGAATTGGTATGAGGTGTTTGACTCAAGAGGAATTGGATGACCTCTTAAAACAGTCTTAAAAACCTATCAAACACCAAAACATCCTTCTGTAAATATTTTTTCAAAAACAAAATACAAAAATATAAAATCCGATAAAACAACAAAAATATCCTCCTAATCTATCTTTCTTTCAACATGGCAAGTACATTTCTTCCGTCAACACTTTAATCTTTCAAAATTCAGTATTTTTTCCGATCAAGTGTTGAGGGGGAGAAAATAAACTCTTAACTGTCTCAAAACATCTGTGTACTTGCATGTTATCACATCTCGGTTGATTCTTTTACAAATGGTGGTACACTTTCTGGTTTAAAGACACTCCTCGGACTTAAATTAATAACCTTTCATTATTTTCTCAAGTCGAGGGGGAGTGTCATCATGTTTCTTTCCTAAAAATCTTTGTTTGGAAACCAAAATGGAAGTTAAAAGGCTTTGTTTGAGAAAGGAAAAGGTGGAGGGACCAAAACTGTCAAAAGGTTAAACTCACTTTTAATAAAATACACCTCCACCTAACTTACTACTCACATTTATTATCATCAAACTAATCCTACGCCTAAAATTCGCTCATCAAATCCGTGTTTCAGATCTTCAATTTGTAAGTGTTTTTGTGTTCCTAACAAGATTACAAACAATGGTTTCAAATCGTTTTAAATGTTAACGGTTAGATATTAACCTATGGTCGATCTTGTGTTCTACGCGTATGCGTATGAACACATAATCTTGTTTATGTGTTTGTGGCTAAAACGATAGTGTCAAAATGTGTTAATAACATCAATGATACTTTTTCTATCCTCAAAACGAACCCAGATTCACGAATTAAATGAGTTTGAAAATTAGGGTTTATGCGTGGTTTTGGGTATTTTCAAATGTGAATGTTTTTGGTCAAAAAGATTGTTGGGATATGTTCTTATGATGATGAATTGATGATTTCTTTGCTTTATAACCACCCAGAACTCCAAATCATCAACAATTTGGAATTAGGGTTTAAAGTTCTTAAGTTTGGGTATTTTTGATTCACCATGAATTGGGTGTTATAACTTGGTATATAGACTTCCTCAACACTCTTAAACTACCAGAAAAAGTTTGGTGCATATTCCATGGCTAGATCTCATACGCGTAGATTTAGGGTTTAGACTACGCGTATGCAGTTCTACGCGTAACTGTTAAACTGTGCAAATATGTTTTGATCTGTCATAAAATGAATGTTATGTGTTTAACATTGATGATATGATGCTTTATTTCAGGCTGGCAACACTTAATATTCAGAATCAAGGTTGTTGTTAATCTACGCATAAGGATCACCTTACGCGTAGCTTGTTATGCGTAAGATTAATCTTACGCGTAGCGTCTACGCATAAGGTTCTACATATGGGACTACGCGTATCCTGTGAAGGATATGCGTAAACAGTGACCTTTACGCATAAGGTCAACTCTTACGAGTAGCCTTACGCGTAAGGTTAATATATGCCTACGCATAAGCTCTACGCATAAGGTCTCTTTTTCCTACGCGTAACACTTCTTACGCGTAAGTTAGGATCCTACGCGTAAGTTTACGCCTACGCATATATCATTCCTGTCTACGCATAACTTTACCAATCCTACGCATAAGCCGAGATCATACCTTCGTTATGAATTGTTACGTGTACAAACTTGTAAATAAACTAATCATATCATCACGAATCCAAAAATGTCACTAATAAACTGAAATCGTTTGATATGTTGTGGACAATAAGTGATAAAATAAACTTTAAAACTTAAAGTTAACTAACTCACGAAACATTTCACGACATCATTGAACTATTGAACATACAAGTGACTTAGGACTCGTAACAATCATTATCACTGTACATTCAATAACTAGACAACAAGACCTTCTGTTGACTAACATTATGTCTTTCGATATGTTGGTTCTTTTGGCTAATGTTATTTCAGAACACGACATGGCTGAACAAATGAATGTGGATGCACCTGAAGTTCTCTCCATTGCTGATATCTATCCTCATGGCTATCCAATGAAGATAGGAAAGAATAATCTCCGTGTTGACTTTGACACCCTCACTTGCTCAGAATCTTCGTGTCTAATTGCTATTGATATTCTGAGGACTCATCCGTATCAGAATATGCTCACTCACTCTGCAACTGTTCCTGAGATCTATATCCAACAGTTCTGGAACACTATGGAAAGGGTCAAAGGACGGACTGCTGTGACGGTGACTCTGAATCACAAACAAGTCACCATTACACCTGCAGACTTAAGGGCTGCTCTCCTAATTCCTGAAGTCAATCCAACCAAACTATATGCCACACCTGCTGAAGAGCTAACTCTCCAATTCTTAATCGATATCGGTTATGACGAGGCTACAGGAGTAATCACCAAGCATTCTCACGTAGAGCTTAAGAGTATTCCTCAACCCTGGAGAACTCTCTACATGATCATCACCAAGTCTGTTTCTGGTCGTGACAGTGGCTATGAGCATCCTAAGCTTATGGAACTGCAAATATTTTGGGCATTGGTCAACATGAAACACATCGCTATCGAAGCTCTGATTTGGGATGACATGATGTCATTTCTCAACAAACTTGGCTCAAAGATTCCCTACATCAGATATACTAAACTGTTGATCCAGAGAGCACTTGGACTTCATCCTGATATTCCCAAGAGGCTCAATGACCCCGACAATCACGACATGTTGACGGAACCTATTCTATCTGTCAGAATCAAGGAATCGTCTACAAAGAAACAAGGTGTTGTGTTGCCAGATTTCCTTCTAACTGAAAATGTCAGAAAGCTCGAAACGTACAAAAGGTATCTGGAAGCAGTTAGACAAGGCAAAGTTGGTCATCTCGACGAAAAATCTTCTGGAACACCTATAAGGAGAACCAGAAGAGGAAGTGCAGGAAGCGCAACAAGTACTGTGAGTCAAAGGAAGGTTCCTAAAAGGAAACCTCCTTCTAAAAGGATTGTTCCCGTAAAGGAAGCCGAACCTATCCCCACACTTGAACCACAGAGACAACTTAAGGACGAGAGCTCTGAAGATACTGATACAGATGAAGAGTTTCATTACTCTGCAACTGCAACCGAAACACCTGCCTCAGTAGCAAAACCTCCAAGTCCTCCAGCTGTCCAAGAAAAAGGGAAGACTCCAGCAATTGTACCCTATGATGAGAGCTCTGAAGAAGAAGAAGAAGAGCAATTGAATAAATCATACAGGAAGAAGTTTCACAACGTCAGACACCTTCAAAAGGCTGAAGAATTTGCTAAAGATCAAATGGGTGGCCCCGGAGGATCAAGTGGTGCTGCCCACTCCTCACCAGATCCTGATACGGTTAATCGACCCGGTAAGGAATCTGGTGCCACCACTCTTCTGCAACAACAAAAGCTTGTGGAGGATACTATCGACTATGATTTTGAGAAACCAGAAACTGAGAAAGATAAAGATGATGATTATACGAAGTTTCTTCTGGATAGTCCTACACGCTCACAGAAGGAAACTTCTGAACCACCAAAGGACCCTGAATCTCCTCACATCTCATCATCATCATCGGATTCTTCGTCTTATTCATCACAACCACCATCTAAGAAGTCAACCAAATCATCATCCAAATCCGTGAAGAAACCACCTAAATCTTGGATTTCTCAAACTCATAAAAGAATTGTGAAGGCTGTCCAACAAGTCAGAAAGAAGGACATACTTTACAGAAAACTGAATTGGTTTGCTGACCAGATTCAGTACTTAAATGATGAGAAAGACAAGATGGAGAAAGAAAGGGAATTTGTTCAGAAGTTCATGAAGAGTCATCGTAAAGAGGAACTGAACGAAATGATCGAAGGTTACACTAACAAGTACCTTCAGGATATCGTTCCTAAAGTCCAAAAGGAACTGGAGAAGACAGCAAGAGATCATACTCACAAGTTTCTTCTCGACACTGTCCCCGGTGTGACTAGAGAAGTATTTTCCAGACAACTCACCCCTAACATCGTCGCATTGGTTAAACATACAATGGCCAAAGAAGCTGATCTCTCTGAATCTGAGTTAATCGCTAAACTAGTGATGCAAATGTCAAAGCGATCTGGAACGTTTACTTCGGATGAAGCTAAATTTTTCGAAAATCTACTTGATTTTCAACTCAGATCATCATGCAAGGAGTCAGCCGATCAACCCAAACGACCAAGAGATGACGATGATAAGGATAAAGACTCTGCACCAAAACGTCAGAAGCAGTCTGGTGAATCTTCCTCGATGCCACCTCCTCTACAACGGACTTCTTCTCAACAAAAGTCTCCTCCACCTCGGTCTTCTACTGATAAACCTCGGGACGATTCCGAGTTACCGCCCCTGACTCAAAAAACAGGTGATTACTTTGAGTATACGGGTGGTGACGATGAAGAGGTCCTTGAGCCCCTACAACAACCCACCTCTCCCAAACAAGGACAGAAACCAATATCATCATCTAAGCCTTCGAAAAAGAAGAAGAAGACGCTTCATACTGACGTCGTATCATGGCTAGATGACGATAAAACTGAAGAATTTGAATGGTTTGCTACACTTGTTAACAACACTCCCTACCCTGAAGAAGGTCAAGAATTGGTAGACGGTAATACCTTGGAGCATGCAAAGATTCTGCAAGAAAGGTTCCGCGTGAAGAAGATGACGAAATCTGAGTTGAAGCGCATCAAGAATGATGCATTCCTACTTTTGAAAAACAGCTCGGAAAGTGCAATCGAGGTTGAATATCACCTTGAAAACATTGCTCGAGCCATGTCTAACAACATGGATTGGCTCAACCCAGAAGCAAACATCGACTTCACCAAACGGGACAATCCTCCATATTACACCGACTGGTCTCGACCTCTACCCACAATTGGCCAACCTGATCAGCCTAGGATTCCCTTCAGACATTTCTTCAACAAAGATTTAGATTTTCTTCAACACGGTGGCGATGGTTCTAGGAAATACGCTACATCTCTGACACTTCCATTCCCTGCTGCAATATACTCTGATTGTATAGCCATCGAGGAACGTGCTACCCACATGTTCTCCGACAAAGTGGTAGCGTATGACCAAGATGCAATGTATGGGATTCACCATTGGCCGGAACGCCGAAGAATCTACTACAGAAGCTGCTTGGTTCAGAAGTCTCAACATGCAGTGTTCAGTACTAAAAGTATCGTTGCCATCCAACATGTTGGTCTTTCGTCTAAATGGGACTACACTTTTCTCAAAAAGATTGTAGTCAAAAGACAAGATGAAAGGGACTATGCATTCTCTGAAGCTGACTTTGAGAATTTGAACATCAACGATATTGAAGACATGTACCTTGCCAAAGTTCAAGGTCGCATGAGACAATTTCCAACTGAAGTACAACGTGAATTCATCAAGTCACTGCTCATCTTCATCAGACGCATTGTCATCAAAGAACGTGTTGAAGATCTTCAGCTTGCCGTTGAATCTTATCAGAAACGTGTAAACTTCACTCCACCACAGTTTGATCTTCCCGACATCAACCAGCTTACACAACTTACGCTCATCAGCAAACCTTTCGGAGTCGTTTACCGAAGTGAACTTCAACGAAACTGCTTAATGGCGTGTGACGATCTTCACAAATTTGGGGATCACACTTTGAAGCTGGTCAGGGATGGATTGGCTTATCGGTTGAAGGATATACATGCAAAGATTGGGAATCCAAAGCGATGGAACTCTAAGGACAGAAGGGATGTGAGAAGGATCATCAGAATGATTGATGAAAGGTTGTTCAGAAGGGATCAGTTCAGACGATTGGAGAGCTTTGTTGGTGGTCGACCCAGGAGGAACATTACGGGTTTTCAACGCCCTGTTTGCACTCCTGGAAAAATCACTGGACTTCCCGGTACTCCTTGAATTGTTTCTATTCACTATATTTGGATGCATGATATATATGTCTAATGGCTTGTGCACACATAACAGTGTACAACCCGTAATTGTCAAGAAAGGACCCTGTGGTACGCCTCAGTGCCACAATCCTTATAAAAGGAGCGAAAGCTTCTTATTTTTGAGTAAAACCTATCAAACCTTTCTCTTTTCAAGGTTTTGCTCAAAAAGACAAGTACTTCCCCATATGATTTTTCAAAACCTCAACCGTTTATATCACTAGTTGAGGGGGAGTATTTGAATTCAAACTTTGTTCAAAAATTGTTCACAGTGGTCACTCTTCCCGCAACACTCAAAATGGTCATATTTATTCTCAACCGTTCAAAAATAACATTTTTATATGCCATTTTTGAGGGGGAGAAAATTTGTGTGATAAGAAATATGTTGTGCAAAATGCAAATGAATCTGTGTACCTCAGACTTAACCAAAGAATTGACGGTACTAAACTGTTTGTAACTCGAAAAGACTTGTCCTGGACGGGTAATAATTTCAAGCTAGTTCGCTAGTAATGTAAACGTGTCTCGCAAAGGACTTGTCCAAGTAGAAAGTACCATTCGAGAAACTCTTGATAGACATGAACTCTGACGGGTATGACAACCTTTCGAGGTTTGTCTACACCTTCAAGGTAGTTATTAGAGCTAGTTGTCACCTAAAAGCTGACAATGTAACTCTTTAACTATGCAACGTAACCGTGTCTCGCGGGGGATTGTCTATCTTTAGTGGATCAATTCAAAAAGTGCGCGCTCTTTCCTCACTATGCATTTAACCATTAAAACTATTAAGCACATGTGAAGGAGGAGTATTTATGCAAAACATCATCTCTCACTGTGGTTCAAACATGTTTTTCATTAACAAACCCTTTGAGAGATATTTTCACATACAGTGGTTTTAATGGCAACATAGGTTAGTCATGGAGTTATAAGGTGACTAAGGTTAGGAATAACCGTCCTATGATCCGCCAAAGCTGGAGGGATCTACTCAAGGACACTACCATTAGTTAGTGTTAGAAGTCCTTAGGAATGATTGTAAAAAGGAGAAAATGAGAATCGGAGAAAGAAGGAGTTGAAGAATCAAAAAGAAATGTAAAGTAAAGGGTGAAAAGAAATAGCCCTGCAGATTATTCAACTTAGGGCAGACACCGGGTTCAATTCATATGCTACTGGTTGTCACTTAGTGACACCGGTATTGAAGATTAAAAGTCGTCATGGACCCAGTGACGCATGCACTAAACCTTCTTAGCCACTCAAGTTTTTCTCAACAGAAGCTTGTTTCATTCTCACAGGGAACCCTACATAAACTATTGGCTTTCTCTTAGAGATCGCTGGTATTGAAGAAGGAGACCCTCTCCCTAGTCTCCGCTCAGGAAAACCAAAACGCACTATTGAGTCTAGAGCCACGAGATTCATCAAAAGATCTCTTAAGAACACTTGACATTTAATCACTTGATGATCAACAAATAAGATCATCAGTGGTTCATATCGAGTCCTACACAGATCTTAGCAATCTGTCGAGAACATTTATGAGAGGTTCACATCTGTGATCCTCAATGATTGAATGGAAACTCCTGCCAGGGTCAACATCAAACAGCCCTGACAGCAGGTCACTTCGGTAACTCCCCGTGGATTACACGGAGTGTGTCTCAAACGGTCTACAGTCATGAGGTGATGCTTCGGTGTACCTCAGCGACTCATCTGAACTGTAGATGTACTTCGGTACATCGCGTTATCTCACTTGTGGGACTCCAGTTCAGGATCTGCCTTTGTAAGAATTAGAGTTGTGTTTTCACACTATGCTGTTAACACTCTCGAAGTTCAAACTTGTAAGTTCCGGAAACCGCTTATTACTAACCGTTTGAAATGTTTTCTTCTTATGGAAGCTCCGGAGCGGGATGATCGTGCTGATTCTTCTCATGCTCACGCCAACATCATCACTAATGGAAGTTCTATTCAAAAGCAACACAACCGTCAGAATGATTCTTCGTCAAACCAAAGAATCTACAAAGTTAAAGACTTAGAGAACTTCATCAGTATTGAATTCCAACGTCATAGAGCGTGTGAGCATGTTGAAGAATGACGTGGAGACACTGGAGCAGCAAAGCAGACCTGAGGCAGACTGATGCAGACAACAACATACTATCACTTTCACCACAAAGAACAATGATCAAAGAACAAAGTTAAAGATGACGTCAAAGCATAACTGTTCAAAGATAATTATCTCTCTACACTGGGGAGATTGTTCGAATCAAGGCAATTCCTCTCACAAGAAAGAAGAATGTCAGAAGACGTCACTGCTACTATTACATCAACGCCTTCACCGTTTACATTCATATATACTTGAGGGGGAGATTGTTGGAATCACTCCTAAATAGTATTTCAAGTATTTATATTTCATATGTAATAGGTAGCTTTATTATGGCCTTTATGTTTGTTTAAGGTCATGCTTATGTAGAAGGCCCATAAGCTTAGGCCCAAGCCCAATAAGGAATAGGGAAGGAGAGGGAGTGTTGCCCTAGCTCCTTGCCTATATAAACCATGTAATAACCCTCACTTGAGGGTTGGTTGTTCAAGTTATTCTCTTTCACTCACTCTTTCCCTTAACCGTATTATTGTTTATGCGTGTGTGTGTGTTTAGCTTGTTCATCCGCCTTTATCTCTTTCTCTATAACTTGTGTTTGTAAAACTAGTGACCTAACAATATCATATACTCTTAAGTTATAGATTTCGTATAATCTTAGGTTTAGTGTATTCATTTCGTAGTTATACTTATAACGTAACATTTAGCTCAAACAAACGTTCAAAGACCTTATAGATTATGTAAATTTCATGCAAGTTTAGTTTATAGGTTTCGAATTTTGTAGTTTAAATTTATAACAAAGATTTAAATCTTAGGTTATTTTCATATTCAAAAGTTCAACGTCGATTCGTATCTCAGGTTATTATACAGTGGATGCAAATTTCTTCAAACGACGAGGACCATTTATGTAATTTACTGTAGTAACGGTGGATGCAATTTTTGCTAACCCACAGGGACCATTTATGTAATTTAGAAGGGCAAATTTGTCAAAAGGCCACCGAATTGCAAGGCATTATTCATTCGCTCTTGGTTTGAAGGTGGTGAGAAATTGAGGGCGAGTTCTTTTCGAGTGAGGGAGAATGATGAGGACAAGGATAAATGGATGAACTTGTGGAAGATCACATGAAGCAACGAGGGTATATAAAGCGTGTTTACCTTACTATTTTACCTTGGACACAAATCTTAAGAACTATGCTCAAGTTAAAAATGCAACTCACCAAAATTTTGTCGTGGGCATAGATTTCAAGATATATATTCAAGTCTGAAAATTTTCATTTTTGTTATTTAAGAAAGTTTAAGGGTTGTATTAGGACATTTTTTAATTTTATTTTTTAAAATTAGTTCCCCTATAAATTATACTATATACTAAAAATCATTCGCCTATAGACAGTAAGAAACAATGCGCTACAATTTTTTTTCCTCCTTCCTTTGAGGTTATTAATCCATTGCATACTTAGTCCTTAAAAAAAGGCAATCATTTCATTTTGAGTTTAGATTAAACACAACATTTCCGCAGCAACGCGCGAGTACCCCGCTCGTATAAGGCTAATTCTCATCGTAAAAACATCTTGGATTATATTAATACACTTATGCTTAAGAGTTGTTCTCTTTTTAAGGTTTTATTCCATGTAGGTTCACTCTCGTTTATCAACGTTTGAATTAGAGTCTATTAAAATTGCTTCGCGTCCTACGTCAACTAACATTTTCTAAAAAATTGCTGTGAAAAAAATAAAACCAGTTACAAATTATGCCAATATCATATTAATTTTCATTTTGAGTTGTATAAAGGAAACAACATTGATATTTTGCTAAGTTTTTTTTTGTTTTAATCAACTTAGCATCTATTATTATTGCAATAATTACGTTTTACTATTAGAGTTTTGATCTTGATTGATAGTTTCTTTAATAAAGAAATCATGCATATTCTTGATTCTTCAAGATGACTTAAGTTGTCAACAAAATGTATCCAAGCCCAACAAGTGAGCAGGACTCATAGTCCATATTCATACATTTTCATGATTGGTGTAGGACTGTAGGCCCAATAAGGTTGATACTTGGCCCGTCAAACGAATATACACTTAAGATGTTAAATTTTTGTTATCAAGCTTTTATTTTTTGTTTTTTCCTACGCGATTCAAGATTCTAAATATGTAATGTCATCTCAAAATGCTTTAGAAAATACGGTTGTCTTGTTAAAATTGAGTCTGAAATTTAAACGTTTTAGATCCCGCATTAGGCATCAAAAGGACTAAGGGTCAATTTTATATTTATCCAACTTAAATTTCAAAATATTATAATTACCCAAAACTTATTTTATCTACATTGTAAATCTTGCATTCCAAAAACCTGTATTTTGAAAACTGATATAGTTGATGTCATATGTTCACATGATAATTATCATCTCTAAATATCATACCTTATTTTTGTTACGGGAAAGGCATTGTTGAATATATCTCAGTTGAACATCAAATTTAGTAAACCGAAATGTTGAAGATCTCACGACACTTGTTCTTTTAGACATATTTATTACAAAATTTTGCAGTTACAGATTTATTCAATCTTTACTATATAAAGAGAAGGGGGAATTACATATATATCGCATTTCGACGCGAATCCCGAAACCGAACCGGAACCGTACCGATTTCTTATATACGGTACGGTACCGGGACTATAAAATAAGGTGAAAAAAATTCAAGACCACTAATTTGGTACGGGATCGGTACCGTGCTCATCCCTATATATATATCCCTCTAAGGGCAGTGTTGCAAAAAACGGTCTACAAGGCCGATTAATCACCGATTAGGTGCTACTGGGCCACTGACATTTCCGATTTGTGTAAATCGTTCAACCATGGTCAACGACGGTTAACGATGGTCAAACTTGCCAAAAACATGGAAATCTTACCGTAAATACCCTAACATCACCGTAAATTAGTTATAGTCACTTATAATCATTGTTTATATCTATTACAAGATGTTTTTCAAGGAAAATTTTGCCGAAAATACCAACACTTGCCGTAAATACCTAAAACTTGCCAAAAATGCCAATACAATTAATCACCGATTCGCTATTTTTGCAACCCTGAACAAATGTAATTACTTATAGTCGCTATTTATATCTATTACAAGATGTTTTTAAGGAAAATCTTTTCGGGAATACCCAAAACTACCCAGAAATACCCAAAACTTGCCAAAAATGTCAATCCGATTAATCACCGATTAATCCCGCCTAGACCGATTACAAGCTACAGGGGGGTCGACCGCCTCACTACCGCCTAGACCGATTTTTGCAACCTTGTCTAAGGGTATGTTTGACAAAAATAGATTGTGCTGATGCTAGTGTTGTTGCTGTTGCTGTTGCTGATACTGGTGCTGGTGCTGGTGTTGTTGCTTAAAAAGATTATAATAAGAGATTATTTTTATAAGCTACATGAAGTAATCTTTTATTTTCAGAGATTATGGAAGATTACTTTTTTTATAATCTCTTATAAGCTATGTCTGCCAAACAAATATTATTTTTTAAGTAACTTATTTTTTGAAAAAATAAGTATAATCTCTCCATAATCTTGTGTGCCAAACATAGCCTTAAGCTTCATAATTGCATATATATCTAACCAAAATTTATAATTGCATATATATCCTTCCAAATCCTTAAAGTTATTAAATATATCCAAATGATTATTTTAAATATATTTAAAAGAAAAAAAATGTCAAATAATTAATAAATGATATATAAAATGATAATTATACCCTTATCTTATTTCTTTTTACAATTACAAAATATTCTTTAACAATTTTTTAAGAAAAGAAAGAGCTCTCATGTTTGGCGACTCAACCGTATTCAGTATCGACAAATCTTTATTAAGAATATCAACAACACCATCTATCTTTCTATCTAAACGTAAACTCTTATATATATAGACCAAATGACATAATAAAATTCAAACCAATAAAGGATATTTTGTAATTGTATAAAAAAAAAGTTAAAAAAAAGGAAGGTATAATCGTCATTTTATATATTAGATATAATTATTAGACATTTTTTTTATTAAATATATTTAGAATAATCATTTGGATATATATGACAATTTTAAGGTTTTGGAAGGATATATATGCAATTATGACTTTTGGTTGAATATATATATATATATATATATATATATATATATATATATATATATATATATATATACAATTATGAGGCTTTGGAATGATATATATGCAATTCCCCAAGAGAGGAGGAAACACATTTGTTTATAATATCTCAAAGTGATAAATATGAAATTACTAATTTACCCATACTCCCTATTTCTTCCAATATTATACCTTACACCAATATACTTTACACCCATAACTACTTACTCTTGACGTCCCAAAATTATTGTCATCATTTCTACTTTGAGTGATCGAAGATTGTAGTGGTCTCACTTTTCTTAAATTGTGTATCTTTTTTTGTCCAAAAACGATAAGTTGGGACAGAAAGAGTATAAGTTAAAAGTTTGACCAAGTAAATAAATCTTATCCATTTTATACATGAAACATTTAATCGTAATTTCACAAATATAAATATTTGCCGCTTTAAATTTCTAGCATTATGTGCGAATACTCGTACAAAAAAAAAAAAAAAAAAAAAATTGTAGTTTACGAGGGATTTCAAAATTGTATCTTATGCACTTAAAGATAATTTACCAAGGGTAGACAAAATGTCGGTTAAATGTTGGCTAAAATTCATGTACTGGTACCTCGTAGAAAGGAATATCTGAAGTTCTGAACCATGATTGTTCACTTGTACATCCGACACACTCAGACATATTTTAAACTTCACCATTTGTACTTGTACAATTTACAATAACAAGGATATAAGAACTCTCTGAAACTTACGTGCAATAAATAATACGGCCAAAAAGTGGTAGGGTGTCACATTGGCTTTGTTTCTGTGTCTATACTCATTAATTGAATTGCGTTTCATTTTACATCATCATGGTATCCTATGTCAAGTTACATATATCTTGTTTTCTTAATTATTACTGCTATATTTGTGAAAACATGTATATGATGTGTGGTTAAAATACAAGTAATTTAACCCATGGAGTCTAACATTTAAGTTAACATAGTATCCTATTTCAGCATTATTGAGAAGAACATGCTAGCTACTAAGAATACGAGGAAAATAAACATATATTATTTTCGAAGCAGGTAGAGAGCACTACAATATGCATTTTTCGACTTAGGATGCCATTCTTGTAAGACATTAAATCAATTTAGTAGGTATACTGATAAAGAAAATTCTCAATCTAATTAAATAGATGATATATAATTTATTCTTTTTCTAGACATACATTACGTGCATATGTTTGTGTGTTTACATCATGATTACATGTAAAACGAAAGACATGCATAAGCACGAAATCTGGTTACCAATCTTATGATATGTGATCAAAGAAAACTAGCTTAATTAGGTTGTTGGTCCATTTCAAATGCCAATTTCAAAAGCAAATAATACCATAATTGACAATTTTTGGTGGTTAATTAGCTTATTGGTCACATTCAAAGGAAAAGTCATTACAACTAACAATGTTCATTACACATATACTCCAAAATAAAAACAAAAACAAAAACAAAAGATATTGTTTCAAAAAACAGCTATGCACTGAAGAGTTGCTTTCATCCCTAAATTAACGTAGATTACATTGGAGCTTTAACTAATATTAGACGAATAACCGTGTATAGCAATGAAATTTTTAACGGCAAGTTTGTAATATGTATCTATAAGTCAATAAATTCAAAAGTTTCAATTATACGCATTCTTTTCATCGATCTCATTATATATAATAGATCAAAAATCAAAAATCGTTTGCCAAATCATGAAAACTATTAAATGGATATGAAAAATTCCGTGGCTCATTAATATGAAAAATTTCGCTAAAAAGTCAATATTACTTTTAACGAATTCAAGATTTAAGAAATACGATGCATGCTTTATATTTAGTATAGATATCGATATGCACAGGTTCATATATATGGGTAAATTATAGTTAAAACTTACCAAGAGATAATTAATTCATTAACAAAACCAAAAACTTGAAATTATTATTAACTTATTAATCCATCTTTGATATTTACAATGTTTTGAAAACCGGGTCTTTAATCGACCCGGTCGAGTCACCGAGTTACTGAGTTATCGGTTCGGTTCGACCACCAGATCAATCCGGTTTTCTATTTAAAAAAAACTATTTTTTCCAACAATATGAAAAATAAGTATATATATAAATCATTACTGATCCATTGCCTAGAAAAAACATTTAACAACAAATATAACGTGTAAAAATAAAATTACGTCGCAAATATATATAATAAATATTTTTTTTTAATGAAAAAATTAAACCCGGTCGGGTTTCGAGAACCGGGTTGACCCATATCACTTAAAACCTGGCAGATCTAACTGAGTTTCGAAAATTAAAAATCCGGTTTAATATGACTCATTTCTTGGCCGGAACCGGTTCAACCGGTTAACCGGGTCGAAAGGTTTCAAAACATTAGATATTTATATCAAAGCTTAATCTTGAAAAGTAAACTCGAAATTATGAGAAACGTTGACATGGACAATAAAATTAACATTTTTATGTAAGAAAAGAAAAGAATACAAGATAACATGTGACCACCTAATTTATAAAGAAAGGTTGTCAAATATACGATATCTCTCTTTCTCTCCAGCTGATCACCTCAGCAATGTCTAATGAAAGTTACTCGAGCCCAAAATCCATAGCGAAACATGATGATCATGTTGATGATGAAGCATTAGAGTCAAACAACAAAGATAAGCTAGAAGAAGTTGGTGATTATGGCTGTCAAACTCCAACATCCGATGATCACAAGATCCCGCAACTCCCTTTGCCACCGCCACGTAGACACTTGCACAAGAGACGAAAAAGGTTGTTAGACGACGTGGAATTCTTTGAGAAAACTAGACGTGAAGAGGTAGATGAGTTTTTTAGATTGTTTACCATTAGGGTTTCTTCTTCTTCTTCTTCAAGGAAAAGACGCAGTCATAGTATTTAATAGCTAGTAATCGGTTTTTGTTATTTCTGCATATTAATTGATACACGATCGGAAGTATATGACACTCGTTAATTAGTAAAAATAGCGTAAATTTAAGAATCAAGCGAGCCTTCGTTTGATTATTTCCATCAAGTATTTCTGCAGTTTTGATGGTACTTATTTATTTATGCATATTTGGTAAGTATTTCTATCAACAACTTAAGATCATAAATTATAAGTCTTAGAAACAAGAAAGATGTATGATCGTACAAATAAAGGTACTACTAGGCCTTGCCATGCATGATGATCGAAGGATTAAGGATTGTGTGATGACTTGCCAAGCTTGAAGTAACCTGTGACAACACAAATAGAAACACTACGTTAATTAGAAAGGCGCAGGGGTTGGACCATACGAATCACCTCTGGCGTGAGAGTAAGTGTATGTTTTTGATAGTATAAGTGAGTAAAGTAGGTGTTGAGAGCATGATCAAACCTCTGTAACATGCCAAACTATTTATAAATGGTGAAAATAGGTTTAGGCAGGCCTCTGCACGAAATCCGAAGATGACTTTAGGAGATGGTTGGGTTAGTGTACCGCGATCCCTATCTTGGCAGAAAAGCCTTGATATGGAGGAGATCGTGGGTTTTGACTTGGTCCAGGACTACCTCCGTCTTACTGTCTTCGAAAGAAACACCTCGGAAGGTATTAGGGATTCGACTGGTGGATTCCCATACTAGTAATCATCGCGTGAGAATGATTTTACGCCAGAGGAGACTTTCGGAGGTTAGCCCAAGTCTTTCAGAGTGTAGTATCCATGTATGCTCGAAGGGGAGGCCTTCGAGTTGTTCGAAAGGTACGTCATCAGTATATATATAACATATTGTCCGATCGATACTAGTTGTATGAGTGTAAGAGAACCACGATTTACTTTCATGATTTTTATGTGTACTTGTTCAATAAGATCGACTCTTTTTGGCTATTTGACGAACAAAGTAGTATGTTAACTTGTCTATATTGCGCTCAAGTATTAGTCGAGCCTATTGCTTGATTATCATGTTTATTATCAATAGTGTTTCTTTTTTGGAAGAAGTCAATTAGTATATCATTACGAAGGAAGCACCAAAAAAATTACAGCCATATCAAGATATAGTTTGTTCAATTTCAATCATTATCTTTTTGACATTAATTAATTAATTAGCTAGTCTCTTGAACATGTGTTGCTCGGAGGGTACAAAAACCTCTACGTGAAGCAAGTTTCCTTCATTTGAATTGGGGTATTTATGTATCTAAAACTGTTTTTAATGGTAATCGAAGATATCAAATTTGAATTTCTCTAAGTTTTAAACGAGGAGAAGATTACTATCCTTAATTTGCAGGTCATATATTCTAGATTAATTAGGTAGTACAAATCTTATTCCATCCACACAAAAAATGTGTACGTGTTCATATGGAGGGAAGTTCAAAGGACCACTTCTTGATCGCTCCATTTTTGGCAAGACGGGTTTTATTTCTATTTTGAGAAGCGACATATTATCAAAAAGAAAATAACAAGTAGCTAGAGGAAACAAGAAATTACAGTTTCATAGAAAAACAGAAGATTGGATCATTAGCCAATACACCCATATGATTATTCATTCATTAATTATGTTCAAGACGTGTAGAGTCAAGTGATACATTGGATCAAGGTTTAGTCCAATGGCATAATGTATGTACGTGGTCGAAATATGGAAGAACATGCAGAAATTCAAGCCCTCAAAACATGCTCTAAGAGGGGAAGGTGTGGTGATGGAGGTTAACCTCTTCATCACTGCCACCTCAGCGCCACATCAGCATAACAAACCTCCACAACTAACCACAACAACCCCCCACTCACAACAAACCTCAACTTACTCATTTGGGTCCCACATACACATTTATTCACACACAACAACTAATTAAAAAAAAAAAAAAAAAATGTCAGACAAATCACTTCTTCGTGATGACGAAAAGGTTTGCACGGCGAGCCACGACAAGGGGGGGGGGGGGCGGTGTGGTGACAAGCCACGACGAGGTGCCATGTCACCTCCACCTAGGATCATGGCGAGGCACAACATGCCCATACCTTCCCCTCTAAGTCGACAACTAATTGATTTCACTATGGCAAAAACCATCTCTAAGGTGGCAAAATGGTAAGTCGTCCACAAAGTCTTATAACTAGAGGTAAAAAGGGGCGGCTTTAGGGGAGTGCAAGAGGTGCGATTGCACAGGGTCACCACTTGACGAGGGCCACCAAATTTCATGCACTTCTATTATATATATGAACACAATATGAGACTCGAGCTTAATTAATTAATGTACTACTATGTATAATATGTGTGTTTTTTAGGGCTTTTTTGTGGTAATAGCACGGGGCTACTGAAATCCACGAGACGGTCTGGGTAAAAACTCTTAAGGTGAAAAATTTTGGGATGGCTAGGGGATAAGAAAAAGGTTAAAACATCCATAAAAATACAAACATACGAGTTTTAACAGATAACATGGACAGAAACCTTTTACCATTCAACCGATATTAAAACAAAACAATATTCACACAAACATCTAAACAATAGAGCTTTGGGTTTGCACGTTTCCTAAATTATATACGACAAAAGGATATTTTGGTACATCCCACTCTTTATTATACTCTAAAAAATAATAAATAATTTCAGAATAGGTACAGTACAAATATTACTATTGGATTCTCATTGTTTCCTTTTGGTGGTGCTCACCATGTTGGAGGGTCTGCTTTAAACCGGACTACCATACGTGGTGCGAATAAAAACAAATAAATGGGTCCAACTATCCAAAACACGGTTTAGCATGAAACGTCCTAATAATCCCCAGCTCACCTTTTTATTCAAAACAAAAACGCCAAACGTAACACAAAATTAAGAAGAAAATAAGATAATATTTAGAAATTTGTATAATATATAAGTTGGACACATGTAAATGATCGATGTGAATTAAACGACACACGGCGTACGTTTGTATGCATAACTAACATAGAAGCTAAGTACATGTTATTACTTTACTAAGACTAGTTGATTATACTAGATTGAGGTATGCATACTATACTTGTTGGGATATGAGATCTAGTTAATCAAGTAACGCAAATGAGTACGCAACCTAATTGGATCTATTTTATGTAATTAAGTTAACATGTAAATAATAAACAATTATAAATAAAAAAGATAAAGAAAATTAACCCTCGTAGTCACTCGCAAGTAATAAAACGAACAAGAAACCAAGTGTCTTAAATAAACACCTTTACGAGTCCACACAAAAACACTAAACCACAAGTACGTTCGATAACGCTAGTCGAGAACGTTTACCCAAATCAACCCTTGAATACTTGAATAATCACGAACAAAGAAAACCAAGAACTTGTCTTTACACCCCTGTTCGAGAACCACAGCAACACCCAAAACACTTTTGTGTTTCACCCGATATCGAACATCTTGTCCGATATATACTACTATTTCTTGTCCGAGATCAAAGCGAACGGAAAAACCACCTTTGTCTTGCTAACATGATCGACCAGGATCAAAACAATAACTCCACCAAACAAAACACTAAACAGCTTATTGGATCTAGGCGATGCAAGTGTTAGGTTTTGAAACAAACCTAAGAACCCTAATCGGATTCAATGTAAAAACCGATCGGGTATTAGACTTGAGTATGAATCGGTTTTGGCAGAGGTTTAGGTATATTATATCGTGTATTAGATGCATGGGTGTGTTTGTATTTATAGGATTAGTACCCTAGATGTACTTGGACTCAAACTTGAGCTCAAAGTAATCAATCCAAACACCCACCGATCGTATTCATGTACTAGGCCCAAAGCAACCATGAACCGAACCATATTGAAGAGAAAAACAGTCCAATGGGTTGTGTAAAACAATCGGGTTTCATGCATGCAAACCGGGTCATACAATATTCTAGTATAAACGTTCATTTACATACTCTCGTGTTTAACGCGTGTGCCCCCATAGGGTCACACACTTCTAGTCGTTTCGTGTGTTTCAACTCCCACACACCAACAATACTTTTCATATTTTACTACATACTTTCCGGTAGGGGTAAGCATGGTGCGGGTTGGTGCGGTTTATGGTAAAAACCAACCCGCATTCGCAATTGCGGTTTTTAAAAAATGAAAATCCACATCCGTGCGATTTTGTGGTTTCGGTTTTTGCAGTTTTACGGGTTTTGGGGTCAAAGTTTTTTCTTTTTCTTTTTTTTTCAAATTATAATTTTTGGTATATATTTATTATAGAATAAATATATATTATAATTTTACATGATGTGTTGAAATATATATACAAAATGTTGTGTATTAATATGAAATTATAAATTTATACAATTGTAAAAGTCAAATGAGATGAAAAATTTTATAAACTTCTATGATATATTTAAAGAAAAATAGAGTTATATTACCTAAAAACTCAGATAATAATTAACCATTAAAATGTGTTTGAAATAATTTATTATAAAAGTATAAACAAAAGCATTTTATCATAAAAAATTAAAAATTTAAGTGTGTTATTCTAAAAAATAAAAAAAATATTTGAATATGATGGAGTGATGCGGTGCGGTTATTTTGGTGCAGTTTTTTTGTGAAAACCCAACCCGCACCGCAAAATGCGATTTTTCTATTTTCAAGAACCGCACCGTCGGTTTTTGTTACGGCCCAGTTTTTGCGATGTGAATTTTGCGATTTTTTTGCAAATTACAGTGCGGTTCCTACTCACCCTTACTTTCCAGTACCCATAGAGTTTCTGAATAGGGATATGATATCATCATTGGACTATGATTGAAGTTGTGAATGGAAACCACATATAAAAATTACATAACTTTGAGTCTTACTTATTGTTATCATCAAATATTTTATAACATAGTTCAAATATCAAAGACAAATTTTATAAGGACTAAAATACACCGTTGGTCCCTAAACTTGTCACTGCGCATCGTGATGGGACAAAGTTGGGCATTATCATCGCCGGAGTTCCAAAAGATGGGCTTTATATGCCAAACTCGTCCCTTGACCATTAACGCCGATGTCAATGTTATGTTGGTGAGGGCAAAACCGTTTTTCACTGTAGCGTACTCAATACAAACCGTTGTACAGTGTTTGTAGCTAGTATATGTTTGTGTAACATGGTTTGGTCGTCATTTATCATCCATCCCTAAACTATCATACAAAAATAGTCTTCTACAAAACGATAATCGTTTCAAGATGGTACATTGTTGGTGTGGTAAGCAAGCTATTATTCGCACTTCGTGGACTTCTGCCAACCCAGGGTTTCGATTCTTTGGTTGTCCTGTTGAAGTAAGTGCGTCTTAATATTTATTGTATTAGTTTGTTTTCGCAAGCAACAAGTATATTGTAACAATGGTGGTTGTTTAATGACTTATCATAATCATTAATAGGGGCCTTCTTGTCGGTGGATACGATGGTATGATCCTGAAATCTGTGCTCGTTCAAGAATGATCATACCCGGCCTTTTGAGGGGGAGAAATGAGCTTAAGGCAAGATTAGTAGCTGCTCAAGGTGATGTGTGGAAGTGGAAGATTTACCTGGTGCTCAGTTGGATATTGTTCTTGATTGTTTATGCATTGGGATAACTTTTTAGCTTTTATGTAATGAGACGAGATGGTTAATGTTCATTATCTTGAATTGTAGTAACATTGTGTCCCAGAAGGTTATGAATCTTGTTATTATGATAGGTTTACCGTATGTTTATGGCTTTATGCACATGGTTAATATTAAAGTTGACTTTTAATTTTCAACATTGTTATGAAGTATTCAGTTTACTTTATTTTTTACTTTCCATGCCTTATAGTTATGGGTATGCAGATGGTTAGCAATTTCTTTATGTTTGACTTTTAATTGTCAACATTCTTATGAGGTTCTTGTAACAATTCGCATTTTCGGGTCACTATTCATTTTTACTATTCACTGTTACTATTTACTTTTTACTATTCACTCCCGAAAATTTTATTTCACATTCTCGTAAGATAAATTATTTTAGTAATGACCTGAGAGTTTGACAAACGTTAGATCATTTTCGCTAAAGTTATTAAGAAAACATCGTCTTAAAGTTTCATTTTAGTCAGAACACCATTTTAACATCCCGCGCATAACGAAAACCGTCTCTGACAATTTTCCTCGCATCAGATAAATTTTTAGATCACTCATAATTAATTAGAGAATTTTTAGGGTTTCATTTTAATGTTACCAAATAAGCCCAGCGCAGTACAAAACTAAAGTTACGTTTTAAACAATTCTTCTTACATCCAGACTTAACGATTCCTGCACTGTGTTTCTAATATGTTTTTGACACTTTTACATTTTTGGAAAAGTCAAACATATTTCCCTCCTCCTTTGACCATAAATAAATTAACCTTGTACGTTCTACATTTTTGATTAAATCGCGTAACTTTTAGACTTCACGTATAACTGTTAAGTTATCCCACGTACGACGAAAACCACATTTTGATATCTCACATCACTTTTAGACTAATTTTAGTCTATTCTAAATAAATCCACGGTAATTTCCCTGAAATCTCGTTCTTTTCCGATAAATTGCATTTTACGCGTTTTTTACCCGCGTTTCCAGTTTTAGCAGCGTTTAAGCAACCCGATAGAACTTATCACTCATTTAATATTCTTATATTGAGTATATTGATAAGTTTTAACATATTTATAAGATACATATTTTAGGATACCCGGTTTTAAGTTTTGTGACTTTACGACTTACAGTTAGCAATTAAAGGGACCAAAACTGACTCCGTAAAAGCAAGATAACATCAAAATTCATACCTAGTCATCCAAGATAGAGCATGAAAGAAATTTTAGTGATTCACTAAGCCTTGTTGTCTTGGTGATGAGTCATGTAACACTTGTCCATTTACTTAGTCTTTAAGACTTAAACTTAAGAACTAAGTCTTAAGAAATATCCTACACCTTTAACCTCCTCATCTTACTATAAATAGCAAGATCATTCTCTTCCTTTTCTCATCACCATTAACGAGACACACTTAAATCACACAACCCTTCTTCTTTGATTTCCAAGTTCCAAGTTACAAGTTACACATAAGAGTTGAAGGCTTAGTTATTCTCTACATGAATCTTAAGTTTATTTGATGATTCCATGGTTGGATTAGGAACTACTCAAGAGTGTTAGGGGCTGAGGTTAGGAAGTTTTTACAAAGATTAACAAGGGTTATATCAATGGTTAGCAAGGTGTATTAAAGGTTGGAAGCTAGGGACTTTGGTTGAAAGGGGTTATGTTTTAGTATCCTAGTTCTTGGTTCTTGATTTGTTTCATCACAAGGATTGTAAGCAAACTACTATACTTACCTTTGATTTCAGTAAATACTAGTATTTCATGTATTTAATATGTTTTATATGCTTATTATGGTTGATTGTGCTTGGATAAATGGACTAAACCACTATAAATTGTCAAAAGGACTAGTTTTGCAAAACAGAAACTGGACAGGGGCTGTAAACGTAGTTACTGGGTAAAATTCGTGGACTGAGAAACTTAGGTAATAAAATAGGATTATAGATAGATGTCTTGTGGTCGTTTTGCCGGGTGGCTCGTGCCGTAACTCATCCCGATGAATAAACTAGAGCCAAAACGGCTAAACGTGTCCAAATCTGAGTAACAAATTTCAAACGGGTAAAATTCATAAAACTTGCATATAACCAATGGTTTATCAAAGAATAAAAGTTGTAGCTAACACCCTAACTTGAACGTGGCCGCTAGCCGTGCATTAAACAAAGTTGTAGAACTCGACTTATGACCAAAATCGTGAAACAGTTTGCTGCTGATTGAAATAACTAGTACATCCAAGGGTAAATTGATAATTTCACATTAGTTAAATAAATTCTGGGGCAGTAGGGCCCACTGATATGTTTAGTACATTCAATTACCTTTCCGAGGACATAAAAACCGAGTCATGATCATTTACATTTTAGAAGTAACGGGTAGATTTAGACGGGGAAAACTTAAATAAACGAAACGTAAACACTTATATGACTTCACAAATGTTAAGTATCCAAGCATAATTGATATAATAACTATATAGGGCATGTTTATATATTCACTTCGTTGTTTTAGAACCTAAGACATAACATCATATTCTAGGTTGCGCGTAGAGACTTCCCGGCTTATCCATCGATTCAGTTATACGTTTTGATATCATCTACTCTAAGGTGAGTCATAGCCCCTACTCTTTTAATGCTTGTTTTACAAACACTTTGGGGGAGATACATGCTCAAACACTTTCTTTATACTTTTACAAATACTCAAAACATTATACTTGATTGCATTATACATGATTGCATTATACTTGATTGCATTATACTTGATTGCATTATACTTGATTGCTTTATACATGATTGTGTTAAACTTATTTGCGTTATTCTTGAGTACATTATACTTAATTGCGTTATTCAACTTAGTGGCTCCAAATTAAGTTGTTGGATGACCATTAATATTTGGGAAGAGGCTCCCAGTACGTGCAATTCAGTGGCTCTAAATTAAGTTGTTGGATGACCATTAATTTAGTGGCTCCAAATTAAGTTGTTGGAAGGCTATTAAATTAGATACATACGCAAGTGGCTCCAAATTAAGTTGTTGGAAGACCATTAATTTAGTGGCTCCAAATTAAGTTGTTGGAAGGCTATTAAATTAGATACATCCCAAATTAAGTTGTTGGAAGACCCTTGTGGTAACATTTATACTTCTTACTACTATGATACATACATACATGATTAAAATACTATTTTTAGCAGTGGGTTGTAAACACACAGGTTGCAAGTTTTGTATGGGCGAGATTTGCAACTGAGTGGATTTACAATGCCTTTGCTGTGTGAACATTCTTTCAAGGCTTTTCAACTTATTCAAAACAAACTCTATGAACTCACCAACCATTGTGTTGACACTTTTTAGCATGTTTATCTCAGGTCATAAGGCGATAGCTAGAGTTTGAAGCATAGAGTCGCGTGACATGTTTTGAAGACTTTATACATTCGTATTTACCATTCGAAATATTTTGTAAACATTTATGTATTATACTTTGGGACCTCATTATTTGTAACTCTGATTTCATTAATCGAATGGTAACTTTTCAAAATGTTTCATTTAGAGGTCGTTTTCTATAACTTGTACTTTGTATTATGAAGTAGAACCCCAATGACACAATCTTCCACTGCGGTATTTTTGGGGGTGTTACAGTTCTGTTAACCTTTGGTTACTTTTGATGCAAATTATTCACACATCAAGCTTAGTCAATCTATAAAAATACACAATAATGACATGGTTCCATAGTTAATGCAAATGGATATAATTCCAAATGCATAAAATTGCATACTTTTCAAAGCCTGAGAACTACAGTTAGACACACACACATATGTTTTTAGAGTACATAACTTGTCCACTGAAATAAACTAGATGAAACATTGTTTAGCTAATTAGCATAACAGAATTGACCTATGGTGAGACCATCATTCTTTCCAGTGCAGCCTGTTGCCTAGTCATTCTTCGTGTAGCATGCTGGGTTGAAGCAGAAACTGCTTGCACATCACTTGACTGCAGCTGAGAATCAGACTATGATTGATCATGTTGGTGGGATTGACACTGGGATTGCTCATGCATGCTGGGATCGGCAATTGCTTCATCTTGATGTTGCTGAGATTGAGAGAGGGATTCATCTTGTATCCTGGGATCTTCTGTTGCTTCATCTTGATGTTGCTGAGATTGAGAGAGGGATGCATCATGTATGATGGGATCTTCAGTTGCTTGATCTTGATTTTCAGATTGAACACCACTTCCTTGAACTGCACTAACTTGACTTTCAACAACACCTGTACCTTTAGGATGTGTCTTTGTTGCTGCTACTTTGTTACGTTTAGGATGTGTCTTTTTTGCTACAGCTTTTGTAGGCACTTGTTTGACATTTCCCTTATTTCCAGTTCCACTACTTTCAGCTCCACCATACCCTAGACATGTTTTCCGGTTGTGTCCAACAATGCCACAAATACTACACTTAACACTCTTCCAAGCCCTTGACAGCTTACCATTCTTCACAATCTCTTCACTTTCAAGAGCTATCCTAACTCTTTCTCTACCTCTTGAGCTAGGCGGCTTTGTTTCGGATTTCGGTGGAACAATTGTTGTTGGCACAGTTGATTTTTCCCAATGTTCGCTGCTAGTTATAGGCTGGACATGGTGATGGTAGGTTGCCTCCCAAGTGAGAAGATAGTAACAAGGATGAGCCCATGTTTCTACAGCTCCTACTTGTTGCCCATTTAAAGCCATATTCCAATGGGTAGCAACATCATGTTTACATGGTAAACCTGTTATCTCACATCTTCTGCAAGTACAAGACTTGTGTACAACATTAACTACACATTAGTCACCCCATGGTCCACTAACCTGAAACTTAGTTCTCCCATTCCATAAAACATTATACTTAACAGCCTATTTCTTAATACCCTCTAGCATGTGTTGTGCAGTTGGTGTTAGTGGCCCATCACTCTTCTCAATCACCAAAAGAACATGCATTATCCTCTTCATACACTATTCCCTGATGTATTCTAAGGCTGTAATAATTGGTTTGTTTAAACCCTCAATTATTTTGTCATGAAACACTTGACACATGTTATTAAGTAACACATCAGAAGTAGCTCTCCCTAAAGATAAACAGTAATAAACATGTATTAATTATAGCTGTTTATACTGCATTAACAATACAAATTAACTGAAGCAGATAGATCACTTACATGCAAAATGTGACCTTGGCCAATGGATCGGTGGTATCTTACTTAACCAATCATGGGCTGGTTGATTAAGTTTCTTGAAATCAGCCATAGCTTTCTGAAACTGTACAACAGTTGAGGTTGTTGCACATTTCCACATATGCTCTTTGTAGGCCCTACCTTTCCATTGCAGTTTCATTTTCTCATGAATGCTTAATACAGAATCTGTGTTCTGAATCTGGAAAAAATTCTCCTAAAGCTTTACTTATATCCTGCACAAAATCAAATATTTTACTGTCTGTTTCAAAACAGAAAGACTTAAATTCATGAACAGATTAAGGGAGTACCTTTTGCATGTCAGTAATAAAAGTGATGCTTGATATTGGCTCAAGTGCTATATCATCGGATAAACAATGAAGAAACCAAGTCCATGATCCTATGTTTTCTGATTCAACAAAAGCATAAGCTAAAGGGTATATACCATTGTTGCTATCAATTCCCACAGCTTTCATCAGTTGACCATTCAAAGGACCACGAATTGGAAAAGCACCCAGCCCCAACAACGATCTCCCACACGCTTTAAATCCTTCCTTCAGTGCACCTAAACAAACATACACTCTCTTGAATTCTCTAGTTGGAAGAGCCTCATCTGTAGGTCGTTCCGCATTCATCACAACTGTTGTATTAGGGTTTGTCTTCTGCAACTCTTGAACATAATCTCTCAACATGGTAAATTGTAGCTTGAATTGACCCCTAATGGCTGTTATTGCTAGGGGTGGCAATCGAGTTGTGTTCGTGTTAACCTATTCGGGTTCGCGTGTTGGCGGGTTAGTATAGCCTTTACCCAAACATGACCCATTTATTAATCGTGTCAAGAAACTCAACCCTAACCCAGACTTGCATAATGTTACGCCCCGATTCCCGGTTTGACCGAAAATTACTTAAATTTTAAAACTTTGACGCGGAACGTTTGACTATTACTTTAAATCTTCAAAGAATAACAAAAACTATAACAATTTACCTTTGACAACCCTTTTATAACATATACTTGTTTACCCTTTTAAAATGATGACCCAAGATTAAAATAAAACCTCATTTATTTGCTGTAATAAGGGCTGACGCCGTCGCCTTATAACTGCGAAGCCGTCGCCCTTTAATTACATTTTCAGATTTAACACGCGCCGGCTCAGAGGATTTATAACCTGAAGCCGTCGCCTTATAACTGCGAAGCCTTCGCGACCACAGATCTGCACATTTTGACAGCAAAACTGCACAACCAAATTGACTCCTTTCAATTAAATTAACACTTGAACATTTCTAAAATAACTACAAACCTTACAAACTATAATTAAATCAACCATGATGTATTTTAATACTTATTTGACCCATCCAACCCAAAATGGGTAGAAATACACTTAAATCCAAACACCCTTTTTAAACTAACCATGACTTCCAAATTGACCATTTAAAATACTATAACAACCATGACTTATACTTGTCGATTGACGACATTTTTACAAAATATAAAAAGACTCACGGGGGTACAAATTCATCACACGAGCTCGGTATCTACCTAGCTCCTAATATGACATATTACCATCTTCAATAATCAATCCATGAACCACACCCAATTCAAGCCATATCGCTTCAAGCACATGAACCTACAATAACATTAACAACTATAACATGTAAGCGATAACGCTTAGTAAGTAATCGGCTAATACATGGCAATGCTTCTATCATCATACAATTCACATAAGCATTACTAACACACAAACCATAGCACAAATAGCACATAAGGCAATAACACTATAACAATTTACCTTAACACATCTTTAGGCAATTAACTCTATAACCATCATCAATTCTCATGATAATTCATTAGCTTAACTATAATAATCTTTACTATAACATTCATAAACACATTATACAATAATATCCACATTAAGCATGTAGTAACCGGATAACTTACCTTAGCAATCCAAGCTAAGCTATCACTATATCACCACCATCTTCATTAATAAAGTCCAACTTCATCCATAGCTAACATCCTTACACACAATAATCAAAGTATACTTAAAACATAATTTATTAACTATAGCCATGGTTTACACAACCATTTGGCTTACATAAACAACCCTCTAATCATCACATAATTATATATTGATTATATGATGATCATCCCATAAATTATCCAACTTTTACCCATAATAAGCCACTTCTAATATTACTATAACTCTTTTTAATCAAACCTTAGGATCATAACATGATCATTCCCAACTTACCCATTTACTTCAATTAAACAAAAGGGGTTCCACCTAATTACACTATAACATCATAATTAGTGTTTAAAACCACAATTACCCAAAACCCCCAACTTGGGTACATGAACCCTAACTCTTCAATTAAGTATACTTACCTTGCAAGGATCATAGGTACTAGCTTATTTCTTGATTGGGAACACTAATCCCATCTCAATTGATCATTAACCTTTCCATCATTTTTCCCTCCATCTTTCAAGACCGACATTCCCCAAAATAACCAGAAACTTTAAGAAGTCTGATTTAATACATAAGGCTTCCTTCAATGCAAAGTTATTCCACTATTTGACACTTTTGGTCCCTCAAGCTCCATTCTTTATAAATTGGCCACACTATACTTCTATAACTATTTTACAATATGACAAATTAGGTCCTCCTCATATAAATAACTATAAATAACTATAATTTAACATTTGTAATTATTAGTTTGACTATCGGGTCAACTAGTCAATTTCGTCAAGTCCTTAGACCATATTCATCTAGGGTAGGGCCTATTTGTATTTCGGGATAGGGGTGTAACAATTCTACCTCCCTTATTTAGATTTCGTCCTCGAAATCTCTTGTCTACTACCATCTATTACATAAATCATATTTTCACCATGTTACATAAACAATCAATTAATCAAATTGTTGCGAAGATTTCCTTATTCTCGCAATTCAAGGCCCGCTATAACTTAATCATTATCCATATACGTCTTTTCCTGGCTAAGTTTCTATAACTAACACGTCATTATGTCACTCGAGACAAAATTTATTTTAACTCATTATTCCAATTTGCCAATTCTTTTACTATTACTCTATATACTTAGTCACTTTCATATTGTTTTGACTTTAAATAAGTCAAATTCAACTAATACTTTCATATTTTGTCAAAGAAATTTTAGTAATTTCAATAACGATATTACCATAACGCAAAGCTATCACTATAACGTATTGTTATTACTTTAACATTTTCATAAATTTCGCAATTTTCATAACCATTATGGTCCTTTTTATATTACCACATGCCCCCAAGGCATGCTATGACTCATTTTAGCTTTTTTTTTTTTTTTTTTTTTTTTTTTTTTTTTTTTTTCACGCAATTTATGATCTCCACGATCATTTCCATAACACATCACATCATCTTTACCGATTTCATTATCTTATTTAAGCTTAAATTTTCTATAACTTAAGTTTATATGACGACCCTTACCTAGGGTCTGACATTAGGCTCCTTTCAACCTATCATATATCATATGACGTCTAATTAGTTTTAGACCTTTATTTTCAAATTTATTACCCTTTCTCATGCCACGTCGGAGACACATAAGCCTACTCATTTATACTTCTTCATTTACATGGAGAGGCGTCCCAAACAATGTAAATCAAGAAATATAAACTCGTAGTTCGGTGATTCATAATTTCTTTACTTAAATGAAAAGGCGTCCCAATCCACTCAAATAAAGGAATTATAAACCATCCTACTTATACACTTCCGACATATCACTAATACATATCCGTTACACACTTTAACAATCAAAATTTTCAATCATTAGCATTGGATCCTTTTTACTTTAACGCTCCCCGAAGAAGCCATTTCCCATACCAAGGTTATAGGCAATTCCTTGCTGGTGAAAGCAATTTAATTTACCCCAAAGGGTTTCTATAACTTTCTCTTGCCAACTCGTACTATAACTCACCCCGTAGGATTTACTATAACATATCCCGAAGGATTACCATTATATATGTCCCGTAGGATTTTATAACAATAACTGTAACATCTTTCGAGTGGCCTGTAACATCACACTATAACAACATATAGGATCCAAGCTATTATTAATTTAGCAAACATAACATTACATTATTTGCATTTAATCAATAAAAATTTATTGGGCTTATAAACCCGCCTTCCATATTGACACATTCACTATGTGTTTAACCATTTCATCTTCTTATTGACCCGTCAACCCTTGTTGACCATTGTCACATTCTTACCATTACCACTTTAGTCTATTTGACTTTATTCACATGTAAACCTTATAGGTTTATTTCAATCACACTCATATCTTTTAAATAATTCCTTTTACAATTTCTGTAACTTGAACACGTTCTTGTCGTGTTCTATTTTATCACTAACATTCACAATTTCTTTCGTATATTTAGCTTATCTCTTCCTCGTTAATTAACATTTGGCTTAACCATTTTCACATTTACTTGTGAGCTACAACTCACCTTAATATTATACTATGACTCGTTTATTATCAATCATTCTTGCTCATTTATTACATTCAATAACCTTTACTTGTCCCATCTCTAATACCATCATATTGGCTACCCATTAGCCATTCATATATCAAGACCATAGGTTGGTCATTAACACAATACGAGTCATATCTCATCTTTTTCATAATCATAACTTTAATTATCATGATTTTAATTCATGCCCTCTATTGGCATTGACACTTTTGACCCTTTATTAAAGTCCCATTATAATTTCTATAAATTAATAAGCACATAATCATATCATACACACCGTCACCATCCACGGTGAACGGACTACCATAATCTATCAAATAAATACTATAACGTACAATTACACAATCATATATGTATATTCATCGACACTACCAAAGTGTACGATATTCTATAACTTAACACATTTAGTCCGTCATGGACTTTCGTTACTTATACAAAATTAATTTCTACACATGTAATTACATAAACGTAAAACATTCATGGTGATCTACTCACCTATATACATACGTTCCGCCATGGAGCTACATCAATCACACAATGTTACTATAACTCATAAAACATTATCACATAGCTTACATAGCATAGGGCATAATTTACTTTATAACATAGCATACTCATTTCCGCTTCTAAGAGTGGTTTCAGGCTAGGCAACCTATAGTGGAAACCTAATTCACTTAAACCGAAGCTCTGATACCAATTTGTTACGCCCCAATTCCCGGTTTGACCGAAAATTACTTAAATTTTAAAACTTTGACGCGGAACGTTTGACTATTACTTTAAATCTTCAAAGAATAACAAAAACTATAACAATTTACCTTTGACAACCCTTTTATAACATATACTTGTGTACCCTTTTAAAATGATGACCCAAGATTAAAATAAAACCTCATTTATTTGCTGTAATAAGGGCTGACGTCGTCGCCTTATAACTGCGAAGCCGTCACCCTTTAATTACATTTTCAGATTTAACACGCGACGGCTCAGAGGATTTATAACCTGAAGCCGTCGCCTTATAACTGCGAAGCCTTCGCGACCACAGATCTGCACATTTTGACAGCAAAACTGCACAATCAAATTGACTCCTTTCAATTAAATTAACACTTGAACATTTCTAAAATAACTACAAACCTTACAAACTATAATTAAATCAACCATGATGTATTTTTATACTTATTTGACCCATCCAACCCAAAATGGGTAGAAATACACTTAAATCCAAACACCCTTTTTAAACTAACCATGACTTCCAAATTGACCATTTAAAATACTATAACAACCATGACTTATACTTGTCGATTGACGACATTTTTACAAAATATAAAAAGACTCACGGGGGTACAAATTCATCACACGAGCTCGGTATCTACCTAGCTCCTAATATGACATATTACCATCTTCAATAATCAATCCATGAACCACACCCAATCCAAGCCATATCGCTTCAAGCACATGAACCTACAATAACATTAACAACTATAACATGTAAGCGATAACGCTTAGTAAGTAATCGGCTAATACATGGCAATGCTTCTATCATCATACAATTCACATAAGCATTACTAACACACAAACCATAGCACAAATAGCACATAAGGCAATAACACTATAACAATTTACCTTAACACATCTTTAGGCAATTAACTCTATAACCATCATCAATTCTCATGATAATTCATTAGCTTAACTATAATAATCTTTACTATAACATTCATAAACACATTATACAATAATATCCACATTAAGCATGTAGTAACCGGATAACTTACCTTAGCAATCCAAGCTAAGCTATCACTATATCACCACCATCTTCATTAATAAAGTCCAACTTCATCCATAGCTAACATCCTTACACACAATAATCAAAGTATACTTAAAACATCATTTACTAACTATAGCCATGGTTTACACAACCATTTGGCTTACATAAACAACCCTCTAATCATCACATAATTATATATTGATTATATGATGATCATCCCATAAATTATCCAACTTTTACCCATAATAAGCCACTTCTAATATTACTATAACTCTTTTTAATCAAACCTTAGGATCATAACATGATCATTCCCAACTTACCCATTTACTTCAATTAAACAAAAAGGGTTCCACCTAATTACACTATAACATCATAATTAGTGTTTAAAACCACAATTACCCAAAACCCCCAACTTGGGTACATGAACCCTAACTCTTCAATTAAGTATACTTACCTTGCAAGGATCATAGGTACTAGCTTATTTCTTGATTGGGAACACTAATCCCATCTTAATTGATCATTAACCTTTCCATCATTTTTCCCTCCATCTTTCAAGACCGACATTCCCCAAAATAACCAGAAACTTTAAGAAGTCTGATTTAATACATAAGGCTTCCTTCAATGCAAAGTTATTCCACTATTTGACACTTTTGGTCCCTCAAGCTCCATTCTTTATAAATTGGCCACACTATACTTCTATAACTATTTTACAATATGACAAATTAGGTCCTCATCATATAAATAACTATAATTTAACATTTGTAATTATTAGTTTGACTATCGGGTCAACTAGTCAATCTCGTCAAGTCCTTAGACCATATTCATCTAGGGTAGGGCCTATTTGTATTTCGGGATAGGGGTGTAACACATAACACGTGTAACCCATTTGTGACCCGTTTAACCCATTTAAGTAAATAGGTCAAGCAGTGAATAAAGCTGGTGGTTAGTCGATTTAACTAGTTTAAATGCAACAAATGATATAAGGATCTAAAATATGATAAGAATAACATACAAATAACTATGCGACTATTTTATGAATTATAAGCGTAAATTTTCATGATATCTAAGGTATAAAATTATAATTCACTCATACTAAGTAAATAACAAAATACATTTAATCCACATCTAACATAAAAACCAGATTATATATTTTATTTTTAAGATCTTATATACTTAAACGGGTTCACGGGTTGACCTGTTTAATACTTACTCAACCCAAACACGACCCGTTTATTAAACGGGTTAGACGGGTTGACCCGTTTTTTACCCAAACCTTTTTATCCTCAACCCAAACTTGTTTAACTTCGTGTCGGGTTCGTGTCGTTTATCGTGTCGTGTCGAGAATTTCCACCCATAGTAATTGCTAAGTTTTTGGCCCTTAAAACCTTGTGCAGGTACACTTGAAGCTCGTATTGGTTGGTAAATTGATTATGCACAGACTTGACAGGACCTAGTGGATTGGTTTCAATTTGTGCTGTAATTTTCTGTGAGATATAGCGAAGGTCAAAAGCTCTGACTGCCCTTGATTGCAAACAAGTGTGTTGCTCATTATATGTTCTGACTGACCACGTACCTGTCTCACCATTCCTGCCGACAAACAATAGCCATGGGCAGAGTATTTCTGAAGGGTCCTTTTTGCCAGAAAGCAATGCATTTATACCCCTTCTGCTTAATGGACTTCTAGATGGGCCTATATCCAGTCCAGGACCTTCACTTGGGCCTGAAAGTGGAACACAACCCTTAATCTTCACAAAAAACAACTCCCTACTAGTTTCTATTGAATGCTCTCTTACTTTAGTTTTGACATCCACTGCAGTAGGAAACTCCTGACCAAAATAGAAGAATGTGGTATAGACTCCATTTGCAAAGTCTGCATGTTGGAAAGAAACATACTCACTGCAAAAGACATCATCAACTATCACAGGTAAATCATTTTCCAACTGCATGTCATCACTTATATTACTGGTTGTTCCTGCTTCACCTAACTCATTACTCTGACCTAATTGGACCATAGCAAGTTGTGCATCATTCTCCTGAAAAGTATTCTCTTCATTTGCTTAAATTGAATCATCAACTGCATTGCCTAAGTCACTAGTGTCACTCACTTATAACAGAGTAACATCAACAACAGGATCATGTTCCATGTTATTGTCATAAACAGAAGCACATCCTACAAGATGATTATCCTGAGTCAATTGAAACATAGTTACATCCACATCAGGCTCCTCAAACCTGTTATTGACATCAACTAGTGCTCTTCCTGCTTTGTCTAAGTGCTTCTCCTGTGTCAATTGAAACAGATTAACCTCAAAATTATCAGGCTCCTCAAACCTGTTATTGACATCAACTAGTGCTCTTCCTACTTTTTCTAAGTGCTTCCCCTGAGTCACTCGAAACAGATTAACCTCAAGATTATCAGGCTCCTTAATAGCATTGTCCTCATCAATAAGTACTAAAGCACGCTCATTGTTATGAACAGGTTGGCTAGCAAATGATGTGTCTAGGGTGGAAAATACAGGCTCAATGTTTGGCAAATTGCTAAATTCACCAATATCATTGACGTCCATAGGCACTTGTGTAAGTTGGATAAAAGGATCTAGGGCAGGTTCATTATCAAGATCATCTAACACCAATCGTCTACAACAAGATTGAATAGCAGCAGTAGCAACTTTTCTCCTATCTGCATCCATCTCCCAAAACACAGTCTTAATAGATTGTGGGGACATTTCAGAAAGTTCTAATCTTGTCTTACCTATTTCCACATAGACATCTATCAACTTATGGTTTATGACAACATCTTTCAACAACTCAACATTAGCAGCTTCACGCAAAGTAAACAAACTGTCGTCCAATGTACAACCAGGCTTAAGAAAGTAGAAATAATTGGTTTGTCCAATCTCATAATCGATTTGGGTCATGAGAGCATCCATTTCATCAACGGATACCTCTTTTATTTCCACATGATCAACAAGACATTTATTGCCTCCTTGATATATTCTACCTGGAAAGTATTTGAATGTACCTTCATAATGGAACCTCTTGCTAAAGGATCCTGGTTGACCCGCTGTATAAAAAATGTACAAAAACAATGTTAAGATAAAGTTACCTAAAAGGGGAATAACTTAAACAGTTGTACTAACATATGATCGTAATAGACTATAACCAAAAAACACTTACAATATCTCCTGATTGCAGCTTTTTTCTCAATTTCATGGTCATCAAAGAAAGGATATTCTCTTATTCACCATAGAGTAAATCCAAGGTTGGTGTTTGTTATTTTCTTACTTAGATTATTTGATTTTATGATTGACATTGCATTAGGGTTTTTTGGGTAGGCTTTCAAAACAAGTTTGGGGATGAGCAATGAGTACACAGCTTTGTTATATTCTACATAATGGCGGGAAATTGGACAAAACATCTGCTATAGTACATCAAGGTAATAAGACTATTTTACCCTCAACAGTAACATGATAATGGGGTTTTCTGGAGTATAATGGAACGTTGACATCGGCGTTAGTGGTCAATGGACGAGTTTGGCATATAAAGCCCATGTTTTGGACCTCCGGCAATGATAATGCCCAGGTGGCCAGGTTTGTCCCATCACGATGCGCAGTGACAAGTTTAAGGACCAACGGTGTATTTTAGTCTTATATAAGTTACGCATGCTATATAATTTACCACATCACCCTAGCTTGTCTACCGATTACAACCACCTTTGAGAAAACAAAATATAACTTGACAGATTTGAAAATAATTGTAATCAATCAGACAATCGAATCTAGAAGAAACATTTAAAAAAGAAAGAGCTTAAAAAATAATAAGCCGAAAATCTGACACCCTAACTTGTGTTACATAACTCAGACCAAAAAATCGAACATGTCTATATTGGTGCTAACATGTTTAATCCAAACCTGCGGTCCCATACATGGCCCCTTACATAAATAGTGAAAACAAAACAATGCCAATAGGTTTGTTCCTTTTTGAATTGGATAGAGTGATTTATGTAATGTTTTATCCACCTTGGTAACTTCGTTTAGCTTCTTGCTAATTTTTATTTCAATTGCCGTTAAAAATAAATAAATAAATAAATAATATCTCCAAAAATAACTAAACTAATAAAGGTTACAAAAAATAAACCCTTGTTATTTGGCATGACTAAAGCGTACGTTTAAAGATACAACCGATTCATAAGAACTTAATCATTTATATACTAGCAGGGTACCCGCGTGATGCGGCGGCGGGTACCCTGTGACTATATTTTCTGACAATATAATGTTATGCGGCCATATTTTTATTAAACAATTAAATTACAAATAACAATAACATTAGTACCGTGGAAATAATTCATCTCCTGTTAACCGGAGCTACCACAAACAAAATCTTGATTCTTTCCTTCAGCACAATCATCCTTCGTCAATTTTGGAGCCGACCTACCCAGTTCGACCCTTATGTTGCAATGGTGGCGACTTGGTCGGCGCAGCGGCGACCGAACCAGTCGACCGACCACTGCGGGTAGCCTAATGGCTTTATTTTAAATGCTTGGCTTAGTAGTTTGATTAGATTGTACATTATGGTTAAATAGTTGTATATTTTAGTGAATGGGTAAAATAAATAATGTATTAATTATATTTGTTGAATAGTGTTTTTTAGTTGTATTTGTGCTTCAAATAGTTTGTACATTGTGTTTTATAAATTATATTTTTTATCACATGAGTGTTTTATATATGACATTAATTACAAATGTTGACCGGTCAATATGTGTAGGTGTTTATGCATAAAGTAATTGTGCATATAGCTTAAGTACTTGTATTTGCTTAAAATCTATATATAAAAATCTTAAAAAATTAGAAGAGAGAAAGTCATCATTTCATTATAAGTAGTATAGATATGTGTGTGTTTTCTCAATCTATTTTGATACTTATCAAAATCACATTTATGGTTTTTAAACTTAGTCTCATAATTAAATTAACCATCTCAATCATTTTCCATTATGATTCAACATAAGTCATATAGGGTGAGCATGGTTCGGTTTGGCTCGGTTTTTGTATATAACTGAAACCGAACCGAAAAATTTCGGTTTTTGATTTTTAGAAACCATTCGGTTTCGGTTTTGTGTCGGTTTGGTTTTTCGGTTGTTGGTTTTTTTCGGTTTGGTTTTTCGGTTTTTTCGGTTTCTATACGATTTATCGAGCTTTGCTTTTTCAAAGTAGATTTGACATATATCATACAATAGAACCATATCTTAAACCGGTACAACAGTACTAAAACGGGTAAAGAACCGTCTTAAATCAAGTGCCAACATTCTCAAAGTTGCCTCCAAGTTCCAAGGATTTGTTAGAGTTTGAAATGTACACTGAAACAATTGAAGGGTGTGTAAACGAAAAAAGAATGATGTTGGAACAAGTTCTTCAATCTTTTGATGTAATTGCACCATCTTCAACAGGAACAACCATTAACATTCAAACTTAATGTGTTCTTGTGACATTTGTGTACCCATTTTTTTTTTACCTTAAAGCACATTTGTGTTATGTATATTGTTATGAAATAAAATATTAGCAGAGTTATCACACATTTGAAATGCATCATTGACAACGGTAATGTAAAAGGAAGATATCAAGATAAAGTACTTATGTTATTTATGAACAACAAGGCAAAATATATTATTTTGACTTTAAATGTCGGTTCGGTTTCTATTGGTCGGTTTTTAAAGCTAAAACCAAACCGAACCAAAAACTTCGGTTTTTTCAAAATATAAAAACCGAACCGTCGGTTTTTCAATCGGTTTCGGTTTTTTTGGTTTCGATTCTTCGGTTTTTTTCGGTTTCTCGCACACCCCTAAGTCATAATAGTAAAAATTACGTTTTATCTCCGCTAAGAATTACTACGCGTACAATTCTCTAAACTCGATCGATATATATATAATCTTTTTGTTGGTGGGTGTCATCGCTATCAATCAAGAAGTGCGCAAGGACGATAAGTCTATATACTATAGTTACAAATGTAGAAATTTCCAAACCTTCCTTTGTAAGCTTTGACATTCGTATTTGCTTATATACATGCGTGTCTTATTAAATTAAATACAATTAATCGATATTACTAAAAGAAAATAATTGAAGTGTAATGAGATATAGACCACTACATAGCAAAATCTTTTAGAGCATGTACATCAATAACTTGTGTTAAAGTTTAACATCGTCCACGTCAGCGTCACATCAGCTTTAACATTTCACCTTAACATCTCCAAAAAACACCCACAACAATAACATCTCAAGTTAAACTTTAACATTTTATATTTTCAATTTCAACTCCTAAACTAAAACAAACACTTCATTTATTAAACTAAACATATCATTAAATTTGAAAACATATTACAACACGCAATTAAAAAAAAAAAAAAAAAAAAAATTACAACGAAATAAAAAAACACACTGCAAATTAAACGTTACAACATAAAGGAAATGACGATAATACAATCTAATGACGAGGTTGCAAGTTATATTTTTTGATGATTCGGTCTTTTCCTCCTTGATCCAAGCCACGACATTTGGATCTTTGCCTTCAGTATCAATCATCAAAAACTTTTTCTCTTCCAACCTTGTTATTGTTTAATCTTTTTTTTTGTTGGGCCCGATACGCCGCTTGGGCGGTTGCACGTTTGATACGATACTCGTTTGCCATAGTTTCGGCGGAATAACTTGACGAGCTCGTTCCTTCAGTGCTCGCTCCCCCAGTACTTGTCGTGCTCTCGGATCTTGCTTTCTTGGTAGCACGTTTCTTTCCCATGGGGCGTGGTTGTTCATCATGACCAAACAAAGCCTCATTTCTTGGCTCGAGAAGCCTAGTGGGTTGGGAAGAGACACGTTGGGGTTTGAAGATGAACCCGCGTTCGGGTTAGATGATGAACCCGGGTTTGAGGTATTCCACCCAGCATCGAGAAGATTCAAGAATGTATCATCGTTGCCTCCCGACATTTTTTTTCTTCTGTGAATGAAATATTGAAGATTGAGAGGTTTGAGTAGTGGAAGTGTGAAAAAAATGGTGTTTTAGTTGGGTATTTATAGTGGTAAAATTTTTTTTGAATATTTTATTTTTTAATTTTATTTTATTTATTATTATTTTTTTTAAAACTAGCCGTTAGGGGTTTTTTGTAAATTGTTTTTAAATAGTAACAGTCACTAGCCGTTTAGGGGGTCTTTTTGTAAATTTTTTGATTTTTTATTTATTTATTTATTTATTTATTTTTTTTTAAAGCCTTTAACGCCCGTTGGGCAAATAACGTTGGTCCCTTAACGCAAGTTTAATGCTGGAGGTCCAAGGGCTTAACGCCCGTTAACGCCGTTAAATGCACACTAACGCCCGTTATGGCGTTATCAATGTGCTTGCTCTTATGACCATATATATATATATATATATCTCTTATGACCATATATATATATATATATATATATATATATATATATATATATATATATATATATATATATATATATATAGGGAAGAGATCCAATAAGAAGAATAATTAAAATGAGAAGGGTAAGAAGTAATTCTAGCCACACATTTTAATATGGGAGGGAAAATTTGAATGAAGATGCATCCATTTTTGTAGGTGCATCTAGAATGAGTGGTTGTGGTTACTTCCTATCCTTCTTATTTTTATTATTCTTCCTATTTGATCCTAACTCTATATATATATATATATATATATATATATATATATATATATATATATATATATATATATATATATATATGTAAAATATCTAAATACATTTGTGAAAATGAACATTGTCACTTTTGTTTTGTTTTGGTTTTTTTTTTCCTTCTCCTTTGTTCTCATTGTTTTAACTGTTCATAGCCTGTATACATCAGGTGGTAAATCCAAACGTTGTCAATTAAGTTAGTCACAGATATCTTTTTTCTCTCTCTCTCTCTAAATATATAGTACAAGAAAAACATATGGAATAAAATGTAACATGATAAGAACTATGAAGTGACACAATATTAAACAAATCAAAGAAAGATTGTCAAAGAAGCTATCTCTTTCGTTCTACATATCTTATCTCTCTCTAAGCTAGCTGAGCTCCAAATGTCCAAGAAACCCAACGAATCCATGGAAAAACATGGTGGTGATAATCAAAAGGATGATGATCATGGCGAAACATCAAAGCCAAACAGCAAGCAAGAGCGTGTAGCACATGTAGATGATAGTAATTATGATGATTGTCAAACTCCAACTTCAGATGATCACAAGATCCCTCCACCAAGCTTACCATCACCGCCACGAAAAAATGTACAGAAACGAAAGAGGAGGTCGTCGGACGATGGGACAACGACCGAATTCTTCGAAAAAGCAAGACGCGAAGAGGTACGTGCGTTTTTTCGATCTTTTCCGGTTAGGGTTTCTTCTTCAACTAGTTCTTCTTCTTCTAGGAAAACGCGTAGTCATAGTATATGATATATTGTATGTTTTTTGTATAAATTTTTGTTGTATTACACACATTGATTATTAGATAAATGGAAGCACATGGATTCATTTGTATCATTAAAACAAATTTAAGAATCAATTAGCACATATATTGTGCCATGTTTTTATATTGTTTCTATCAAAAATTCCTAAGTACTGTCGTTCTTATGTTTATCTACACATATTGGTGAGGATTTATTTTGTCCAACGCACTTGGAAAATCTGTGAGAAAATATTTACTCACAAAGTTTTTACGAACGAAACAATTTCGTGTGAAATCTGTGAAAAAATGCCTTTTTTCCACAAGGTTTTTGCATAAATTTTACCGTAAGAAAAACCTGTTTGTGTAGTGAAATACCGTGATCATTATGTGTAAATTACACACTATATATCTATGTTAAGAATGAAGATTTGTACCCAACCCACCTATGTTGTTACTAATTCACAGTTTCACACGCAATAGGGCTCATTGTTATATTTTGCACACAACTCAAGTCCGTTGTTCCTGCTATTCTAAAAAAGGTGTAGATTGACGAGAACACCCTGACCTCGGGTGCCTTTTGGCTCCAGCTCACGGCCGTTGTTCCTGCTATATTTCTCACCTAGGAAATATGAATAAACCCCATGAGTTATTATGTTTATTGAATCCATCCATATTTATAATGTAAATTATATTTATAATGTAAATTACAGTACATAAAAACCTTATAGCGCTTAGTGGATCATAAGACCATAATCGGGCTTGACCTAAGTAACTTAAAATATTAATCCCCATAATTCATTCTCAAAAAACAGAAACACTAAAATATGGTGATCCGCCCTATTAGCCGCCGGTTGATAACTACTACTTTCAAACCCTACTTTAACCATACAACACCACCACCATCACCTACATTCATGAACAACCGGTTTCTTTTCCGGTCTCTAACCACGGAACCAGACGCAGTAGAAGGCATGTTTCGTTTTATCGGGACTGTTGCCACATTAACATTCACGTTCGGCCTTGGTATAAGAATGAAAAAGGCGTGTGAGGACATATTGTATGTAAAGAGGTCCGAGAAAGAAAGCAAACTGACTTATGATATCACCGGTTTGAAGGGGGTGTATGAGAAATCGTTAACAGCAGAAATTTGGAATGGCAGTCTATTAGTGGTTGATGGACGTGTGTACCGGCCAAATGGAACTTTAAAAGTTCTCCGACGAGACGTCAAGTTACCAAACCGGTATTATGGTGGAGCCAAAAAGACTGCTAAGTTTTACCCAGATCTTGGATTACTGGTTGTTGAGATTTCCGGGTTCGAAAGACACAAATGTATCAACATTGAAGTTGAAGAACAAAGTTAAGTTGAATGATTTTACTTTAGTACTTCCAATATTTTGGTTTGCATTAAACTAGACTTTTTTTATGAATACTTCACATACTGTTGTTAATATATTTGAATCTACCTCTTTATTTAATAAAGCCTTTAGCCACGATTTGGTCGTGGCTAAAAGCCCCGATTCTTGGTGTAATTGTGTAAATATAAACATTGATGTGTGATTAGAATTGCGCTTGTATGTACGGAATTACAATACTATACAATCATTTTACTGATCTCTTAACTAGTTTATTAATATCATTATTTATTTATTTTTTTGGTAACCATGGTTTCTGACCTTTTGGCCGACTAATGTACGAGGTTTGAACCACACAGACTCAAACCAGGTAAAGCCCTCCCTTTTCAGGAGGTTGACGTGGCACATTACAAATATCATTTCATATACGCCTAGCAAGAAAGTTCTATATGCTTTAGTCACCTTATGAAGTTTTGAAGCCAGTATTCATATTCTCCACATGGAAATAATGATCCACAGTACATCAAGGTTGAACTCTTCATTATTTCCTTTCTGTCTAATAAACCAGAAACCATGAATGGTGCATTAATGAAAATGAATTAATATTGAGAAATAACTGTACAAAGTTTAGATCTGTTTAATTTGTTGTGACCCCTACTCTTACTTAAGACCGCTCAAAGGCCCCGGCCTACTAAAAGATTTCCATGAAAGCCGCCCCCTACAATGTGTATATGAATGCATAGTACATCAATTATATGAATGCATGTCCTTTTTATTCCGTGCTCGATCAAGGAAAAGTGAATGCATTTCATATATATATATATATGTATAGTTTCTTGGTAATTACTCAGACAGATTAAATGTAAACTGCTCAAATAGGACCATACAGTTTGAGACTCCTTAAGAGTTCACATATATGCTACACCTTTTTTCTTTCAAGAACAATGCAGCTATAAGTTTGTGATAAATAAAAATTATAGAATAAGTTATACAAATTATCCCGAGGTATTTGAATAGGATGGATATCGTGACTCCTGGGAACTATATATCAAAAATGGTCTGCATTTCTTTGTTATGTTGGGGCATACTCGGAAATGACCAAGATCTACCTAAGGCTATGTTATATATATAGGGGAAGGACGTACATACGGTCTTGTAACCTCCGGAATTGAGAGTGAAGAATTTACAAAATTAGTGACGGGTCGACACATGCATTGATACATGAGTACATGACTATATATGTCCCCGGCTGGTTCGGAGATGTTGAGACAATACCTTAGGATGCATGATCAAGCACCCCCCATGAAAATACACCCCCCCAAAGTTCTACCCAATATGTACTTATCTCATCTATGGATCGGAGGTAAGAATGCTCACAAAACGTTGTATGTATTCTTATGTTATCTTAACTTGTGATATCACATAAACTATACATGTTATCCCAAAGCACTTAATTAAATATGACATTCACGGGTATACACACATGCACCAGTTCGTACTTGTTAGCATATTGCATGTATAGTTCTGGTCTGCATGTGGTGTCGGATGAAGTCTAATGGTGGCTGAAAGTTGAAGCAACTAAATTTACGGTTTTAGGCCCTCAATTTTTAAAGTCCTTCGATTTTCCAGAACCTTATATTTATGTAGCGAGTTAGTCAATATTTTTTTGGCCGTTATATATAGAGATCCTAATTATGCAAGGCCCCAAATTAGCCTATAAAATTTAAATAATTGAAAATTTCTGCCCTTTTATGTTTCTACTGTTAAGCCTACAAGTTATAGAAAATTAAGCTCAATATATCATGCCTCACAAATAAAAGAAAAAGATGAGCACCGAATAAAGTTTGCACGTACCGTACCTAAAACAAAACATGATTCAAAGACTCTAGCTAAACATGAATTAGGTAATTTTGAGTTTTAGTTAGGAATGGTTATTTGGTATGACGTGTTGTGTGCAATCAATTCCGTTAGCAAAAATGTACAATCAAAATACATTTGTATTAGTAATGCTCTTAAAAAATAAATGTAGAACTTAAATTTGAAAAGAAAAAAACGAACTATAATTAACGTTGAAATGTAGAACTTAAAAAAAAAAAAAAAAAAAAAAAAAAAAATCTGGAAGAGATTTCTAGAACTGATTATTTCTAATACATTGTGCATTAATTGAACATTAGCCTGTTTCAATACTTATCTAAGGAAGGATTGCAATAAAAAGCATAACAAATAGTAGCTGATCGACTTGAGAGGCATAAAAGACACCACTAAGATCTTGTACGTTAAATCTCTGATTTTGTTTGATGTACATGATGACTTAATTGAAATATCTGTATGTCGGAAACAGTGTGCCAAATAACAAAAGTGGAAACAATGCAAATCAACTGAGTAAATCATTATGATTTGATCGATCTCAGACACGCAAACTGGCAAAAACAGCTATTCTTACGACTAGTTACGAGTGTCTAGAGTTTGTGAACACAACCTCAATATCACGAGTTATACTAAAAAACATGCTAGCAAGTCTAAAACGAGTCTACGTACACAAATAAACAACTTAAATGTTTTCGTTCAATACAAACATGACAACATATTTTAATATAACATAGAAGTTTATAGAATTGCCACATCCAAATAATCTCCGATACGTATCTATATTATAAATCTAAATTATTTGCCTATACTTAGCTAAAATTTATGTTCCGTTGACAATTGCCATTGAGGAAAGAAGTTTTTCAAAACTAAAGTTAGCTTAAATGATCTATGATCGAAAATGTCGCAAGAAAGATTAAATGGATTAGCTCATTTCGCATAAAAAATAGCTAACTTTTTTTATATAAACGATTTTTCAATAACTTTGATAAAAAGACCCCGCTTTAAAGCTTCGCTTTAAATTGAGCCGCCCCCTGCAATGAAGTCTTCCCCTGTAGCATTCTTCGTCTTTCACCCATATCATCCTAATTGCTTATTTTGACGTAGTAAGCTTTCTAGGCTATCAGTTTGATTTGATTGAAGTTGGCATTTCATATCAACAACAATCATGATGGTTTTAAGAGATTTGAGTTTTTGTTCTTGGGTGTTTCTGAGTTCATTATTCGAGTAAAAAAGATAGAGAAACATATAAATAGGTTATAGGAGATATACAAAACATTTGGACCAAAAAATACAATCAAATAGTTTCGAGAATGGTTAATCACAATATTAAAAAAAATAAAAAATATATAAAAGGTCTATATATGTGATCAAGCCGATAGAGTCGTTTTAACATGCCATGAACCCGAGAACCGCCCAGGGACTGGACTCCACTAAGAGGTTCTTTCTCTCACGTCATTTCGCCCGCCCGTTTCATTTCTTTTTGCCGAAGTTCGTTCAGTCGGTAAACATCCCGTTAGCTCTTCATATTTCCTAGCCCATCTATCACCACTATCTCTGAATTCTGTAAGCCGTAATAAGTCCGTAAAATGTGAATAAAGTCCTCACGTGAAAGTGAATCGTCTTCGCTTATCTTGTTTTTTAAGGTCAGTTCTTGTATGATGTCGACGAAGGTCTCATGTCACGATTATTATTCTTGCAATACTCTAAATAATATCAACAAAACAAACAGTTGGAAAGATATATTCGACAGTATCCAATGCGAGTACGTACCATCATATATAACTAGACATGAAATATTAACCATATGTACCCGATATTCGCTACAACAACGAAAATGTTTACCATTTAAGTAATTGGGGTAAAATGTAAAACAACACAAAAACCTTGAGTTAAAGTTGAATCATACTTCATTTTATACGCTATCAAGAGGGGTCTCGGAAGGGTGTGCAATAAATGCCGTCGCAAATGACATCCATTTAAAAGGGGTCACATTTTTATTAGTTTTACATATAAATACGTATAATATTAAACATATATGAGTCATATAATTCAAGTTTATATGCATTTTTTTTTTAATTTACAAGTATAACTGGGCCTCTTTGTTGTTATTGCCTAGGGCCACCGAAAACCACCAAATGTCCCTGACGCTATCGATGTCGAAAATTATTATACAAAAATAAAAATTACAAGCAAATGCATAGCATGGCAAATTAAAAAATTACTACCCAAGTCCTCATATTGTGTAAGTATTAAGATTCTTTAATGTTCAACTCTCTCATATTCTTTTCATGTTAGCATATTGTGATAGATATAAATTGACGAGTTATATATTATACTCCCTCCGTCTCATTTTATAAGTCCATGTTTGAAAAGTTAAAGTCTTTTTCTTCAAAGTTTGACCGTAATTATTTTTTTTCGTGTTATATAATACTTGATGAAAAGTATACCAATGAAAATACATTTAAAACACAAATCAATTTATGTATTTTGTATCAAGTATTATATAACACGAAAGAAAATAATTATGGTCAAACTATGAAGAAAAAGATTTTGACTTTTCAAACATTGACTTATAAAATGAGCCGGAGGGAGTATTTAATAATGGCCTCACTATTTTATTTACTTTAATTTGATGGATTCAACATGATATAACTTGAGACCAGTGTTGCAAAACAAGGCCTACAAGGCCGATTAATCGCCGATTAGGTGCTGCAAGGCCACCAACCTTTCCGATTTATGTAAATCGGTCAACCATGGTCAATGGTGGTCAATGACGGTTAATGGTGGTCAAACTTGTCGAAAACCTTCATATCTTGCCGAAAATACTTAAAACTACCCATAAAATTGTTTGAATAACTTATGATCATTGTTTATATCTATTACAAGATGTTTTTCAAGAAAAATATTGCCGACAATACATAAACTTGTCGTAAATACCTAAAACTTGTCGAAAATACCTAAAATTTGCCGAAAATACTAAAAAATTGTTGGAAATGCCAATCCGATTAATCACCGATTAATCCCGCCTAGACCGATTACACGCTACAGGGAGGTCGACCGCCCGACTACCGATTAGCATTTTTGCAACATTGCTTGAGACACAAACATTAAAGTACCTTAATCGAATGTATGCTCGTTCGGTAAGGTAGTGCTCTCCATTCTCCAATCTCTCCATATAGGAAAAGAGCGGCCTAATGTACTGTCAATGAGCTGGTGGGTTTAACTTATTAAATTGGGCCGGCTTGATTCTTATGAGTTTATGTCTAGCTATCCAAAAAAAACCAAGGCTGAGCCTGCAATGTCCAAATATAGCCCCAGCTCTCAGCACTATTTTAAACAAAAATCTGAATTTGAAATCAAGTTATAGAATTTATTTTTCTAAACAGGCGATTTTATTTCATCCACAAACATATATACAAATCACCACAACAAAATTGTCCTATAAAATAAAGTGTCACTAAAAGTCAAAAAAATATCATAAAAGTATAAAAATATCAATAAAAATTAAAAGTGTACGTATAAATGAATTAGGTAAGGGCAAATTGCATAAAAGTGTACTCAACTTATAGTCAATTTCAGTTTAATGTACTCTATTTTTTTTTCTTCAACTTAATGTACTCAACTTATTTTTGGTTGCAATGTAAGACATATAACGGATTTCTCAGTTATCTTATGTTGAAAAAATTACATGTTTCGTCCCTATGGTTTATCCCAATAACATTCGTAGTCCATATTTCATTTTAATTACGCCAGAAAAATGTTTTCGTCCACTTTTATACGTTTTCATACGTTTTGTCAATTTTTATACGTTAAAATTTTAAAAAAATACATTTTTTTTTAAATTAATGTTTTAAAAAAAATTATTTTTTTTTGAAAAAAATAAACTTTTATAAAAACAATAAAATTTTTAATTTTTTAAAGAAATTTAAAAAAAAAATTAAAGTTTTTAAAAAAATAAAAAAGTTAAATTTAAAAAATAAAATTTTTAAAAAATTAAAATTTTTTAAAAATATATAAAAAGTTTTAAAATTTAAATAAAAATATTTTTTTTAAAAAAAATTAATTTTTTTTAAAAGATTAAAATTTTTAAAATTTATTTTTTTAAAAATCTGGATAAAAACTTTTTTTAAAAATTTTAATTTTTTTAAAAACTTAAAGTTTTTAAATTTTTTTTTTAAATAAATTTAAAAATGTTGTTGTTTTTTTAAAAAATTATTTTTTAATTTTTTTTTAAATTGTAATTTTTTTTAAAATTTTAATTTCTTTAAAAAAGTTAACTTATAAAAATTGACAAAACGTATGAAAACGTATGAAAACGGACGAAAACATTTTTCTGGCATAAGATAACTATAGGGACGAAACATGTAATTTTTTCAACATAAGATAACTGAGAAATCCGTTATATGTCTTACATTGCAACCAAAAATAAGTTGAGTACATTAAATTGAAGAAAAAAAAGTAGAGTACATTAAATTGAAATTAGCTATAAGTTGAGTACACTTTTATGCAATTTGCCCATTAGGTAAAAGTCTAATTATAATGATAAAAGAAATGTAAAGATAATTTTTCTTCCTTTCATGACATATATTTTTCACAAAAAGTGTTATTATGTTTCAAAATTCTGATCTCTTGCTCTCACATTTTGAAAAATGTTACTGAAAATAGATTTGAAGACATTTTTTTTGTGTCATTAAACAACGGTCACTAAAAATCTTTTTTTTTTACTGAATTAGTATATGACACTCAAAAAATGACCTACCAAAATACGACATGTCATTGCACATCATTAATCCTAAAATTTACGTGTCAATAAGTTCATACACAATTTATGAGAAAAGTTTGTCGTGATTGGGCTACGCTATACAATATTTACCATTATCTCGTTCTTTTCTACGTGTCTACAGTGATTTTGAATTAGAGGGTCATTGCACATCATTAATCCTAAAATCTATAAAACACACGATATTTATATAAAAATTGCGGTGTACAATACATATTAAAACGTGTTCGCATATGTGACCATGTGTTTTGAGAACATGTAACAAACATTTATCTTGAAATATCTAAATAGTATACCTGAAACTTTTATTTAAAATATGGAAATGTGTATAATACAAGTAGCCATAGAAAAAATAAAATAAAAATTGGTCGTTTAAAAAAACACATTTTTTTTCTGTCTGTACATTAGTCAGTAACTTAATTAGTCATCTAATATCACTTTGATTTTTCTTTGTAAATTGGTTAATACTCTAATATTACTTTGATTTTCACATCGAAGAAAGGATCTGATAAGAAAAAAACTAAAATAAGAATAATACGAACTTTTTAGCCACTCATTTAAAAAAAGAATTAAAAAAAATGCATTTATGTTTATAGATACATATGAAATATTTAGTTGTTTCTTTTCATCCTTATCATTCTAATTTTTCTTCTCATTTGATATTAAATACGTTTTTTTTTTCTTTTTTTTTTTTTAATGTACACCATTGTCCATTGCATAATTATACATATTTTTTTTTCAATGTTTTTTCACACTCTGTTATTTTTGGCTACTCTACTTTATAGTGACGATGTCAATACAATGTATTTATCATATGATCCCGTATAATATCAACGTAAGAAACATATTGACATTGATATATATTTTGTTCGTGATTTGGTTGCTGCTGGTCAGGTTCGGTTTTTTCATCTGCCCTCTTGTTATCAATATGCCGACATTTTCACTAAAGGCTTACCTATGGCTTTATTTGATGAGTTTCATTCCAGTTTGAGTGTTCGTTCACCTTCCGTTGGGGGAGGGGGGTTGGTTTATATTATTAGTCTTGACCCATTGTCATTTGTAACTTAACAAGCATAGCCAAACTTATTATAATTTATATTGTAATCTTGGATTATTCACCAATCAATTAATTCATTCCCCCAATAGTTTGCTTGTGTTTGTGTGGTGCAAACCAAAGATAGACGAACCTAATCCACCACTTTTGGTTGTGGTGCTACTTGTACCAAACCCTACTCATTCCATTCCCATGACATCTTGTCTTTCTCGACACACTTGTTCGCCTTCGTGCTCCACACAACTCTCTCACTTTCACACACACGCACCACAACTTGTACAAGAGTGCGGTTTTGGCCTAAACAAAACCAAAAATTCGGTTTCTTAACTAATGCTAAATCAAGAAAGTTAGCCTGTTTGCTTTAATTATGCATTTATGCCTAAAAAACAAGTGATTGAAGTCCATACACGTACTCTTGAGATTAGAATCGTGTAAGGTATTACATGTGTCAAGTGTATCAAAGCTAGCTTGATTTGGTTTCAAAACCGATATTTGTCCTTATTTAAAGTCCGAACTAACTTGTTACACCACAAACTTGTACATACAAAAAAGATTAAAAACATACAAGATTTTGAATTTAAAGATATAAAAACATCATTAAACATGGAAAATTGAATATTAGAAAAGTTTTTTTAAAAAAGGAAAGATGCTTATTTCATGTATCACTCACTTTACGTGAATGAAAGGCAAATCACATTATCGGTTTAACACTTGGCCACTTACTCAAAGTATTCTTCCACACTCACTAGTCACTACCAACTGTTTTATTTAACAAACTTGGCCCAATTATTATTTTACTGTAGATATTTTAATGAATATATTGTAAGAGGGAAAGGATATATTTTATTGATTGATTGATTCGATTACAATTACATCGAGTCTATAAATAGCTAATAGGGAACATTTTAGACACGGGCTAGGCCCGTTACATAATACAGGCTAACATTTCCCCGCAGTCCGAGCGGCGAAATCGCAAAAGCTCGGACTGGAGTAGTAAACAAGAGAAGAAAAGAAAAACAAAACATTAACATAATAATGCGTGGATTTGTGACCTTAGCACAAATCACCAACACACAAGCTCGTGACCTAAAGCACGAACAACACAATAATAATGTGTGGATTTGTGACCTTAGTACAAATCACCAACACAAGAAAAAAAATAAATAAATAAGAAAACAGGATAACCCAAAGTATCCCCTACAACTAAATAAATGAACGAAAAGATGAGAAAACGAAAGGTGGTTCTAAAACTTCAACCCCCAAAGAACCTTTCGAACAAACGGGATGCGTTTTTCCCTAGAAAAACATAAAGATCCACCATTTATTTTTTATTTATTTATTTATTTATTTTATTTTTTTGAGATAACCGTCAATCACATTCTAGAGTTTGAATAATGTTATCAAGTTCCTTTTATAAAGCCTACGATGTAGAGGAAATTGTTTTGAAGAAATATACTTTCGATATACGTAGCAGATAAACCGAAGAAAACATTGCTATAGTTGTGGCCACCATGCATATCAAAAGGTTGATTAATACTGCTTTGTCTTTAGATTGTTTTTTTCTCTTTGAAGACTATGTACTGTTGCTCAAAGATCCGATGAAAACCGGACCGCCGGCCGAAGCCGACGGTCGAAAAATTAAAGTGGCGGTTGTTTTGGTTTTAGGGTTATGTATTCTTAGGATCGTAACCAAGTTGATACCATGTAAGAGGGAAATGATATATTTTATTGATTGATTGATTCGATTACAATTACATCGAGTATATAAATAGCAAATAGGGAACATTCTAGACACGGGCTAAGCCCGTTACATGCTAACATATATGAGGTTCTTAATAATAATATCCAACATTTGAATGTAAACAAATTATTGTAGTTAATTCATAAAATTTTAAAAATGTCACACTAGCTGCTAACTACAAATGACTTGTCAAAATCTATATGCTTTTTTAGGTACAATGATGATGAGCTTAATAGACCAAAGTTGTTTAAAATTAAGGGGTAATTCCATATTTACCTCAAAATGCCACATTTACCCAACTTACAAATTAATAATGCATAAATGTGTCATAATTTTGATGCATGTTTGGTAAAATATGGAATTTTGATGTTTTTATTAAGGAAATATGAAGTTACCCTAAATTTAATGTGACACATGAATGAATGAGGTTTTCACTCGAACACTAGACCTCTTGTACGCGAGAATAATAGGAGACTTAAGCTATTTGGTAATGGTTATCGATTCGTTTTGAATACTGACACCTTTTCATAAAGAAAAAAAAAAAATGGAAGCTTAAATATATACACATAATTGTAGTTTCAAATTTACATATTTTGTAACTATGGAAATGATCTAGTCTTTTAGTTAACATTCATATACATTATAGATATAATCATTTTATTAGATTTTCGGGCAGTTACTTGAAGTCTTGAATTGTGAATTTCCTTTTACATATGTATAATGTATTGTAAACAACCTAAAACATGTATGCTATATATCATTAGTCAGTTAATATAAAGTATTGTAACATGAAACTCAAATTAGGACATTGCAGCTGTAAAAATGTTTAAATTAACCTCAATATGGTAATTACTAATTAACTACTCTGCGGTTTACATATCAATTTCAAGGTTTCCTAGCTTTTCTTCAGTAATGGCAATCCACCAATGCAGCGGCAGGGTAGGCAAGATGTTGTTTTGATGAACCCGACGTGAACTGAAAATTTGAGTGAACGTCGTCTACAACCTCTGGTGCAGGAAGGTTTAAATCTAAGGATAGCATAGGTGACTTTTCACTAGTATATTGAGCACTTGTAGCATTCATGTTTGTTGATACAACTATTTGGTTTGTAGAAGGTGGGACTGTCCTGTGTCTTCTCATGTGACCGCCAAGAGCTTGTCCTGAAAAGAACTCTGTTCCGCAAATTGAGCATTCGTGAACTTTTGCCTTGTTTGTCTTGCATCCTGTTTGGATGAATCCAGGTGGTGGAGATGGTGACTTGTTTGTTGTATTGATTAGGTTTTTCTCTTGTTCTTCGACCGAAAGTTTTGGTTGATCATCTATGAAAATTTCTGTTTTAGTGGAAACAGAATTATGATCTTCCTCAACTGCGAGTTTTGGTTTTTTGTGACCGGCTCTGTGTCCACCTAGCGCTTGAAATGAATGAAAAAAGCGGTTGCATGTCTTACACTCGTATTTATACGATTCATATGTGATGTTGGATAAGCTCCGGTGTTTTAACTTCTCGGTGTTTTGTGAATTTAGGTCAGAATTGTTTTTTTTGGTTGGAGAAACACTTTGGGCTAACATAATCAAGCAATTCGCCATGTCTTCCTCTTCCTCTGAACCAACGTTGTAGGAGCTTGAACAAGGCCTTGGATGGTCCATACGCTTTCCTGTGATGATTTGCTGTGCTTGATAACGGCTCGTTTCTGCACTGGATTCTGGCAAGAACTCCATCTTCCTAGTGTGTATCGAATTGTAAAGGTGTAATAGAGGGAAGGTGGTAGTGGTTTATGGAAAGAGTGATTGTGTTGGTTACATATATGTACATTGTGAAAGGACATGACTTGTTGTAAAGTCCAAACCAAAAGGTCAAAAGGTTAGCAAAATAACTTGCATACTATTAAATATTAGTAATATATACATAGATATACAAACTAGATATTCTTTAAGTGAAAGGTATGTAAACTTTATACTAAAAAGGAAATGTGTATTTCTATCTTTATCTATGCTATAGTACTGTAAAATGTATTGGTACAAAATCTTAATGATTTAGTATTTATGCGTTTGAGATTAGTTATATAGATAGACGAGCAAATTCTTTTTTCATTAAGCTAACAATACGGGACAACGGGGAATTAAGAAAACCTGTAACTTTTGAGGGAGTAGACCACATTCGCCAAGTGAATAAATACTTTGAGGCTTTCTCTCGATCGTTAAAAGTAGTCCATGTCGATTGTCACAGAGTGAACAAATCCTTCAAGGACACGCTGTGACTGATGCTATTGGTTAAAGGTACATACTGATTTTTTAGTTGGGCACTTTCTGTAACAAGTGGGGAGTAGGCAAAGTAGGAGTATGATATGTAGAACCACTTAACTAACAAGTACATATATACCTAAATACTGAAGTAGAATCTGCGAATAACACCATCTAACTTGAAAATTATCAATAAAATAATGTGCCAAATTGAAGATCAATTCACGCCAGTGGCCATTAGATTGTCATGTTGGATAGCTAAGGTGAAACCAGTAGCACCTATAATAATACTAAGGGGTTCAGAAACGACGATTAGTTCCAAATCAATAAGGATACTAAAGGCAGATCAAAGGTTTAATGAGCAATAAAGTCTTGCCACCAGATACTTCTTGAACTTATGCACAATGACACAGACTTGCATATTCTACCATTGCAAAAGAAGTGGTCAAAAGGTTCTAAAGTACTAGTTCCATAACAGCATATATATATTACTTCTTGCACTCTTCACCAATATTGCACTTTGGAAAGCAACGTATCATATCACACATAAAAGATGTCTTAAGATATATGGATCCGTTAAGGTCAAAAGCATGTAAATGGACATAGCTAATAGCTTAGGATGAGTACATCAATAAACAAGAGTAATTTTAATTCCAAGCTTTTAAGCTAGTGCTATCTTGAGATGAACCTTGACTATGTTGCCATGTTCTGATGCTGCAGAACAACGTTGTATAAATTATTAAATGATCAAAGAAACTAATTAATAAACTCAGTGAGCTAAATAGGAATGGTGTGCATGGTCACTGGTATTGAATATCCTGAATGATGTCCACTATGAACCATACCCTTTGACATATTGCTAGTTTCACAAAAATGGTGGTCCAAACCATTGAGCACTCATTAGTGGAAAGACTTTGCATAAAGCTATTATTCTGTTTACTGAAGTACCTCTAATGAAGCTATATGTTAGTGCCCGTCTGCTTAAAAAATGAGCCATTTTGAGGGGTGAAGGGGGAATATATAACTTAAAACGATAGAAATCATCTTCTATGTATCTGGTTTTTAATCCACAAGATTCCCCTATTATTATTGGCGGGGGGAAAACGCATTTAACTAAAAAGTCAAACACTTCACGGAGTTAAAACTTCTTTTAGATGTCTTTTATAGGGAATCATATACATTACTTTAGTTAAGTTTTACATGTGATTTCCTCATGATGCTTTACATTTTTTCATCTTTATTTTCTACTTCATAATGGTTGGTAATCATGCACTTTAATTTTACATGTGATATTGTTATCAAGTTTGGTTAAGGCCCTGCTATGCATGACTCCTATATATGTATGCCATGTAATCATGATTTAGTTACAAGTTATAATCAATGCTCACATGGAGGTGACGCGGTGATTTATCTACACGACATTATTTGTTAATACAGTTAAATGAACCTTTGCTTTTTGCTTGCGAATGGAGGCATAATTCACATATATATCGAGAAGTGAAGTTTGTGAATGCATCTGTGTTGCTTAACAATTAATTTCTACACTCAAACGCATACAAAACTTCCAAGTTTTCTGCCTACATATCCTATAAAGAGAATAAGTATGTGTGACAACCTAAGCAAAGAACATTATGCAAATACTAAAATCATTATTAAGATGAAAAATTCATAAATGCAAATTGATTTGAGACAAAGAACTATAAACATGGAGAGGTCCGCAGTCCTTGAGCTTGCAGATGCATTATTGAAATCTATGTGATGCTGACGAAACAATGAAAAAAAGCTAAGTGTACATATCTTGGGTTAACATAGCGGAACCGGATTCTGAAGTAGCACCAATAATGCCATTACAGTTCAAAGTGGCTTCTAGAGAACTTTGATAGTTTGACCATTTTGAGTTTTTGATAGGCGTTTATTGTTAGGCAAAATGTCAAACGACTAGTATGCAGTTTTAAAAAACATCGATGTTCTTCAAACAAGTTGCAAGAAAAAAATAATAGTAAACTAAAAAAAAAAAAAAAAAAAAAGATTGAACTTTACTGAATCAAACGACTCAAAAATCCCAATATCCGAAGCTTGATTATTAAAAGTTCATTTGACAAAAATTCTGGATATACAACTTTAAATAGTCCTAAGAATTGAAGCCTTATACATAGGTAACTCTTATATTTTGCCCATGTATCATTTTCAAGCAATTTTGGGCTTAGATAAAATTAATGTAAAAAGTTCTGTATTTAGTTACTTAAATAAACTCATTCATGAACATTTATTTATAGCTCATGCAGTCAAGGTTATGCAAGTATTTATAAAAAAATACCTCGTTTATTATGTTTGTAAAACATGCTTGACATGTTTTTTATTGTTGCTTCCTCTAAGTTATATTATTTGTCAGAAGAGAGACAACTCAAATGTCACCGCAGAAATAGAAAGAGTCGTGCAGAAAAAAGTGGAATTCTTCTAAGATCCATTGCTTGATTTTTCTGCATGCTCTGCTTCCAAAATGCAGAGAGACTCGCGAGGACATATCCGGGTTGGTTGGTCCGGAAAGTCATGGGAGAGGCAGGTTAAGTGAAATAATATATTGGTTCTACTATATAATCTTATGAATCAAGCACGGCACACTTTCTATATCTCCTCTGTCTACAAGGTGAACAGTTTAGCTTACAGCGCAGCGTGTTCGCCACCACACTGATCCATCATCCATGTGAATACAAGACGACTGATGTAGAAGAACATGTAATATTTGCACCAATGAAAAGCAAAAGCCACCCATTGGAATTTAGTAAGCTGATAGAAGTTACAACTTAAAGTCATGTTTGTAATCTTTTAAAAGGCAAATGATATATTAATTGGTGTGGCAAAAGTTTCCCTTACAGGATTGACAAAATAAAACATGCATATATTATAGAGATGAAACCAGCATACGTTAAGATTGTGTAACGGTACCAGGGTCTAATAATGATCAAAGACAAGTGTTTTAATGGTAGCTAATGTATGAATGCGAGATAGCGTTGCCCGGACAATGAACCTATGGTCCGGCTAGAGGTTCTACTAAGTACTAACGCTCATAGATACAGTATATAACAAAATAATTGAACCCTGATTGTATGATCCGTGCTGAGTGCTAACACTTACAACTATACTTTAAACAACGAACTTACTTTGGATAAAACATTGCATCAAACAAAATATGATACGGTAACACAATACTGTATTAAAAAAGATGTCGTTCAACAAGTTGCCAAAAAACAAATCTTTCCTCATGATATCATTGGGACAAAGGTTTCCGAACCACTAGACATACTTCCTGCAATGGATAATGTAGTTCAAGACAAGGACAAAACCTATAGTGAAGCTCGGGACCTACGTTTCATCTCCAGGCTAAAGGTCAGCCTAAAACTTTGTATTATTAAGTCAACAACATTTCATCTATTTCACTATTTTATTTTCTAATTCAGTAAAAATGCATGACAAGCAAGATAGGGAGAAACATATTAGTTATTTTACCGGTGAAAGACACTTTACCAAAAAAAAAAAAGAAAAAAAAAGAAAAAGAAAAAAAACATATTAGTGAGAAAAAAGAGAAGCTTTGTTCCGAGGGAAATTGAGAAAACAGATTGGATGGACCGAACCGGCTGCTGTTTAAAAGTTTGTTTGTGTTAAGTTTGTATGCATTTTAATGTAAAGTTATGTTGTTTAGTAGTGTATTGTGAATACTAGTTGGATACCCGCGCACAGCGGCGGCGATAAATATAGTTATATAATAAGAGTGAGGTTATTTTGCATACCAAATATTTCTCACATACCAAGGGACACATCCCAACCATTAATTCAAATTTAATCAATGGCTGAGATTAAAAAACACTATCAACTAAAATAAAACGGAGGGGTATAATCGTCAATTAACAACAAAGAGTAAAAACACGTCCTCTCTCTTCAACTCTCACATTTACTGCACCTACCAAACACACACTAAAAACACACACTACTCACGCATTTTCACCGATCAAAAACCAACCCAAAAAACATCAAAAACTATCAAAATCAACGGAGAAAATGGAAGATACCGACACTGAAACAATCACATTAAAGGAACTGAGGAAAAAACGAAGCACAAACAAACCAACGGCCAAAAAACCGGTCAAAAAACCGGCCAAAAAACCGGTTTCAGGTATAATCTTACACTCTAAACAACTATTTCAATATCTACAACTGTTATTTATGATTATATGTTGTTTTTAACTGTTTATAGCGATTATGATGAAGAAATGTGCAAATAGAAGTTAGGTTTTAACAGTTTAGAAGTTAGGTTTGCAAGATTAGAACTGTTATAGATTTTTTGTTATGATTAGGAGTTAGGTTTTAATAGTTTAGAAGCTAGGTTTGTGAGATTAGAAGTGTTTATCAAAGGCGTCTTATGCGGCTAAGCCGAAGGCTTAGCCGCATAAGACGCCTTCGACTTTGGCTTCGCCAAAGGCATCTTATGCGGCTAAACCTTTGGCTCAGCTGTAGAAGCTTTGACGAATGCAAAAGGATTCAACAAAGCAGCAAAGTAAAAGGATTAGCCGCATAAGATGCCTTTGGCATCACCCAAGGCATCTTATGCGGCTAATCCTTTGGCTCAGCCGCGGAAGGTGCCTTTGTCAAAATGCTAAAGCATCTTATAAGGCTAAACCTTTGGCTTAGCTACAGAACATGCCTTTGGCTTTGCCAAAGGAATCTTATGTGGCTAAGCCTTTTGCTTAGCCGCATAAGATGCCTTTGGCGAAGCCAAAGGCATCTTATGCGGCTAATCCTTTGGCTCAGCCGCGGAAGGTGCCTTTGTCAAAATGCTAAAGCATCTTATAAGGCTAAACCTTTGGCTTAGCTACAGAACATGCCTTTGGCTTCGCCAAAGGCATCTTATGTGGCTAAGCCTTTTGCTTAGCCGCATAAGATGCTTTAGCATTTAACAAACAAATTGGCCGTGACTGATGCACAAAATGCTTTGTGCGGATATATGATAACTTAAAATAAGCTTTTAAAGCTGTTTTTTGTTCTATATCAGATATGATATAACAAACATTAGCTTTTAAAAATAGCCTTTTAAATATGTGATAACTTAAAAATTTCGTTAGAAACAAAGGATTTGGCTTAGATACAGGCATAGCCTTTGAAAAAAACTTCAAATCATTAACATTTGCTTAGCCACAGGCATAGCATTCAACATTTCTGAACACATACATGTTTGTAACATATTTTGTATCTACCAAAAATTTTATGTTAAATATCACATATGATATAATAAAAGATGTATTCAACTTTGTGAATTGACTAGGGTGCAGATAAGCAAAGGCTTCAGCAAAGGCTTAGCCACAGGCATAGCCTTCGGCTTTGCCGAAGGCTATGCCTGTGGCCTAAGAATTTGACAAAAATGAACAATTATTCAGTAGCTAAAAAAAAATTATGTTGAATATCATATATGATATTATAAAGAATTTTGGTAATATAAAGGCGTAGCCCCTAAATTTGAAAAAAAAAGATATGCCTGCACCTAATCCTTTTAGTAAAACTGTCAGGATATTAATTAATTGTTCACTGTTGATGATGTAGGAGATAAAGAAAATGATGACGGAGAAGATGATGTTGGGCATCTAATCTCTAAATTGCCACTATTAAAAACAACTGCTGAAGAGAAAAGCCCTGCTAAAGGTACATATCATGTTATTAATGAAACACGTTATGTACTGAGAATATTTCAGTTACTAAATCACAAATGATATAATATAAATTTGTTTTGCAGATAAATCAAAAACAGTAGCTCAAAGACTGAATGAAATGCAAAGAAATGCTAAGAAGAGTAGAGCAGAGCTAGAAAAGAAAAAGAAGAATGAAGGAGATAAGGAAAAAACTAAAAATCAAGAAAAAAAAGACACTTCAGCAAAGAAACGTGCACAGAAAAGAAAAGCATCAGAAAAGCAAAGTACTCCGAAAAGATTTACTAGAGGTGATGCTAGGAGAATTGAAGAGGAAAAAGATGCTGATAAAAGTGATGATGAGGATACTGAGACAGTAGAAGAGACTGAAGTGGAAGAGACTGAAGAGGAAGTGGAAGAGACTGAAGAGGAAGTGGAAGAGATTGAAGAGGAAATCGAAGAAGAGAATGATCGACAATTGGTTGTAAAAGAAACCAAAAAGAGAAAGAAGGAAGTAGCTTTTCAGAAGGTGGTTGAAGATAAGGAAGATAAAAAGAAGCTTAAGGTGAAAAAGGACAAAGCAAAAACAAAAAATTACCCAACATGTACAACAAGGTCATCACCGAAACCTCTCTATGAAGCAATGATTGGTTTATCAAATGAGCGAAAGAAGTGCTTGAAAGAGATGGGATTTGAGAGGTTCATAAACTTCCCTATTGTTGAACTTCCATCTGCATTGGTGTATCATGTAATTGATAAGTTCCATCCACCTAGCATGGAATTGAGATTACAAAAAGGTTCAATAAAGGTAACAAGGCAAAAAATTCATGATATGCTTGGTGTGCCGATGGGGACAAGAAAGCTGGAAGATCTGGAAGAAAGATTTGATGATGACGATTTTGTTAGAGAGTGGGAAGAACAGTACGCTCATCTTGGACGAATTACACCACCTGCTGTAGCATTCGAGATATCAAGCTCAACTGAAGCAGATTTCATGTTCAAGATGAATTTCTTAACTTTGTTTGCAAGCACCATGGGCACTTTGGAGAGTGCAGGAAGAGTGCCCAAAAAAATCCTCAGGCACGTGAAAGAAGATGATGATATCTCTGATATCGATTGGTGCACCTACATAATGGAATGCTTGGAAGTCAGTAAGCTAAACTGGACGCAAGTCAAGTCGGGTACCAACTTCTATTATGGTCCTATAACATTCTTATGTGTAAGTTATTTTCCATTAAACTTTTCAACTATGATTCACTCATATAAAAAATTATCTAACAAAATTTTAATTGTATTTTTGTGTATAAAAAAGCTGCTATACTTGGACTCAACAAACTACCCAAGGTTCCAAGTTATGCGTCACCGCCCAGCCATCAGAAGTTGGAACACTCCAACAATGAGGAAAAGAATAAACATGGAAATGAGAGACGGTTGCTTGGGGACGTTAGAGCATCACGGAGAGTATGATCCTGATGAGGAGCAAACCGGCCTGAATTTGTACAAGGGAGCAGACATATACTATGAACCGATGCCTCCCAGAAAGCCAGTGGAAAAAGAGGTAATATTATTGAATTCATTTATAAAAATGTTGTTATAAAAAAGTATGTTATGATATATTTTACTTATTATTAAAAAAGAATGTTTAAAAGAGTTAACAGAAAACAAAACCTTAAGCTTAGGCGCAAGCATAGCCTTCGGCTTTAGCCGAAGGCTATGCCTGCGCCTAAGCCTTCAGGCACAGCCTTCGGCTTTAGCCGAAGGCTATGCCAGAGACTAAGCCTTCAGCAGGCTTACATTCAACTGTGCTTGCAACAATATCATATATGATAAAACAAAGATGAATATCACATTTGATATTAGTGTTAAATCATATATGATATGTAATATCATATGTGATATTACACTAATATCATATGTCATATTACATATCATATATGATATTTTAAAAAATCATATATGATTTTCCATATACAATAAGAAACTAAACTGAAATATTTAATTTACAGGAGTTTTATGAAAAAATTGATGAGAAATTTGAGATAATCTCAAAAGAAAAAATAGAGTTGGTTGAAACAATGAGAGAGGGATTGAAGAAATTCAAAGGGGACAAGGTGATGTTGTCATTCTCCAAGAAGTACAAGAGAATGTTCAACAAGATCGATTTTGATATAGAAAGTGAGGCTGAGAATACTGATAGTGATAGTGAGAACAAAGAAGGAAGTGAGCCTGAGAATCAAGAAAAAATAAATGAAGGAAAATTAATACTTGAAAAGGAGAATGAAAAGGAAGGTGAGAGCAAAAATGAAAAGGAGAATGAAAAGGAGAATGAAAGTGAGAGTGAAGATGAGGATGAGGAAGAAGAAGAAAATAATATATTTGGAAGTGAGAGCGAAACTGAACAGGAGGATGAAAGCGAGAATTTAAGTGAAAAGGAGGTTAAGAGCAAAGATGAAATACCAGAACTACCAAAAATACCAGATATAATACCAGTACAGAAGGAACAAAAAGTTGCAAACAAAGAAACACCTCCAACTGAAACACAAAAAGAACCAGAGAAAGAAAAAGAGAAAGAAACAGAAATACCAGTAGTGAAGGAGAGTGTGATGGAAAACCCGATTGAAAACCCGATTGAAGTTACAAAGGAAGTTGGAACACCAACTGTGGAGGTAGCACCAGGTTATAAGTTGAGACTAGCAACACCAGATGCTTTTTGGAATCCAGAAAACTTTGATAATCTCGTTAGTCAAGCAGAACAAGACTATGCAAAAAAACATGGGAAAACAGATAAGAGTGATCAAAAAGAGATTGCTGGGACAACAGAGATGATAAGTGACCCAAAAGATATTGCTGGGACAACGGAGATGAGTAGTCCAAAAGAAATTCAAGGGTCAAAAGAAAAAATGAAAAGAGGAATAATAAGAAAGTCAATGTCGCCACCATATGAGAAAATCACAAGAGGAAAGATCAGAAAATCATTCACGCCACCAACTTTCAGTCTTGGTATAAGCCCAACGATAACAGAAGCTATTGTTGAGACTGAAACAGCATCAAAACTGGAAGAAAAGAAAGAAAAAAGGGTGAGAGACATGGAGGCTGAGACTGAAACAGAATCAAAACAAGAAGAACAACATCTAGCAAAGAGAGTCAAAAAACCATCACGTTTTCTGGTATCACCATACATGAACAAAAAAACTGTAATCCACACTCCAGCACAACCAGATGAATTGATGATAACCGACGCGTTATTTTCAATGGAAGGAAATCCAGTGTAAGTATGCTATTTTTTTTATTAAAAATCACACAAAAAAATAATAAATGTTGTGATAATAATATGTATATGATTTAAATTTTGTGTAGTGACTTTGTCTTCGAACCAAGCATCAAGGGAGCCCCTGCAATAAGGGAAAGCATGCAAACACTGGCACCTAACTTGAAGGTAGAAGCTAGTGTCATTGACAGCTTTGCTTCACTTTTAAACTATGAAGAAATGGTGACCAATGGTGGAAACAAGATGAAGCATTACTTCCACACTGGAATGTTGGTAAGTAGATAAACATTTAGAAACTAATTACTAATCTGTTTGTTAACAGTTATATGATATTGTTGATTTTTGACAACAGACAAGCCAAATGGTAGAGTTGCCGAAGAAAGATGAAGCAAAGCAATATAAAGCTTTCTTTGATTGCATGACAAGGGAGTTTAAAGACAGCCCAAATGACATGTCATTGCAACATGTAGAAATGGTAACAACTTACTTTACTTATTATGAAGAAAGAGATTCGACTTTTATTTGAGCTAAAATGAATATAATTTTCTTTCAATTTCTACAGGCCTTCTTCCCAGTGATTGCTCATGAACACTTTTATCTGTTTGTATTCAATCTAGCAAAAGGAACTTCAGCAATCATTGACAACTCAAACTCTGGGCAGACATATGACACAAAATACAAGAAAGAATGCGATGTTTTGGTAAGTCACTCAAACTAGGCATGGAAAGAACATAAATTGCATCTAATATTAGAAACTATAATATGACAGTAAAATATCATATATGATATAATTGTCTTTAAATATTAGAAACTAAAATATGGTAGTTAAATATCATATATGATAAACCACTAGCAAGTTAATTGAGTCTTTGTTTGAAATATCAGATATGATAAACCACTAGTAAGTAAACTGAATCTTTTGTTTGTGCAGAAAAAAGTGTTTTCACAGTATTTGGAGTCATTCAACCACCCAAAAGCGAAGCAAATAAAGAAAAACAAGACAGCAATCATAAAAGTCAAATGGGCAACAAAACAAAATGTGATTGATTGCGGGGTCTTTGTTATGATGCACATGGAGTTGTATAATGGTGAAGCAGCAAAGAACTGGGAGCTGAACTTCCCAACTGAAGAAGAAGGCCAAACAATGGCAATAATCAAGCTGAGAGTAAAGTATGCAACAAAAATGTTGACGCATGAAATTAACAGTAAGAGAGAAGAAATCAGCGAAGAAGCACATGCGTTTGCAAGGAAGCATACTGACAAAGCATTGAAACAAACCTACATAAAGGAGCAGATAGAAAAAAAGAAGAAGGAACAGGAGGCAACCCATGTTGCAAGTGCGATTTGAAGGCAAAACTCAATAGATGATAGAAGACAATTGATAGATGATAGGAGCTGATGAATAGATGGGAAGTCACTCGTTTTTGGGTAAAGGTGGAGTGACAATGGTGATGCACTTACAAACTTCTGATTAGTTAAATTTGGGATAGCTTATGCAATTTAGAATGGTTAGAACAGTATGTTATGTCTTATGGTACAATGTCACAATCTTATCTCGTATGCTACAATATGTTATGTCTTATGATACAATGTCACAATGTTGACGAATAGTGATCAGATCTGAAATGGTTATATAATGAATTTTGCGGCACATCTGCGGATGTGATTTTGGATTATATGTGCTGGTGTACAAGTTTTGCTACACAAAACTGATATATTCGATAAAAAGGTGTTGCTAACCAACTCCGCGTTTTATAACACAATTTGAAAACATATGATATGAGATCTGATCAACAAATGTGCTAATGGTGGTATCACATATGATTTTGTATGTATATCAAATATGATATATAACAGGAAAAACAAACTAGATAAATCAAATGTGATAATTCACTTAACACAAAGAGAAGATAAATCACTTAAAACAAAAAAAAAATATATATATATCAAAAATTCATTTCATAAAACAAAATCTGTAAACAATCAAAGAAGATTCAAAAGTACTTCAATCACAAAATTCTTATTTGGACAAAAACAGTAAAAAGATTTATCATGTAGCTTCAGATTGAACCAAATCATCTTGTACTCTATACTTATTTGGACAGGTCCTTTTGTTGTGGCCATCTTTAGCTCCACATACTGAACATGCATTCCTATTAACTGAACTCTCATCAATAGCTTGCTCTTTTCCACCTTTTATACGCGACTTTTCACGTCCTTTGGGCTTACAGCCAGACGGATTCTTAACAGCAACTACAGGAGGCTTTGGCACTCCGACAAGCTCTTCAAGATTATCAAGCTTGTCCTTTGATGGAGGATTTGGGCAATCAGCTTCAACATCTAACTTTAGCAACTTCAACTTCTCAATAAAAGCAGCTAACCTTGTCTCGTCTTTACTCAACATATGCACACAGTGATCAACAATAGAAGTAGCCTCATTTGCATAATTCTCAACAATCTCATTCTTCTCACCATACCTGTTCCTTTTGTTCCTCAAACCAGCAGGTATCAAGTTCTTTGTCCAACGCCTCAAGACGTATTGATTTGGAATCATTTCAACATTCGCATTCTTAAAGACACAAAAAATGTGTCTACACAATATTCCAACTCTAACAAATAGCTGACAGGAACAAACAACTGATCCATCTTCTATGTTTCGCAAAACCTCCATGAAAAAAAAACAATACATAGTCAAATATCATATATGATAGATCATATGTGATACATCATTTGATATATCATATATAATATATCACATATGATATCTCATATGATATATCACATATGATATATCACATATGATATATCAAAATTATAAAAGTATAAAAAATAACAATAAAAAAAGCTTTAAAAAGACCATAAAAAAAAAATTGGTTAACAAAACTAACAAACCTTATACAGTCCATCTTCTCTGTGAAACAAGTTGATCGGCTCCTCTTCTTCTTTATTTTTATCAGTATCATCACCTTTTTTCTTAAATTTCTCTTTTTTCTTAGCTTTCTTCTTCTCCATTACTTCATCAACAAACTTTTTCTCTTTAATAATAGACACCTCAGATCCTTCAAACAAACTTTTGGTATCTATTTGGCAAAACCATGTCCCAGCAAATATTTCAGCTTGAACCAATTCGAAAAGGGGACGAGTATAAACCTTTGACGCATGACGTTCAATCTTAAGATAGGTTCTAAATGTAGGAACAGAATCAATCGACTTATGATCTAACCTCTCTTGTATATGCCTCTGTTTTTCCATTGCCGTCTCAAAACAATTCATAAAATTCATGAGAGTCGAACCAGAATTAGTAAAATGAGAGAAAAAAGAATTCTCACTCTCAGACCTAGAAGTTGTCCTCATCAAACCACACAAAGGAGAGTCCACAAAAAAAGCAGGAATCCAACAAGAGCGAATGCGAAACATCTTTGTTAACCACTTATGATTATGCAAATTAAACTCATCTAATAACTTCCCCCATTGATACTCAAACTCATCAGGACCAATATACATATTCCACACAATTTGATTGAATTTCCTTTTAAAGTCTGTGTGATCATAAATCTTTGAGCATATCTGCAAACAAAATATCACATATGATATAACAAACGATTTACCAAAATGAAAAAACTATGAAATATCACATATGATAAATCATTATAAACTACAAAGAAAGAAAAATAAAATACAAGAAAGCACATAAAGTATCACATATGATATAATAAAAGGAAATACAAGAAAGCACACAACATACCTTTCCAGGAAGCTTTTGTGTAATATGCCACATACACAATCTGTGTTTCGATCCAGCAAATTCTTGTTCAATCGCCTTTCTCATAGCCCCGTCCTGATCAGTGACAACGATACTAGGAGCTTTACCAAAAGCTTTTATAAATGCTTTGAGCAACCAAATATAAGAGTTTGCAGTCTCATTCTTCAGCAAGCCTGCAGCAACTGTAACACACTTCCTATGATTATCAATTGCTGTAAAAGGAACAAACATCATTTTGTACCTGAAAAAACAAAAACAAAAATAGTTAAAAAAAAATAAAAATACAAGTAATACAATAAAATATGATATATATCACTCAAACACTTACTTATTTGTCCTGTACGTAGCATCAAAAGAGACAACGTCACAAAACTCTTTGTAATTGTACTTGGAAACTTCATCAGCCCAGAAAATTGCAGAAAGCTCAGCATTCTCAACCAAGTAATCAAACGAAAAATCTGGAACATGCTTCTGTCTATTTTCCATCTTAGCTATAAGCATCTGAGCATCACTATCGCCTATATAACAATTCACACTCCTAAAAAAGTTCTTAAAGTCAACAGTTGTACCATGAACAAGCAAATACGATCCCTTCAGACCAGTCAACAAGTGATGAGCTCGCGTTGCACCTATATTCACGCTCGCAGCTTTAACAATAAACAACTGCTCAGCATATGTTAACTGCCTTTCGGTCTTTGACAAATGCTTATATTCTTTACGTTCAAGCTCATGGTTATGTATACTGTCAAAAACAGTCAACTTATACTTTGAAGAACCAGGAATCAACTCAAACATCACACGTGCTTTGCAACCTGTGATATGAAGGTTCGAACTTCTCTTCTGCTTGTCACTATTCTCTAAATCTAGTGTGTCTACATGAATTCCCTTAGGACAACCTTCCCTATTACACACTAGATACTTTTGCTTTACAATACCGCTCCTCAACCTTTTCTGACATGATTTCCTAACCACAAACCCTGCTTTTGAAGCATATTTCATATACGCACTAATGCACTCATCAACTGAATTAAAAACATTGCCCTTAGCTAGTAAAACATCGACCGGAACTTTAGGAATATAATAAACCGTTCCACCAGGAGTATCAAAATTAGAGTGAGTAGAGAATGATTCAGGAGTTTTCAAAGCATTCAGTTCTGAAAAAACAAAAAAGTACAAAATAAAAACATCGATCAAGTAAAAATGTGGTATCACATGTGATATCACATATAATATCATATGTGATATCACATGTGATATATCATATGTGATATCACATATGATATCACATGTGATATCACATATGATATCACATGTGATGCAAAATAAAAAGTGCTTAACAAAACATAACTAATAGCTTGTTCAAAAAGCTTAAACTACTTAATTCAATCAAAGCATAAACTAATAGCTTATTCAAAGCTTAATATGCTTAATTCATCAAAAACTAATTAACAGCTTAATTTGAATCTAAACATCACTAATCGCTTATTCAGAGGATTAAAATGATTAACACCTTATCCATCTCCTACACGTAACACAAAACTAACAGTTTAGATCAATCTAAAGCTAAATAATAGCTTATTAACAGCTTCAAATTAACTTAAAACTGCTTAATTCAATCTAAAACTAAATTAAAACTGCTTAATTCAATATAAGCATAACTAAATAGCTTATTCACATATTAAAACTGTTATTCAAACAGAAAAAACAATAAAAAACAAAAATTAAACGCATCTTACTCTTAATAGCTGCGGATTCATCACCGTGTTCATAAGCTACAATCTCCTCCGTATACTTAGCAGAAACATCATCACTAACAACAACATCTTCAGATGCAGATTCAGTTACAGAAACATCATCACTAACAGTTATAGAAGAAGAAGGATCAAAAGAGGAACGATCAGATTCATTAATAGAAGAAGAAGGATCAGAAGAAACTGAAGAATTTGGAATCAAATCCATGAAAGAATGATTAATTGATAACGAATTAGTAATAACTGATGAAGAAGATGCGGTTAACTGATGAAGAATCGAGAGAATAGAGATAAACACACACTTTGTGTGTGTGAAAATTAGATAACGTTTAATAGAAAGAAACATAAAAAATTCTTTTTATATTGACTAAAATACCCCTGCAGTATAAAAATCAGATTTAATCTAAGCCATTAGATCAAAATGAATGAAAGGTGGGGATTGGTCCCTTGGTATGTAGATAAAGTTTTGTCCCTAAATGATCTTTTATCTTATAATAAATATAGTAAATGAATTGCTAACCCAACTCTCCTCGCAATTCCCTACCCGCTTAGTGAATTCATTTCACAACACTCCAAATGTATATGTGTTAGTTGTATGTTTTGTTTGGGTTTTCCGTATCTTTCCCGTGACATCATTATTCCCGTATATAAAAAGACCTTCACAATCTCTTTCCCGTCAAACACTTTCCCAAAAGTAAATGATTTTGATAAATAAAGTTTATATTAATTGAAATAAAGGTTAAAGTTATAAAAATTTGAATCAAAATAAAATAAACCTACTAAAAATGTAAAAACTAAAAACTCATAAAAATATATCAAAATTGATGTTGAATTAAAAAGCACAAATTTTTAAAAATATGATGAAATTAGATCATAAAAAAATTAAACGAATTAAAAGATATTTAAATTTAAAAATAAAGGTGATTAATTAGTTAATAAGTGACATGTATCACCCTATTATTGGAGCTATTTATTTTAGTTTATTAGAGCTCTTCCCTTTTTGTTATTTTTTAGTTAGAGAAGTGACACATGTCACTTAATGATTGCAGCTGCTTATCTTAATTTTTTGTAGAGCGCACAACTTAAATAATTTATATAGTAGTATAGATTTAAGTCTTCATCCTTGGAAACTATAATGAAACTATAGTAGTTAAAGTTGTAGTAATATAATTGCGGAACCTTCTAATGCTTGTTCAACCCAAGCACCCAAGTAGACATGCAAGTCTCTCGTACTTTAATGAACCAATGTCGAGTGTATCAGCTTGAAAAAGGTGTACGCATACCGTTATGGCTTTTCTCATAGAGGCGTTGAACATAATCCGATTAAGAGTACATGAATAATATTTGACTTAGAGAAAACTAATCAAACACCATGTTAAGACAAATTTGGGCTCTTGTGCACAAATGCTAGTTTATGCTATTTTTGATTGAATAGATCTTGAATTAAGTGAGGGAATCTTGACTTGTAGCTGCTAAGAAAATGAAGCACCGTTAGTCTCACCGCGAAAGGGGTCTTCCGCGGTCAACCTCGGGTGTGAGAGTAAGTATTGGTTTTAGAGAAATAAAGTATTCTAGAGAGAGAGTTAGTCCAAGTTATCGTTTGAACAGTAGCGAAGACCCCTATTTATATGTTGGACTTTCTTGTCGGGTTCTCATGGTCACGGGTCATGAGAACGACAACTGTGAGTGGGAGTGACGTAAGTCAACTCAGGTTGTTGCCTTGTTGTTGTGATAGCGACGGTTTTGGGCGGCAATCCACCGCGCTTTCCCTTTTGGGGACTGGGGGCGACAGTACCTCATTCCCTTGTAAGATTTCTTACCCTTTGGTTGAGCCGCAGCTAGGACTTCCCCGGACGTATCGTGTATCCGCGGTTAATATCCCTTGTCTGGGTGATGTGTTGCGGGGACGGATGACGTCCGGGGTAAGTCTGGACTGGTAGGTCTTGATCCGGGGTAGGATCGGCTCTTCTGCGTGTCCGGGGGTACCGTACACGATCAAGTCCCCCCACTCTAGTATGCTTGTTGGCTAGGAACAAGTGTTCTAGACTTGATCATGCTCATTGGTCGCGGTACCTCGTGCCGCGAGTTATCCTTGCTCGTGGTGACTGTACATTCCACTATTTAGTGGATAAGCGTTACAACTGGCCCTTGAGAATCGCGAACCGTTTCTTGACCGCGCAATGTCTGACTGATGTGATGTTTTGGCTGCTATCATCTCATCTGCCCGATAGGCGGTTACTTTTCCTTTCGAAGGGTATAAATGCCCCTCATTTTTACCTTTTTTATTACTGTTGCTCTTACGTTAGAGAGTGTGTTTAAAGAGAAAACATCACGCCTTTATCTTCGTTTCTTCCTTTCAGGTTAGGTTTTCCTCCCCTCCTTGTTCTTCAAATGGCTAAAAAAATTCTTAGTGATTTCACTTGTGAGTTAGAGCAAAAGGACTTAGACGCATTTCATCTAAAGTACCATATCCCATATAAGGTACATCCAACCCTTCCTGGTCCTAATGATACCATTAGGGATGCGCCAGGCGTATATACCCGATTTTTTGAGTTTTGTAATTTTAGAATCCCTCTCTCTAAGTTTCTTTATAGCGTTCTAGAGTACTTCCAAATCCATATGTCGCAGCTGTCTGTTTTAGTCGCGGCGAGGATTCGTCATTTCGAAATCCTTTGTCGCATCTATGGTGGTGTTCCCACCATAGCCTTGTTTAGGAAGTTATATTATTCCGGCATGAATAATGGGTGGCTGACCTTAGAGAAGAAAGAAGGTCCTAAGTCGTTAGCTGTCCCGGTCTGTCACACCGCTCCTCTTGACTCTGTCAATAATTGGAAAGAGTACTTCTTCTGGGTTGATTCTACTCTCTTTCTACTGTCGATCACGTGGAACGACAATCTTTCAGTTGACCGTAATCCACCCCCGTCGGATGATGAGGTGGACCTTGGTCTATTGTCCTTGCTTGATACGAAATTTGCTCCGTTCAAAATAAATATTCGGAGCCGTTTTTGTGTTTGATTGGTCTGAGCCACCCCTCGGATGATGAGACGGCGCGCCCTACGTTCATGATATTTGATAATGAGGGTGGGTTTCTTTCTTAAGGTTTCTCGCGTCAGTCATTAAATTTTATTTATGTGTCGTTGTTCCTAACTGCTTATTTTATCTTTTGTAGAGATGGATTTGTTCTCGTTTATTAATCAGCCGGATCCGTTTGTTGTAGAGTCCAGGGAGAGGATCCTGAACGAGGGTGAGAGGAACCTTCAGGAAGAGACTGTTGGCCGGGTTGTGGAACCGTTGGAGAAAATTATCACCTTGGTGTCTGAGACCATTGTTGATTCTGTGGATGCTACCAAGGCTGGCAAGGCTGCTGGGAAAAAGAGAGTCACCTTGAATGTTCCTTCTAAAAATCCGAAGAAGAAAAGGATTAATCCTATGGCACAGCGGGGCTTAGGAGTGGCTATCGGTAAGACATTTCCTATAGTGGTCACGGTTATCTGTGTTTGATTATATAATTAAAATAAGTGTTTTGGCCCTGCAGAAACTACGGCCTCAAAGGCAATTCCGGTTGTGGAGCTTCATGATGAGTCTGATTCTGGGACCAAGCGTCCGGATCCTGTGATTGCATATTTCGAAGCTTCTTCTTTGCACCATCCGGATCCGGATACTATTAGCAAAACTTCAACTAGTGTGCCCCCGGAGACCACTGAGATCAACATGCCCGATCCTCCTTAACAACCGCATTAGGAGAGTGGTTTTGAGGCGGAGTCACCTCCTCTAGAGTATGTTGTTCACCGTCCTGCCACCTCCGATGAAGATTTTTATCAGTCCATGTCTGTAGACACTGCAGAAGCGAAGAATGTGTATGTTCCGAGGTGGCTCCCTACCAACGAGTTACATATGGATGATGCCTGGGTTTGCCGGAGCTTGATGGATAATATTTCCACTCCTGGATATTTGTCCGTGCTCCAGAATATGTCGCATCAGGATTTGTTGGATCATTATAACATCATCACTGCACAACAGGCGTGCATGTCTTTAGAATTCTGGTTGAGGCTTGAGTTTGAGCTAAATCAGACTTCCAAATTGACAAAGAAGCTAGAAAGGAGGGACAACCAGGTAGCTAGTCTGAAGGAGCGTGTGTCGGAGCTTGAAGCTAAGGCCGCGGAGGCGAGGGGCCTCCGTGAACGTGTTGCGGCCTTTGAGGCTGAGTCAGCGGAGGTGAAGAGGCTCCATGACTGCGTAGCCTAGTTGGAAGGTATGATTGCTCCCAAGGATCAGCAGCTGGCAGCTCTTACTGTTGAGAATGCGGAGCTAAAAGGTCAAGTTTCGGGGTTGTCTGCTGTGTGTGAAGAGTTAAAAATACAGGTTAAGGATGCAGGTTTTCTGGGTGAGAAGCTGAAGGAGTGTGAGGCGGAGGTTCGGAGAACATATGATGGGCATTTGGCTAGGCTGGATCAGAGGTTAGCAGATTTGAACCGCGACTTTGATGAAGAACTGTTCCCAGCTGCCTTCTTGCCGTGGAGGGGAAAAGATGGGTATTTGGTCATGGGTTTCGCAAGGCTTGGATGATGTTTAAGCAGTCTCCGCAGTTGCAAACCCGCTTGGGGGACTGTATTAGCAAAGCCATTGTGGAGGGACTTAGACAAGGTTTGGAGGCTGGGGTCGTTCATGGTAGCAAGGGTACGAAGTTAAGTTCCATCAAGGCGACTACCCTGAGGCGAAGGTGCGGTTTAATGAGGCCGTTGTGCAGCTAAGCAATGTGCCCTTTCCCTTGCTTGATTCGCTGGAGGTGTGTAAAGATGCTCTGCTTGAGTATCTGATGGCTAAGCTGGTTTTGCAAGAGGAGCGACCGAGTGGGTCGGGCGAGTTTGTTTTTAGTTGCCCCACCGCGGAGGAGGTCTTGCTTCCCAATTCTCTACTCCAGGCCATCACCAGGCGGCCGCGAGCTATTACTGTTTATAAGGAGAGGAAGAGTCTCCTTCATGGCAAGGAGTTTGACTATGGGAATCCGGATTTGACGGTTTCTACTGTTGTTCACCAGGTCAACACCTCCGGGGAGCCTTCCATGATTATTGCACCTCCTGGGCCAACCCCTTCTGCTCCTACCACAGGCCCAACCGGGGAAGAATAAACCCCATTTGATGATATGTTTGACACTGGTGTGCTGGATGGGGCCGGTGATCCTTAGGTTGTTTATTTGTAATGGGTGGCAATTAGACTATGCCGCCCTTGTCATCTTTGTCAAGCTTTTATGAATGGTCTCTTTATCCGGGGGTATGCCCCCGCTGTATGTTGTGGTAGGTATGTTGGCATCGGATCCGGGGCTGTGTTCCCACTAGACTAACTTGTATTTTGCCCAATGTTTTTGTAATTCGGGGGTATGCCCCTGTGTATTTGTAATTATGAAACTTGACTAAATAATATTACATATGTTTTATACTTGGATCGTATTCATATGTTTGTTTGGTTGCCGGGGTCAAAGAATCCGGGCTTTGTTTTATACCCTTATACGTCCGTACTTTGTATTCCGGGGGTCATATGTGTTGTTCAATGGGTTTGCAATACCTCTTATATGCCTGAGTCAGTTATGAGGTTGCTCATCCTTGTGCTTGGTTTGCAATACCTCTTACACACGTGTCGCGGATATGCGATAAAATTACTAAAGACGTAAATAAATTTGTGTTTTTTTGGGAACATTCGTGAAGCAGGCCAGGCTCCACATTTCATTAATGATTAAAGACAAGACAAGGAAGAAAAAAAAACTTATACAGGAATTTAAACTATCCTCCCCGTTGTCCGGATTTGGTCCGCGATCAACTACAAAAGATGGGGATACATAATTGACTTACACATAACATTTTTTCAAGTTGCGGACGTTCCATGTCCGCTGAAGCATTTCTCTGTCTGGTCCTCTGAGTTTGTATGCTCTGTTCCCCAGTGCTTCCATTATCTCATATGGTCCCTCCCATTTGGGACCCATCTTACCCGTGTCTTCCACCAGGCTAGCCTCATTACTGCGGTAGACAAATTCTCCGGGTCTAAATTTCATGCCACGAACCTTGTTGTTGTAGTACTTCCCCATCCCGGCTTTGCTACGTGCCTCCTCAATTTCAGTGGCTTCTCTCTTTTCCTCCAGGAGGTCGAGGTTCAAATGTAGGTCCTGGTTGTTGGACACCTGATTCACGGTTGTGCACCGGATGCTTGGCATGCCAACTTTCTACCGGGATGATTGCTTCTGTGCCGTACGTGAGGGAAAATAGGGTTTCCCGGTTACTGGTCTTGATCATCGTCCTGTGGGCCCATAGCATGTGTGTCACTTCCTCTATCTAGTCTTTGCTGCCTCTCTCCAACCTCGCCTTTATTCCATCTCCCAAGCTCTTGTTTGCATTTTCCACCAAACCGTTCGCCTGCGGATGTTTGACAGACGCGAAACGTTGTTTGATATTGAGCTTCTCACACCTGTCCTTGAATGGATTGTCGCCGAACTGTTTCCCATTGTCCGACACTATCTCGCCTGGAAGCCCAAATCTACACACGATGTTGTCCCAAACAAACTTCTTAACTTGTCTACCTATGATGGTAGCCAGAGGTTTGGCCTCGATCCACTTGGTGAAATAATCAATTCCCATTATCATGTATTTGACTTTGCCCGGAGATTCTAGGAAAGGACCACAGATGTCCAAGCCCCATTTGTAAAAGGGCCAGGGAGAAGTGATCGGGGTCAAATTATGTTGCGGGTTCTTTGGCACCGGACGGTGAACCTAAAAATCTTCACATTTTTGTATGAGTTCACGAGCGTCCTTGTGCATTGTCGGCCAGTAGTACCCGGACCGGATTGCTTTGGCTACGACTGGTCTTGGTCCCGAGTTCATACTACATGATCCCTTGTGGATTTCCCGCATCACATAGTTGGATAGGACGGGACCCACACATCGGAGCCATGGTTCAAGGAAGGACCTTCGGAATAGAACACCGTCTTTTAGGGCATATTGTCGTGTTTGATCCTCAATTTTCTTGCTTTCTTGGCATCTGCTGACAATGTCTCTTCTTTAAGATAGTTAATCAGCGGGGTCATCCATGTGTCCACGAGCACTTGTTTTGTTAAGTGGGCAAAACTGGTAGAAGTTATTTTGCTCAACGCGTCTGCTTGCTTGTTCTGGCTCCACGGGATCTGTTTGATGAAAAATGTCCGGAAGCCTCCGATCAAAGCTTTGGCTTTAGCTAGGTAACGCATCATGCTTTCTTCATTTGCCTCATAAGAGCCATTGATTTGGTTTGCCACCAGTATAGAGTCCACGTTTGCCGAGAGACCTTTCACCTTCATCTGCTCCGCGATTCGCAATCCTGCTATCAGTTCCTCATACTCAGCTTCTTATTGAATGCCTCAAATTCAAAGCGCATAACATATGTAAATTCTCTTCCGCTAGGATTAAGCCGGCTTTGGACCCTTCCTAGCATGCAGACCCGTCCGTGAATAAATCCCATGGTTCTGAGTACGGCTGCTTGTCCGTTGACTTGTCGGGGAACCCTTCCTCCGGAACTTCAACAATGAAGTCTGCCAACACCTGTCCTTTGATAGCCGTCCTATGACTGAAACTGATGTCATGCTCATCCAGCTCTATCGCCCATCCGGCCATTCTTCCACTCTTCTCAGTTTTAGTTAGCACCTGCTTCAGGGGCTGGTCTGTGATAACTGCCACCGGATGTGCTTGGATATACCGTCGTAGCCTGCGAGATGCATATACCAATGCCAGTACTAGCTTTTCGATTGGTCTGTAATTGATCTCCGGCCCTTTCAAGGCACGGCAGACAAAATAGACTGGCTATTGTCACGACTCCTATTGTGCTACCAAGACTGCGCTTACTGCTTCGTGTGCTGCGGCTAGGTACATGATCAACTCCTCCTTTCGGTGGGGTGCAGTTACCATTGGCAAGTTGGCTATGTGCTGCTTCATTGCCTTGAATGCTTCTTCCGCCTTTGTCGACCAATGAAAGTCGCTTTTCTTGATGCATTTCTTCAATGTTTTAAAGAATGGTAGAGATTTTTCTGTGGACTTTGACATGAAGCGGCTGAGGCTTGCTAGTTTCCCATTTAGACTTTGTACTTCCTTCTTAGTCGTTGGGGATGGGAGTGTGGTCACGGCTTCGGACTTCTCCGAGCAAGCTCTGATGCCTTCCTTACTTATGACATGGCCAAGGAACATTTCCTGCTCTGCTCCAAACGTGTACTTTTTAGGATTTAGTTTCATGTTAATCCTTCTTAAGGTTCCGAAGTGTTAATACAAATAAGCCATAAAAACGTTTATTTATATTTTACGATCTTCTAATGTTTTGTCGATAACAAACGTAAAATCATTTTAACGAAACAAATAAAATACGTAAATGGTTTGAGCCAATAGTTTTCTAACACACTTACGTTTTCACATAAAACACTAAAACAAGTATAAGTGATTTTATGATTTAATAATACATATGTACAACAACTAGTGTTTACATATTGGGCAAATATATACATAACTAGTATGTATTATAATGGGTAAAAACTAGAACCCATGGAGCATATCCATAACCCATGATATTGACCCATATCCATTTGACTTGATGCATTGCATCTATTAGATACATTGTATCTAAGGAAATACCCATGGACCAACCCATAACCCACGACCCATGACCCATAACGAAAAAACATTCGTGGAACAGTAGTTGTTTTTCCTCTATAAATAGTGATCCATTTCTTCCTTTTGGGTTGCCACTCCCACACATACTTTCCCCAAGTATTGTAACTCTCTAACCAATGATCCTAAGGGATCTTTCTATGTAGTTTGTCTTTTGTTTTTGTGTGATTCTCTAGGTTCCTCTTAAAGGCGAGATCACCACTTCTTGAAGTCGAGCAAGCTCAAGTCCATGAGTTGCCATGCTTCGTCATCATCAAGACTACTGAGGTTCTCTTGTTGATACTTCTTTCTTCCTCCATTGAAATGTTGTGTCCAAGGCATTAGTGAAGAATGCCGAAAGAGTCAAGACGTAAGCATTAGTGAAAGGTGCTTAACGTCCGTGTCAAAAGCATTAGTGAAGAATGCTAAAGGAGTCAAGACGAAGGTATTAGTGAAAGGTGCCAAACATTCGTGTCAAGGGCATTATTGAAAGATGCCTAGGAGTCAAATCAAGTGGCATTAGTGAATGATGCCAAGGTCGTATAATCGATGAGGTGCATTGTTATATAAATAGTGATAGTTTGTTTTCAAGGATGTTGATATCCTTGATCGTGTTGTAATAAGGAGTGGGGTCTCTTTTGGGTTTAGATGTTGTGTAGTGTTGGGTAGTAGTTCATCCATTGTAATGGAACTCGTTACTTAGCCTAGTACCGGATAAAGGGTAGGCGACGTTGTGGTAGGTGTGGTTCTCCTTGGTGAAAGAACCCGGTGGTTAGCCTAGTACCGGAAAAAGAGTAGGCGACGTTGTGATGGCTTCTCCGCCATAAGGAGTTGGTGTCGTGTAGTGATTACGAACTCTCGAGTAGGTGACTCAGGGAGTGGAGTAGGGCAAGGAAGGTGTCCTTGTAGCCGAACCACTATAAATACTCGTGTCGTGGTTATGTGCTTCTTACTCTTTATCTTTCATTACACTTTTATATATCTATCTATCAATGTCCAACATACACATCTAAATAGATTGACATAAGTTGATCTAAATATTTTAAAACGAAGTATTAATTGGTAAAACTATTCAACCCCCCCCCCTTCTAGTTTTCCATAATTGGTATCAGAGCTTCGTTACCAAGTTTCTTAAAGTATGTTGTACTTTAAAAACTTGATACGATCCATGTATGTTAGAAAACTACAAAGAAGGAAATCTTTTGAAACATTTTTTTTTCTCTCTTTCATGTTGGATATTGATAGATTATTCTAACATATTCTTTTCAAGAAATCTTCATGCTAGGATCTCTCCAAAACCTTCATTTCTATTCAAAGAATAATGAAGTCAACTTTTAAGAAAGAAACTAAAAGTAATCACAACCTACTTATTCTAAGTACAACGGATTACTTTAAGAGCTCATGAAGTATCTTTGGTCTTATGTCTTCACAAACCAAAATCAAGAGCATAGAGGTATGTTTACTCTTAGGGGTGGAAACGAGCCGACCGCTCGTGAAAAGCTCGAGATCGGATCGGTAATAAGCTCGAACGAGCCAAGCTTAAACGAGCTCGAGCCCGAGCTCGAGCCTAAGTTTGGGCTCATTTAATAATCGAGCTCGAGCCCGAGCTCTATACAAAAAGCTCGTTTAGGCTCGTGAGCCTAAACGAGCCCTAGAAATATATACGTATATATATTTTCTATACGTATATATATTTTCTATACGTATAAACATGTTAACGAGCTCGAGCCTTGTGTTAACGAGCCAAGCTTTGTGTTAACGAGCCGAGCACGAGTCGAGCTCGAGCTTGTGAAAAATTTCACGAGCCGAGCTCGAGCCCAAAAGGTGAGGCTCGAAACGAGCTCGAGCTCGAGCTTTTTATATATAAACGAGCCGAGCTCGAGCTCTGGCAGGCTCGGCTCTGCTCGACTCGTTTTCACCCCTATAGTTACTCTTCATTAGCTAGCTTATATCTACATGAATATGTTAATACCATTTTTCTTAATAAATTGCTAGTCTGTCAAAAAGTCTCCTTTCGCCACTTTCCCGACTTACTCATCATCGAGAATAGTATTCCTTTTGATCTCGTCAAACTAATGCCGTCGTCACAAATGGATTCTAGATAATTAATCAAATCCCGTTGACCAAACATTACTCATTTTTTTTACCCCAAAACTATTTTTGTTCCATAAGCTAGTTTATAACTTATAACAAAAATATTGCCAAACACTCCTTTTTTGTCTACAGTAGCCGGATCCCTCTAGTTGTACTAGTCGGATCCCTTATACAAGGAATCCGGGGGAACTGTGGGACAGAAACCAGCTATACGCTTTTCAAAACCAACACTTATCATTTTCCCTCTCCCTACAAAACACAAAAATGACCCAAGAGCTGGTTTCATCTTCATAGGATTCCATATCCTCAAGTACTCTTCTTTAGAACACCATTGTAAGTAATTACACTAACATGTTCTAATTTTCATCATCCTCATCCTAGGGTTTATGGTTTCTCAATTTTTAATCAATTATGTTAGGAATTGGAAATTCCATATGAAAGTGTCGGTCACCCCAATTATGGCCTAGCATATGTTAGCTCGTAGACTTGTAGTTATTTACGTTGTTTGGTAGTTAATTAGTTAGTTATTAGCGTAGTTTAGTCTAGTGCAACACCGTGGAGGAAGGACGGGTCTTTACCTACTGTATATCTGATCCACAGGCCGTCAGGAGGTAGTGTAGTCTGTAAGTATAAATACCCCTTCCATCCTTGGAAGGGGTGGTGCTTTTCAATCTAACCTTTCATTTTTGCATTACAACTCTCTATCTAGAAAACACCCATCTCTTATCTTTCTCTCTCTAAATGGCTAACATATATTTCCATCATCCAAGACCACCCGAATCATCATCAACACAATATGTAAGATCCAACAATTGGTATCAAGAGCCATGGTTATTGTGTTGTGTTGATTTATTGTGGTTTTTGAATCTTGTTGTTAAAACTGTTTTTGCAATTTTTATGGTCTGAAAATTGTTTTTCCGTTTATTATTTTGGGAATCAGTTGATAACATTTTTATTATCCATTTGGTCTAAAAAGTCAGTTCTTTCTGTGTTGGTTGTCTCAATCAGTCCATGTGGTCATTCTTGTCCATGACAGATTTAGATGACTATTCTTTTTTGTGAACTTTTTGTTACCAAACGTCATCTGGTGAGATTATTAAAAGTCAGTACATGGTCAAAACTGGTCTTTAATAATGTCCTTTGGCAGTTTTTCTCGGTCTATTTGAAGCTGCTTGGTAAACATAGAGGTCAAAATGGGTCGAAAAGGATGCATCTTTTTGATCTTTTTCTGGGTTATGTATGAAGATGGTCGGAAACTTGGTCGGAATAAATCGCCGGAGCAAAAAGTCAAAAAGTCAAAAGCGACTTGTCTTGACAAGTTTTCCATATTCATTGTATTCAAAGCGAGTTGTTGACTATTGAGTCAACAGCAGTAGCGACTTGTCTATGGTCAATAGCGACTTGTCTGAATATGAAGTAGCGACTTGTTTGATATCAAGTAGCGATTTGTCTATCAAGTAGCGACTTGTCTCATATCAAGTAGCGACTTGTCTGAATAAAAATAAAAAGAAAGAGAAGAAGAAGATGAATCCTCAATTGACCACGACAACACAAAAGACCTTATACCATATACTAAACATCACGACTTCAGGTTAAACAACCATCATCAGTCCATGCTTATAAGAACATAAAACGAGATGTCCACGAAATAAAAACAGATCCGAATACCACTTCCAACAACATAAAACTACAATCTATCCTAACTTCAATCCCATCTCAAACACAAACCTTGACCTAGAATCGGATAATTTCTTCAAAAGGAAAATCGAATCTCAGATTGGTTTCAACTATCTCTTATATCTTTTATAGATTTTTTGAGTTGAACCATTATCATCATTGATCCATATGTGTTATTATCCGAATATTAAGAAATGTAAAATAACAAGTATGTTACTTCACTTTCTTGGTTCGGTTTAGAACATAAACGAAAAACCATCAAACGAATATTCAATAATTACACCTACCCGAGACCATATTCAAATGATCTTGAAGTCTTTCTTCACTGATTTCTTGATTCGTAATAAGGAGCACATGAAGACAAGGGTTGGATTAGGATGTATTTGTGATTGTATGATTCGTTTATAAGTAATTCCTATTCGTTTATGATGTCGAAATAAAGAGGAGATGATTGATTTATACTGAGATTATGATATCAGTTTGATGAAAAGGGACTGATTTGTTGAAGAGAGATGTGGTATGGTGAAAGCAGTAGTGGTAGGCGATTATTGTGAGAGTGAGATTAGGTTTTGAGATAATGTGAGAAAAATTAGGGTTAACCTTTATAACCGGTTAACAAATGTTGGGTGGATCGGGTTAATGAGTTCAATTGTGCCCGAGTATGTATTTATTTCAATTGTGTGGCTCGGATTTGTCTTTTGGAATTGGATCGTGGGTTATAACAAACCGAGTGTGGTAAGTTATTAATACCGGTTATTAATTGTGTGTGTGGGCTTCTATATCCGAATATTTGGGAATTAATGCTTATATCAGACGTAATATTTGATCGGGTAATATCATTTGCCGTGCCTGGATCCAATTTGTTTACTCTTGGGCTGAAATGCTTTATCACACAAATTGCGTTGGACTGCTATAGTTAATGGACTGCAATATTTATATTTAGCAAAAAAGGGTGGTATTTTGGTTCACGAATTTTCACGAGGAGACTATGTGCACGGCTAAAAGTTTTCGAGGAATTTTCATGTGACCACGGAGACGACTCTTTACTTCTTATTTGGATTTGAAGTGAGGTTTTCCGGGCGAATTTACTTATTTCGTCTTCTTTCTTTCTACCCTTCCGCGAAGATGACTTGTTTGGGCATTTATAGAGGGTGATAAAGACTTGACTATTTAGTTACGTTTGTGATTCTTTCTCGCTTAACCCATAACGTAGCTATCACTTCGGTGTCTCACTCAATTGAGAATGTCAAGAGGTTTTGTACTTTGGGTACTGATAACGCTACACGCGTCGTTCGGGGTCAAAGGAACTTCCTTTTCTTCGAGCAAGTTTTATAACACCCTAGGCAGTGAACCTAATCGTTGTAGTGTAGTAATTAGGGTAAGCCACGGGTATTGATATCGTTCTCTAGGGGAATAGGAATGCTAGTAGGGAGTTACTACGCTAAGGTTAAGGTTGAGGAAGATTATTTTTTATCTTTTTATATTTTATGAAAAATGGAAAGGTACGAATCTCGGGTATTGGATTTGGGGGGTTGGTATTTCTACCGATTACTCTACTATTATCTAATTATCTAAACTAAGGTTGTAGGAGTCTATGTCTAATTAATGTGTGCTCGTATGATAGTTTAAAGATGTGTTTACTTAGTTTGTATTACTCCTTAATTATCTCCTATTGATGGTTGAGTGTCACGTCTTATTTCTAGTTGCGTTGTGTGTCTAAAGTTGTAGGGTATGCGTTTCTCCCTAACTCTTCGAACTTACCAAAGGGTCTTGTCTACAAACCCACTAGAGATTATAAACTCCTACTCTAAGGCGCTCTTTGGATGGTTTAGCCTACAATTACTCAGGTAATTATACTCTAAGGTTCACAAAGATGAATCAAGCATTAAGTACACAACGAATGACCTATCGCATTACTAGATCATTAATCAACTAAGATAAGAAACAACCAATCAATATTCAATAATTAAGTTTCATACTTCCTAAGCAAACACACAAATAAATTAGCCGGACATGGAGAACATGCAAGCATACACACAAATAATCAAAGACATAATTGAATTAATGAAGTAAAGACTTATAATGATGTAAGATAGGGTTTAAAACCCTAAAATACTGTACAAGACACCTTAGGTTCGGTTTTAGGTTTTTACTCCAAAGACTCTCCACCCAAAGACTGAAAAATTCGGATTCTATATATAAGATTACAATTGCGACGGCGTCACCTTATGTTTAGTGACGCCGTCGTGTCGCCGCCATTAGGGTTTCGTCTTGGCCACGTTAACCTTGCGACGGCGTCACCTTATATCCGTGACGCCGTCCTCTTCAGCTTCTGACGTCGTCTGGATTGCATCTAGGCCGTCTGAGTAGCGACGGCCTACTCTTCCATAACTGGACGTCGTCACTTGAAAATACGAGTTTTGGGTTCTGGATCGTCTCAATAATTTTGGGACGGCGTCGCCAATAGCACCTGACGCCTTCGCCTTCTACTTTCAGCAACTATGAGTGTCTCGATTTTGACTTTGGCCATTTTCTTCATATATTCGCGCCTTTTCGTCCAAATAAGTGCCATTCCAGCATTTTGCCTTCACGAGACCTAAAAAGTGAAAAGGAACGATATTAAGCAATAACGGATACAAAAGTGATCAAATAAGGACTTAAACGACCCCTCAAAATGGTACCTTTTAAAACCTTATCAGGTACACCGTCTCTTTTTCACGAGAATTAGTACAAGTTTAAGTAAAAAATCTGGGGAATGTTACTTCATGCTCAAGTTTGACATATCGGGTCTATTTCTACATGTGGTCACTGCAATAGCCGACAGAATGCGTAAATGATGTGTTTACCGAAGTATTTGTTGGATGGTTGATGATATTGTTGATGTTGGATAATGAACCATTGATGAACCGCTGCATGTTCCCCTAAAACATATATTCACTGAAACCAAAGTTGTCATATCACATTCAAGCTAACATTGTTTACAGTTTTGTCTTGATTTTGTAAAATCCCGCGAAAGAATCTATTTCTTGGTTTAAATCATAGACTTGTAAAATCCCGTGACAATGGAAACATCCTGGTAATTGTAAAGTGCATTTCCGAATCTATCTTACGGTTTATTCTTGGTTTTGTAAAATCTCGCGAAAGAAACTATTTCTCGGTTTAAGCCATAGAGTTGTAAAATCCCGTAATGATGGAACCATCCTGGAGAAAGGAAAGTGTGTTTCGGGATCTTATTCGATGCTGTTAGATATTAACTTTTCACATACACATCAAACCATAACACAAAGTAGCATATAGATGGAATTCTAGAGAGAGAAAGTTAGAGGTTTAGGGAACTTAGTGAGAGAAAGTGAAAGATATTATTATGAGCTCCAACTCTCTACCTTGGAAGGTAGAGAGTATTTATAGTCTTACATAACTCGCCACACTTTGGGCTGTGGATCAGGCATACAGTGGGTAAAGACCCGTCCGTCCTCCACGGTGTTACTTAACTAAATTACTACTTAACTTAAAAGAACTATGACTACGAGCTTTCTAACGATTACATATACTTGAGGTGACCGATTCTTTAATACAGGGAATTTCTAATTCCTAACAATCTCCCCCTAAAGGAGGTCACCTCAATCATGTACCAAAATTACATTGAATACAAATAGATATTACATTTAACAATTGATCTTGCATTCTTGATGTAGTCCTTTGCTTCTAAGCTTGTAGTCATTGATTCTTCACATTGCATGTTTGGTTATTCCAAGTGGAGGTCTTTTACTGATCCACGTGATGATAATTTTGAGCCATCATTTGAGATCATCAGCTATCAACAATCTCTGAGACATCCATTGTGGTGTTGTGACTTTGGGACCGACATGCTCACATTCTGGATCATGATATCTTCTCATCAGAGTAGCGGAAGCTTTTGTTGAATCATGATATTGGCAGCAGCGTAGCAGAAGCATGGAGTGAAAATATCAGAGTCATTGATGCACTAATCATGATTTCTTTTTAGATGAATGTGTTAAGTGAGCATGCGGCTGTGGATTGACCGCTTCATTCTGATCAGCTGCAAACGTCGGGCGTACCTGCATACAACAGTTAGCAACAAATCGCGCGAAAGTGTCTTTGATCACTTTTGATGAATTGAGGTACACGGCCCACGGTTCCCCGTTGATCAGTACAAGTACTGCCTGTGATCAGGTAGGATTCCTAAGAATCTCCTTGACAGGGTTTCGCAGCTGTTCTAGCTGTTCTCAAACCGGAACATCTCAAAGAAGACAACACGGAGTGAGTGAACCAGCGAATTTTAAGTCCACTGATTGATGAAAAGAGATTTGAAAAACAATCGTGTATTGCTCAATAGAAATTGTTTTGCAATACAACGAAGGTTTTATTGAAAATCAATTATCAATCATAAAAACACCTTTTGGTTTGAAAAATGAGTACACGGTCGATGTGCTAACGAAAAGAGTTTTTAAGCACAAAGACCGGTTTTTCAAAGGTATCCGTCAATCCATAACCTGAACCAGGATTGATTCAAGAGATTGAATCGCCCCATTGTTTCTGTTCAGTTGTCACATGGTTGATCTATAAAATAGATCTCACATGCCACCTACCAGGAGCTTGTTTGATGTTGGCTCCAGAAGGCTTTCCATCTTCATTGTGAATATGTAAACACATCACTCAGATGTTCTGGCAATACCACAAGGATAATGCGTAGGACTCAAGATATAATCTCTCTTTCCACATTGTGTGAAACAGAGAGCCTTCATTGAAAGTGTCCTAATGAGATTTATTGATGATCTCGTGGCTCTAGACTCAATATGTGCATATTTGGATCCTGTGCCGGAGACTAGGGAGAGGGTCTCCTTCTTCAATATCAACCATCTCTAAGAGAAAGTCGATAGATAATGTCGGTTCCCCGTGAGAATGAAACAAGCCCTTTTAAGAGGAACTTGAGTGGTTTGGAAAGTTGAAGTGCAGTGCGTCACTGGGTCCATGACGTCTTGTCTTCAATACCGATGTTACCATCAGTAGCATATGAATTGAACCCGGTTTCTGCCCTAAGGTTGAATTAATGGAGGGCTATTTGTTTTCACCCTATTCTCATTCAATTATTTTTAATTCTTCAACCCCTTCAGTGCTTACCGAGACTTCATAGCTAGAACCTTGTTGGGTTTATTCCAGTACTAGCTCAGTCTTAGTCCGCACTCTTCCCTTATCTCATTTTTCTCCTTTTATCATTATACCTAAGGACTTCTACACTAACTAGTGAATTGTCCCTGGGTAGATCCCTCCGGTTCTGGCGGATCATGGGAACCAATACCTAACCTTATCATCCTTATATCACCGTACATAAAGTAAAGTTGGTCGGTCAATTTGGTATTGTTCATCTGCCATTGGATCCAATTGAAAACCATTTGAAAATCAATTCAGATACTTGTGATATATTATCAAAGCATTTTGTACCTGAATTGTTTTTTGATATTTTTAGAACGAGAACTCCCCCTCAACATGTGCATCAAGTATTTGAAAATATTTTGCACACGGAGGCAAGAGAAAGAATTAACTTCTTTGATTACCATTTTCTAAAAGATATCAACATCACTTCCCATATCAAATCAAGTAGATATGGCATTTCCGGGAAGGATGAGGTTTCCATGAATTTGCTCCCCCTCAATATGTGCCTCGAGGTTTGAAAAAGAGTTTTGCACATACTAGAGGGAACCTGCACATTAGGATGAATGTTCACGTTTCAAATCAAAGGTTTAAAATAGATGCTCCCCCTCAACATGTGCATTGAAAATTTGAAATCGTTTGTCACATGTGGGCAGGATAGCATGTACATCTGTTTATAACCATTTACCTAATTATCAGTTTAAATCAAATTTAAATCACACATTCTCCCCCGATCACAATTATCAAATCATTTGAGATTTGTGATCTCGTATAGATTTAAATTGATTTTGAAAGCTTTTAAGGAGAATTGTGACTTGATTGTGAGAGTGTTTTAACTGATACGGATCGGATTATGAGACTTTAAACTCCATTTATAAAACATGCATGTATATCTTTTGAAAACAATTTAATGCCAAATAACTTTTTAATTTAATTGAAATCATTCTCCCCCTCAATCAATGACGTAGGTTGTTGATTGAGAGATAGAGATTTTGACAAATAAGTCCTGATGATTATCAAAAATAGAGATTGAGTTATTTTTCAAAGCATTTAGTTTTCAGCAGATAGGAGTTTATAGAATCAGAGCATAGGATTTGAAAACATGGTAAAACATGGCTCTGCTCTTTCTTTAAAACCGGGTTATTGCCTGAAAATGACAATAAACCATTTTTTTTCTCTTTCTCCCAAAAATATATATATATTTTTTTTTTTTTTTTTTTTTTTTATAAAAATTCGAACAACATCTAAAGTCCCGTGTCATTCTTTGAATGACAACATCAAGACCGTAGATATTATCGAATCGAGAGAAACATGACAAAATGACAATATTTTTTGAAGATTTTTCGAATTTTTCTGATTTTTATGGGATTTTTGAAGGTTTTATATTTTTCTATTTTCTTTTTCTTGGTTTTATATTTTTCTATTTTGTTTTTCTGGTTTTATATTTTTGTATTTGGTTTTTCAGATAAATATATACAAAGATAGAGTAGATGATATAGTTAAAGAAGATGATGATACGAGTACCGAGATAAGGATATCGAACAGCCCCGTTGAAGAAGATAGAAGTCATCATCCCTAAAACTTTCACCACCAAAGCTTCCAAGACTCTTGAATCTAAGAGAGAAATTGAGCCACTTGAAAGTGAGACTTTGGCAGCTTCCCCCCAAACCGAAAATCCTTATGTTGAGCAGATTCGAAGCTCTATTTCAAGCTTGCCTTAGCCAGGTGCACAGAAAAGCACACCATTACCATAAATCCCGCTGCTCCATTTAAGAACGATAATCGAGGATCTCCATTCGGGGTTATATCATCCAATAGAACATCAGCAACGTTTCATCCCACACATAAATAATCTTCTCAAATTTCTTTTCCACTGAGGTCCGAAGCAATCCATTCCAAAAGAGGTGTCAAGAGAACAATTCCCCCAAGTAGTTGAATTGATGCAGTCCGTCTCTTTGTATAATGCTCAAGAACTCTCCCGAATACACTTCATGAGGGGAATGAAGAACACCTTCCCATGTTCACATTTTTCTTCCGAGATGAACGTGTATGAAGCTCAAGAACCCGAAGTACACCAATATCCAAGAACTCTCCCGAATACACATCAAGAGGGTAATGTAGAACACCTCCCCTATGTTCACATCTTTCGTCCCTGATGAATGTGTATGAAGCTCAAGTATCCGAAGTATATCAATTCACAAGGAATGAATAACTGATAACATTGAAGAAGCAGACCAAGTCACTGATTATCTCTGCGGGTGACAATCTCTGCGGATGTCAACACCGGAATAAGTGATTATATCTCTGAATCACTGTTTAAGCACTCAAGTGAAATAGTTGAGCATCCCCAATGTACACAATCTCTCTCCCCTGATCATTGCGACACCATCGAAATCACCACATACTAGTGTACCTTTGTTATCTTCAGAAACTTTCTCTAACATCACTTCCCCCACGTAGTTGGAATAATAACAGAAAAAGCCTTGATGAGTAAAACCTTGAGTTTCTCTGCGGTCATGACAATTGTTTTCCCGGGATATCTTCAATCACTTAGAAGTATTAAGCTCATCAAGTTTACTCATCATGAGTCAAACCTTGAGTTTCTCTGCGGTACTAACATTTGTCTTCCCGGGATGTCTTCAGTTACTTAGAAGAGTTAAGTTCATCAAGTTTACTCGCTTTGTGTTTATATGTGAGTCTCCTTACGCCTTGCTGGTTTTTGACACTTCTGAATCAGCAACTCTTTGTAAGCCCAAATACTTGAAATTTGTTGAGAAGATTGCTTGAAGTCTTTGTGAGAATCAACATGCTGAAGACTCTCTCTGACTATTTATATCAACCCTTCTGTAGACAATTTGAAGTGACCACTGAAGAAGAAAACCCGCTATACCATACTTGAAACTGAAGTCAACTTCCCCACATTTGTATCTTAAGCTTGCACCTAATGATGGAAGAACGGTGTAGAGAATTTATGCTTCAAGCAAATCTCTAAGTACTCACTACCCAAACAAAGTATGAGACATTAACACCTCTTGCGATTATCCACACCGTCATATGCGTGTGACACTGAGTAAAACAAAGTAACTCCTAATAGTGATAGTTAACCAGGTCTTCAACCATCCACCTCGACTGCTGGTAACTAGATAAACCAAGTCTTCAACTCAAATTCTTAAGCCCGAGCAAGTTATCAAATAAGAACACGCCTTTGTAAAAGTCAACTTCAATCTCAATAAAGTGATAAATGATTAACTCCAAAGTAATCAACTTGTGTCAAATGTCCAACAATAGTCAATATCAACGTCTCGAGGAGTCACTGCTAAAAAATATGAGCAAGTCTAATTGGGAATTGAATCTGACTTATAACTTTCTCCCAATTAGTGCCCCCCCTAAACCGACAATCTGTTTGATAAATGTCCAGATAAAGAAGAAGTCTTTAGATCGTTAAATGCAACTCGTCTTTAGTCTTCTAACATGTAGCAGAAAATGTAGAACAGACTGTAGACTCGACCTTCTTCAAGATTGTGCAGTTGGGGAATAGAAAGTTAACATCTTCAACTCACCAAAAACAAGAACATCACCAAACAGCATCCCAATTAACTTACATCTTGCAAATCCCCTTAACTAAAATCTCTCCCAATCAAACAAGAACAGAAAGATGTTCATCAAGGAAATCAGCAATTAGGCCACAACGAACACACAAGATGGTAACGCCAAACTACCAATCACATCAAACAAGAACAGAGAGATTGTTCGGAATCATCATGTTGATGTATACGTGAAGCATTAACCGGAAGCACTTTGTCAGTAAACTCATCAATCCGAGTGAAGATGTCAACCAACGGCTCTTAGAAGAGAAAAACTCCATGTGAAGATGACCCGATAAGAAGAGGCTCGGTTCTTACATGAGTTTAGAGCCGTATGACCATTAATATTCTCAAATATCAATCAACAATGCAAAAAATTCACACTTCTTCTCCCCCTCAAGAATTGCATACGGAGATGCCATTCTTGACTAAATAAGTGAAAATCATCCGAATGTTCTATTCACACTTCTCTCCCGCAAAATCAGCACGAGATGTTTTCAAATCTTCATTATAATCGAGCAAGTGGAATGAGAAAACAATCAGTGGTAGCCCGGTTCACTTTATGACTGAAGCGCATGGAAAAAGCATGAAGCATGTTGATGAGAATGGTCATTAATTAGAAGATTTCTCTTCTTCAGAAGATAAAGCGCACTGAAACGTACACTTTTCTTTTCTTTAGAGAACGAGGCTTGAACTGAAGTATTCAAACGTCATAAGAAGATTTCTCTTCTTTCAAAGATAAAGCGCACTGAAACGTACACTTTCCTTTTCTTTAGAGTACGAGGCCTGAACTGAAGTGAACAGACGTCATTGTTAAGAGCCCAGTCATACGTTTAGAGCCGCCCGAATCCAAATTCCAAGGGACGATTTGTACGACCTGCTTTGGACAACAGACGAAGACAGAGAATTGGAAACATTGGATCCCCATGTGCTGATGGGTTCCTTTTGGTTAGCACAAACAGTCTTTGAATCAGCAGAAACCCTAGATGCAATGTCATTATCCCTAGGAGCTGAACTAGTAGAGGCATCAGACTTAGTCAAATGACATTTTGTGCTTAATGGGATTATTCTACCAGTTGGCTTCCAAACCTTAACAGGCACTATTCTCGGCATAGTGGATCTAGTTAAAGAGCAAGGTTTGCCATTCGTGAACATTCGACCTGTAGGCTTCCACTGAAATCCTACATTGGTAAAAACCTTCCCTGTAGGTTTCCAGGATTGCTTAATCTATTTTGCTTTCCAAAATTTCTTAACTGGGGTATGATTCTTAGATCTCAGAAATAACACATCACATTTATCATGATTACTAGAAAATAAACATTTTTTACATGTTTTGCAGACAGCATGAGGCCTCGAATTAATTTCAGTAAGCTTAGAGCTAATACTAGAACTAACACGATTCTTTTTGTTCAAATCAAACTTCTTGTCCCTATGGTGTTCTTTCACTTCCTTATCATGAACACTTTTAGTTTGCGTAATCCTATCCTTCTTTGCATTGCTTCTAGGTTTTGATCCGCTAACTTTAGTGTCAATCTTAACATCTGTAGAAGTAACGATGGGAACATTACATAGCTTCACTACTTTCTGCATTTCTTGTCTAGAAGTGCTGGGATCTGAAGTTCTAGGAGGCACATCAAAGGTTGCTTGCTTGAATTTTGACATGGAACAAGGCATATCAAGGGTCACAATCTTGGCTTTAGGCATAGAACAAGGCACAACTATTCTATCTCGCCTATTGCTAGATTTCGGACTTGTGACAATTACATACTCTAAGAGTTCCTGAGATCGTTTGGCATCCATGCAGGCATAAGCTATAGTACTATCAAAAGGTTTTTCTTTCATCTTCAACAATCTCACGGAGACCCTTCAAACTTTCCTTAAGGTATGAGAGATATGATTTATGTGCAAGTTCATTATTCCTAATGGGCGGGGGAATATATAACATATCGATAGCATATTTATCACAAGCAGAAACCTTAGGAACAGAGTATTTGCAATTTGGGATTGGCAACTTTCCTTTCACCTCACGCTTCAGATTCTCAATATCGTTAAGTAAAGAAGTTATCTTTTCAATTTGTTTATCATGATTAACTTTAAATGAATCACACAACTCTTTGTTTTGATCATTAACCTTTGAAATTTCAGCTTTAAAACAATCATTTTCCTTTTGCAAGTTATCAATTATGTTTTGAAGTTGGAAATTCTGAGAATCTAAAGGTGGAGGCATATGGGAACCAGTCACATCCTTCTTTTCACCTTTCAGTTGTGAAATTTGGGATTTCAATCTTTTGATCGTGTTATAATGAGCTCGAATTTGTTCATCACGTTTGCTAATTTCAAAAACTGCATCAAACTCAGGAGCATCAGAGGATGTCTTGATATTTGAGGTTTTAACATTTTCTTTGAGATGTTGATGTTTTAATTGCAAAGCAAGATGTTCAACTTCTAATTTAGAATAATGTTTGACCAAGTTATCATGATCATCCTGTTCTATTTTCTCATGCAATTTTGAATTTGTTGTTTCAAGCTCAATGACACGATCATGGGAGACTTTCAGAGCAACAGATAATTCATGAAATTGAGAAGCATTAATGGAACAATTTGTAGCAGTGAAAAACACATCTTGAGCAATACATTCAGAAATCAGATTCTCATTCAGTGTATGCAAGTTCTTCCTTTCAATCTCACTATATTTTAATTCTCTCTCATAGTCACTAACCTCAACAATCATTGCATCAAATACCTTTTCCATTTCTTTAATATCAGAATGCGTCCCCTTTTTAAGACACTCAAATTGATCTTTTAGTTGTTTAAAGAAAGGCATGACCTCAGTTAAATAGCATTCTTTAGTTTGCTCAAAACCCCTTTCCCCTTCAGTTATACCGGTGGGTGTGATCCTTTTCTTACAAGTTTTCTCAAAATCAACAAATAGTTGAAAGATAACATATTCACTGATTAAGGTCTTGCTTTTAGTGACAAGAGATCTAGGAACTAAGTGCATTGGTGTATTAGGAGGATACACAGTTGATTTAGGCAGTTTCCTACAAGGGGGATTCTTTTCAACAAGATTTTCAGCTTTTTGCATTTCCATATCCTTTTTCCAGAACACTTGTTCAGGGGTTATTAGAGTCTGAGGCTTAAACTTGTTCAAGGAGATCCAATTTTCTTTAGTGTAATTATGGGGTTTGATCGTTATGTTATTCTTTTTACACTCAGGATCTTCTAACTTCTTATTCATTTTCTCCCTAGTGACTTCATCAGATTTCTTATCTTCCTCAGTGCACTCAACGCAACTAGGTTTCTGCCTAGGCTTAAGGATTTCATTACCATCATAAAGCACCTTATGAGCATTTCTAGCCTTTTTAATTACCTCTGGATTTGGTTCCTCAACAAGGGGAATGCTATGCTTATCGCTTAAGACTCGATGCTTAGTGATCATGTGAGCAGTTTGAATGGTATTCCCTTGTACGTACAACTTATTTTCAAGCTTGTTTTTCAAAGTTTTTAGATTGGAAAAATCATTCAAAAGTTTTGATTCCTTAGCCTTGAATTCTTGCTTAAGCATTTTAACATTTTCTTGAAGTTCGTGTTTTTGCTTAGCAGTTTTGGAAAGCTTTTCTTGTAAGGAGTTTAACTCTTGTTTTAATACTTCTTCTCTAAAATTACTTTTTCTAATAATTGTACGCATTTGGATATCCATCTCCTGCTCACGAGTGGTAAGTTCAAACTTAGCACGTTGTTCGTATATGGCAACTTGATCCTTATAGGTATTGAGTTCAGTGGTCATGGAATCATCAGGTACAAATGTAGTGTACTCATGCAATCCATAATCATCATTTTGAGAAGAAGATGCATACCTAGGTACTGCAGAAACTTTCATGCAAGTTTCCTCTGCATTAACGTGCACAGGTTGTGGCTGGTGCATCTCTATCTTGGGTACATCCGAAGCTTCCATGTAGCGTTCCTTTGCATTAGCTTGCACGGGTTGTGACTGGTGCACCTCTCTCTCTTGTGGACATGAGCAGGAAGATTCTATTTTAGCATTGTCTGACTCATCATTATTTGTTTTCTCTGACATTCTGCATTCAGCACCACCCGATTCTTCATCAGATACATTACCCAACTTATCACAACAATCTTTCAACTGCACCTGACACTCCTTCACGTCTTCATTCTTTTGTGCAGATTCTTCAATGAACTTTTTCATGTTATCCATGAGTTGGATAAATGTCTCAATGAATTCCTGAATTTCCATTCCAGTATGTTTTTTGAAGGAAATTCCAGTCAAGTGTTGATTGTAATCTGCTGAATATTCCCCGCTGATGAATGGCTGAAATTGTTTGTAGATTACTTGAAGAGCTGCACTGGAACCATCCTTTTGAACCTCTTCATTAGTAAGTTGCAGCTTTAAATGTTCTAAGTTCAACAGCAAGCTTCTTGTCAATGTAGGTAAGTCCTGGCGGAAAAGAGCACTACATGTTCGATCCCCAGCTATGGATAACAGTTGTATGAGGTGCAGATGAAGTAGTTGATATGGCTCAATGCTGCATTCCATTTGCGTGGCATTCTCATTGTACTCAGAACATGAAGATCTCACATCCTCATTGTTTAATTCAAACATCTTTAATCGTTCAGTGTAGCATCCATTATCATTATTATCCACAGCATCATACAATTTAAGCACTTCTGAGATCACTGGGTCGGTAGAGTAAGACATGATGTGTTAAGATGACTGATGGATCGATACAATGAAGGACGATTGTGTGATAGGACTTTAGATTGTTCGTAGGATTAGCAGAGATGTTGTTTGGTTGTGATTCGGATTGGTTTATGCCCGTTTTTCCTGAGAAATTTAGGTCTAAAAACTTAAAAACCTCAATAACTTCTGTTCGGAGCGGATTTAGACCTCGAAGATTGACCCTTTAGTTCATTCGGCGTGCCATTCTCCTCGTTCTCACGGTCGTTTTGATGGGTAGAACGCTGAAAACGGAGTTACGGTTCAAAAGTTATGGCCGTTTGAAGTTTTGACGGGAAAAATCAACCAAGTCGCTACGACTTCTTGAACCAAGTCGCTAACAACTAATTCGCTACACCACTAAGTCGCTAGAGTCCCAAGTCGCTAGACACAAAGCAAGTCGCTAAGTAGTAACTCGCTAACCCTCAAGTCGCTAGCAAAATTTTGGCAGTAATTCGCTACACAAGTCGCTAGAAATACAAGTCGCTAAAGAGCAACTCGCTACAGACCAAGTCGCTACTCGTAGTGGAGAGTCCACTACTTGTACTTTAACTCGCTAGATCTAACTCGCTAGCTCCAACACTGTAAGTCGCTACAAAAATGTGAAGCAAGTCGCTACCAAGAAAATACTCCGTGAGCTAAGTCGCTAGCTTGAAAAACCATATAAACATCACTTTTCAATCCAAAAACAACCCAACCAAGATGATTCAAGCTTAACAAATGAAAACCTTAACACTTTTGATGATTCTAAACATAAAAGTACCAACAAAATTCAAACTTTAACACAACAGATCAACCAAATGATGCAAAAACCACTAAACTTTTTCAAACTCAAAAACCACCTAAAAACCACTATAAATCCAAAGATGTGTAAGATATGATCCAACCATGGCTCTTGATACCAATTGTTAGATATTAACTTTTCACATACACATCAAACCATAACACAAAGTAGCATATAGATGGAATTCTAGAGAGAGAAAGTTAGAGGTTTAGGGAACTTAGTGAGAGAAAGTGAAAGATATTATTATGAGCTCCAACTCTCTACCTTGGAAGGTAGAGAGTCTTACATAACTCGCCACACTTTGGGCTGTGGATCAGGCATACAGTGGGTAAAGACCCGTCCGTCCTCCACGGTGTTACTTAACTAAATTACTACTTAACTTAAAAGAACTATGACTACGAGCTTTCTAACGATTACATATACTTGAGGTGACCGATTCTTTAATACAGGGAATTTCTAATTCCTAACAGATGCTGGTACTATGGTTTCTACTTCGAAGAAGGGATAAAAGGGTATATTTCATGAATTGGGTGATTGCTTGGATATTCTTCATGGCAGTTTGGTTATTACAAGGTTTTACGGGGTTATGTGCTTTTAACCATGGTCGGGATGAAACCATTATCATAGTTCACTTAAAACGTCAAAGGAGGCTAGATTTGAAACTTTTTTCAAGAAAATATGACAACGGCGTTAATTCAGTATTATTTATCTGAAGGTATCGGGGATGTTTGGATGAAGATTCTTCAAGATCCTTGTTCGAGCTTTTTATCAAAAATGAAGACTTGGAAATCTAGTTATTATTGGGTGACTTTTTCCTTTTCTTTTACCACTTGGGGAAATTGGACTCTTACCACCACAAAATAACTATCACTTTAAGGAGTTACATTGTAGTGCTCAGTGTCACATTCAATTGTGGATTTTCAAGAGGTGATGTATGTCTTATACTTGATGGTTGGTTGGATGAAGAGTATAGAGTACTTAGAGATTCAATGGAGGATGAAGTATCAACACCGCTCTTTGTTACATATGTGCAAGTTTAAGTCACGAGTTCGGGTTAGTTTACTTCAGGGTCAAATTCATCATATTGGGTTTTCTCCATCAGCTGTCAAGACAAAAAGCCTACTGAATGATAATGGGGTGATTACAAGTTTTGCCAAGAGATGATGAAAAGAGAGATATTATGACGTTTGAACACAACAATTCAAGCCTCGTTCTCTAAAGAAAAGAAATGTGTACGTTTCAGTGCGCATTATCTTCTGAAGAAGAGAAATCTTCTTATGACGTTTGAACACAACAGTTCAAGCCTCGTCTCTAAAGAAAAGAAATGTGTACGTTTCAGTGCGCATTATCTTCTGAAGAAGATAAATCTTCTTATGACGTTTGAACACAACAGTTCAAGCCTCATACTCTAAAGAAAAGAAATGTGTACGGTTCAGTGCGCATTATCTTCGAAAGAAGAGAAATCTTCTTATGACGTTTGAACACAACAGTTCAAGCCTCGTACTCTAAAGGAAAGAAAAGTGTACGCTTCGGTGCGCTTTATCTTCTGAAGAAGAGAAATCTTCTCAATTATGACCATTCTCATCAACATGCTTCATGCTTTTTCCATGCGCTTCAGTCATCAAGTGAACCGGACTACTGATAATTACTCTTATTCCACTTGCTCAATATAATAAAGATGGCTACATCATGTGCTAATTTTGCGGGGGAGAAGTGTGAATAGAATACATTTGGATGATAATCACTTTTTTAATCAAGAATGGCATCTCCGTATGCAATTCTTGAGGGGGAGAAGAAGTGTGAATTTTCTGCATGGTTGATTGATGTTTGAGAATATATGGTCAAACGACTCCTAACTTATGTAAGAATCGAGCTTCTTCTTATCAGATCATCTTCACATGTAGTTTCTTCTAAGAGCCGTTGGTTGCCATCTTTACACAGGCTGATATGATTAAATGACAAAGTGCTTCTAGTTGCTGGGCTGATTTCTTTGATGAACATCTTTCTGTTCTTGTTTGATTAGGAGGGATTTTAATGAAGAGGATTTGATATTTACAAGTTAACGGGAATGCCTTTGGTGTGAAGAAGATGTTAAATGTCTATTTCCCCATTCGGACAATCTTGAAGAAGGTCAAGTCTACAGTCTGTTCTACATTTTCTGCTACATGTTAGAAGACTAAAGACGAATTGCATTTGATGATCTAAAGACTTCTTCTTAATCCGGGCTGAGAAGAACACTTGAAAATCTTCGTCAGTTTAGGGGAGAGCACTAATTGGGGGAGATTGAAAAGCTAAATTTAATCCCTAATTAGACTTGCTTACATTCTTCAGCAAGTTTATTCACACAAAGATTATAAGTGTTCTTCTCAAAAGATTTCAAGTATTTGGGCTTATAATATGATTGCTGATTCTGAAGTGTCAAAACCAGAAAGCGGGAAGGAGACACGTATCTAAACGCGAGTAAACTTGATGAACTTAATACTTCTAAGTGATTGAAGATATCCCGGGAAGACAAATGTCATTACCGCAGAGACACTCAAGGTTTGACTCATGGCGTTTAGTGTTCTTATTCCAACTATGTGGGGGAAGAGATGAAAGAGTTAGTTTCTGGTGATTAAAGAGGTACACAAGTATGACATATTCAGGGGAGATAAAAGTATAACATGAGGGAGGTGTTAGCAGTTATTCTTTCGGTGGGAATGTGTGTATTTCGGGTTCTTGAGCTTCACACACGATCATCAGGGAAGAAAATTGTTTAGCACAAACATTTCTTTCTGGGCATGATGTGTATTCGGGAGAGTTCTTGGATATTGGTGTACTTCGGGTTCTTGAGCTTCATACACGATCATCAGGGAAGAAAATTGTTTAGCACAAACATTGGGGAGGTGTTTTCATTCCGGGCATGATGTGTATTCGAGAGAGTTCTTGAGCATTATTCTTAGAGACTGACTGCATCAATTCGTCTACTTGGGGGAAGTGTTCTCTTGACACCTTTTGGAATGGATTGCTTCTGACTTCAGTGGAAAAGGAATTTGAGAAGTTTATTCAAGTGTGGGATGATTATTTGCTGTTCTACTTGATGATATAACCCTGAACGGAGACTTACGATGATCCTTCTTATATGGAGCAACAAGATCGATGATATGGTGTGCGTCTTTGTGCATCTGGCTAAGGCAAGCTTGAAAGAAAGCTTAGAATCTGCTCAATAAGAAGATTTACGGTTGGGGGGGAAGCTACCAAAATCTCACTTTCAAATGGCTCAATTTCTCTCTTCGATTCAAGAGCCTTGGAAGCTTTGGTGGTGAATGTTTAAGAAATGATGACTTCTATCTTCTACAACGAGGATGCTCGATATCCTTATCTCGGTACTCATATCATCATCTTCTTAAACTATATCATCTACTCTATCTGTGTATATATTTATCAAAAACCAAATACAAAATTATAAAACCAACTAAAATCCATAAAAATTTGAAAAATCAGAAAATACCAAAAATATTGTTTTTCTCAAGACATGTCTTCTGGTATCGATAACATCTACGGTCTTAGAAATGTCATTCAATAATGGCACATGACCATAGATGAAGTTCGAGCAGGAGGTGTAAATATTCTTTTCAAAACATGTCTAAAACTATGGCTTACAGTTATTTCAGACTGTAACCCGTGCTAAATCTATGGCTTGTAGTTATTTCAGACTGTAACCCGTGCTTAAACCATGGCTTGCTATTATTTCTGATAGCAACCCGCTCTTCAAAGAAGGAAAGTGCTGCGCTAAACCAATTTTCACAAAATTCGTGCACTTATCCTAAAAACAAATTGAGGAAAGTATGTCGAAGGAGTGCTGTTCCTACACAAATATTTTTCCTTCTATAAATTCTTTAGAAAGATATTTTTCCTCAATCAAAAATTAGTGGTAAATGAGTTGCTTGTAAATCAATCAGAGTATAAATTGAAAACTCAATCAATGACTTCAGCGCTTTTAAACTTTTCAGAAATTGAAAACTCAATCAATGACTTCAGCGCTTTTAAACTTTTCAGAAAATTAGTCATTGATTGAGGGGGAGAATGTTTTCAAATCTATATCATCTAACGAGCTTATCTAATTATCCTATATACTTAATTGTAAAACATGTTAACCTACGTTGAAGGACTAGGTGCCTAGGATATGATTGTTAGGATTAGATGATTAGAGTTTGATAAATACATTATTCCCATGCTTTATATGATCTGATTGACATGTTGGATTGACTTTTATTAGTCGATTGCTGTTAGGGTGATGTCGACCACCATATATCTGTATGTGTGTTCACTAACGTATGCAGGTATATTGGTATAAAAGAATGTTCCCGATCCGGATCCCACAAATGAAGATGATTAGATGACGAATGGAAAGGGTAACTATATCTTGGGTCGACAAAAGAAGAAACGGAGCTTAATCAGATCTCTCCATGGATAGTTGGCATGAAAAAATGCAACGTCAGAGGTCTCGCTGCATCAGCAGACGTTTTTTTTCCAACCTTTAGCAACAACAAAAAAAGCTTCTCAACCACCTAACGTATCTTTGAGCAGGACAAATAGTGATGAAACCATTTTTTAAACAATTTTTAAATAACATTAATTTGAAAAATGGAAAAATATTGGTTTTGAAAATAAATTGGACTTAATTTTGAAAATCACCAGACTTCATTTTATCAAAACTTAAGTCACTCAATCATCGACTACGGTCATCGATTGAGGGGGAGAGTGATTTAAAATAAAATATTTTCAAACGATATTTCATCTATCAAGTCCGTTTGTACAAAATAAGCGGTGATCTACAGATTTAATGTTATGTCATGGTATGATTTTCTTTAAAACTCAAAGACCTTTCAAAATAAATTTTTTTCTGTTCTTGTTTGATTGTGAAATTGTTTTATTTTACTTAAAGATCTCATAAAACTATCATACCTGACACTAACAATCTTTATTGTCTAAAATTGGTCCTTATCTGTCATTTTTCAAAAAATTAAATCAAGCCACGTGTTTCCCCAAAATTTTCCAAATAATTTAAATCAATTGGGATCACAAATCTCAAAAGGTTTGATATTTTTGATCGGGGGAGAGATCATGATTTAAATCTCTAATCGGTTTTAAAGGGTGATTGTTTCAAAAGAATTCCTTCTTTCATGTGCCAAACGATTTCAAATACATGATGCACATGATTGAGGAGGAGCATTTAACCATAAACCAGAAGAGCTTTTAAATCAGGCACATTTTCTCCCATGTTTTCTAAACCTTATTAAATCACTTGGGATCCAAAATCTCAAAGGGTTTCATATTTTAGATCGGGGGATAATTTGTGATTTAATAATGAAATTTGATAAAAGGTTATCGTTTTGATTCAAATGTGCATGCTGCTCTCCCATATGTGCTAAACGCTTTCGAATCTCGAAGCACATATTGAGGGGGAGCATTTCATAAGAAAACAAACTTTCAAGGTACAAAGATTTCTATGTTTCAACTGGAAGTACCTTGATTGATTTTCTAAATGGGTTCTTAATGGCTTTTGTGATTGTGGATGTACTTCAAAAGAACTCTTTCCTCTATGTGATAAAATGATTTCAAATATCCTGCGCACATATTGAGGGGGAGAATTTACCAAAGAAGTTCAAATGGCTTTTTCTACAGAAATTGTGATCAAGAATACATTTCTAAGAACTCTTGCCTCCATGTGCTAAACAATTTCAAAATCATAGCACATGTTGAGGGGGAGCATTTCTAAATGATCAAAACAATTTTCCAAATGATTTTTCAATTGGTTTCATGAAGAAAAGAACAATACCAAAAGACCGACCAATTTACTTTATGCATGGTGTTATAAGGATGGTTAGGTTAGGTATTCGTTCCCACGATCCCGCCAGAGCCGGAGGGATCTACCCAAGGACAATCCACTAGATAGTGTAGAAGTCCTTACGTATGATGAAAAAAGGAGAAAAATGAGAATACGGGAATAGTGCCGACTGAGAAAGAGCTAGCACTGGAAAAAACCCAACAAGGTTCTAGTAATGAAGTCTCGGTAAGCACTGAAGGGGTTGAAGAATGAAAAAGAATTAAATGTGAAAAGGGTGAAAAGAAATAGCCCTCCAATAATTCAACCTTAGGGCAGAAACCAGGTTCAATTCATATGCTACTGGTGGTTACTAAGGTAACACTGGTATTGAAGACAAGACATCATGGACCCAGTGATGCACTGCACTAAACTTTCCAAGCCACTCAAGTTCCTCTTAAAAGGGCTTGTTTCATTCTCACGGGGAACCTACATAATCTATCGACTTTCTCCTAGAGATTGTTGATATTGAAGAAGGAGACCCTCTCCCTAGTCTCCGGCATAGGAACCAAATGTGCACAATTGAGTCTAGAGCCAAGAGATCATCCATAATATCTCATTAGGATACTAAATTAATGAAGACTTGCTGTTTCACACAATGTGGAAAGTAAGAATATATTAAGAGTCCTACGCATTATCCTGGTGGTATTGCCAGAACATCCGAGTGATATGTAAAAATATTCACAATGAAGATGGAAATCCTTCTAGAGCCAACATCAAACAAGCTCTTGGTGGGTGACATGTGAGATCTTCTTGTAAGATCAAGCTTGTGACAACTGGATAGAAACGATGGGGAGATTCAATCTTGAATCAACCTTGGTCCAGGAATGGAATTGACGAACACTTTTGGAAAAACCGTTCGATGTGCAAATCTTCTTTTCTCTAGCACATCGAATGTGTATTCATATTTCAAACACAAAAAGTATCTCTGATTGAAAAAAATACTTTTGAAAAAACCGTTCGATGTGTGAATCTGATAAGGTTTTAAAAGGTACCTTTTTGAGGGGTCATTTAAGCCCTTATTCGATCACTTTTGTATCCATTATTGCTTAATATCGTTCCTTTTCACTTTTTAGGTCTCTTGAAGGCAAAATGCTGGAATGATGCTTATTTGGACGAAAAGGCGCGAATATACGAAGAAAATGGCCAAAGTCAGAATCGAGACACTCAAAGCTGCTGAAACATAAGGCGACGGCGTCACTGCATATCTGCGACGCCGTCGGGAAGGAATTTTGCGACGGCTCAGAAGAAAAATTGCATGTTTTCAAGGGACGACGTCAGGTTCTAAAGGAGTAGGCCGTCGCTACTCAGACGGCCTAGATGCAGCCAAGACGGCGTCAGAGCTGAAGGGGACGGCGTCACAGTCATAAGGTGACGCCGTCGCATGATTAACTTGGCCAAGACGAAACCCTAATGATGTCACAAGCTGATCAAGACTATCTCAGCATGTGCACGAAGTAGTTGATATTGTTTTGGCCATAACTTTGGCATACGAACTCGGATTTAGGTGGTTCAAAAGCCCACGCGATCGGAACGAGAAAATCTACAATTTGCTGAAAAAATGGTTGTGACGCCGTCACTCTATAAGTGTGACGCCGTCACTCTTTGCCGACAGAAAATCTGCCTATAAATACAACATTATAACTTCACTTTTTGTAGGCTCTAAACCCTAACTCCGATTCCAGGGTTTAGATAGGTGTTTTTCCAGTAACTTTAAAGGTTTCAAGCACTCCAAAAACATCTTGTAATGGTTTGTTGATTATATCTTAATCCATATATTCAATTTATCATTATGTCTATCCTATGTTTAATTGATTGTGTGTATGCTTGCATGTTCTCCATGTCCGGCTAATTTATTTGTGTGTTTGCTTAGGGAATATGAAACTTAATTATTGAACATTGATTGGTTGATACTTATCTTAGTTGACTAATGATCTAGAGTGCACTAGATTATTCGTTGTGTGCTTAATGCTTGACTTTTCTTTGTGAACTTTAGAATATAATTATCTAGGTAATTGTAGGATAAAGTATTCAAGGACAACCGTAGAGTAGGCGTCTATAAATCACTAGAGGATTTGTAAACAAGACCCTTTGGTAATTTCAAAGAGATAGGGAAATAAGCACGCCCTACAACCTTAGAAACACAACGCAACTAGGAATAAGGACGTGACAAATCAACCATCAATAGGAGATAATTAAGGAGTAGTAAAACCTAAGTGAACACATCTTTAAATCATCATACGAGCACACATCAAATTAGACATAGACTATCACAACCTTAGATTAGATAATTAGATAATAGTAGAGTAATCGGTAGCAATACCAACCCCCCAAATCCAATACCCGAGATTCGTACCTTTTCAATTTCTAAAAAAAAAAAACATAAAAAGATAAAAAAATAATCTTCCTCAACCTCAACCTTAGCGTAGTAACTTCTCACTAGCATTCCTATTCCCCTAGAGAACGATATCAATACCCGTGGCTTACCCTAATTACTACACTACAATGATTAGGTTCACTGCCTAGGGTGTTATAAAACTTGCTCGAAGAAAAGGAAGTTTCCTTGACCCCGAACGACGCGTGTAGCGTTATCAAGTTTTTGGCGCCACTGCCGGGGAATAGAATAGCTAGTTAGTAGTCCACCTCGTTTAGGTTTCTTTGCTTGATTCCTATCAAGTAAACTTTTTTCATTTTTTAGCTTTCTCATAGTCTATCCCCCTTCTTCGTGACCTTTGTTAGTAATCCCATCACTTTTCACCATGGAAGGTGATAACCAACCACCAAACTATACTTCACCACAAAACAAATACCCACTGCTTGACCCAGCCTCTGCTAACCAACTTCGAGCCCGTATTATGAGCGAAATCGGAGAGCTTAGGAAATTAAATATGATAATTGAAAATACACTCAAAGAAGTCCTTAAGGAATCTGATCGCCCTTTAGATAGTGATTTGACCACAAGTGATTCGGATGATGATCTAGAGGAAGGGGATTATAAGGTATTAGAAATTATGGAGGGTGACAAGGAGGAGGAAGAACTTAGGGGGTACTTTGACTCATACCCTAAAGGAAAAGAAACCGCCTATCACCATAACGTGGTTAATTTTCCAAGACCACCCTTCGAGCCCCGCATAAGGAGGGGAAACCCTAAAAACATCAAGGTACCGTGTATGATTGGATACTTATATAGGGATCACACCTACATTGACTATAAGGCACCCATGAATGTAATGTCTAGGCTCTATTATAATTGGATCATGAGCAAAAAGCTAGAGCCTATGAGGGACCCCTTTCGCCCTAGGAAAGCAAGTAACTATGTGGGGAGGATTAAGGGATTACATGTGTTCATAGGTAACTTCACATATAGGTGTGATTTCATGATTTTGGAAAACGTTAAGGGCATCATTGATGGGTTTTTAGGAGATGTAATCCTTGGGAAACCATTTATAGAAGAGTCTAAGATGGTTTATGATAAAGAGGCAGGGATAATTGAGTTCTCAAATGAAGCCGAGAGTGTTAAATATATAATGCCCCATAAAAATAAGAATTATGAGGGCATGGATGATTTAGATGTAGATAACATTCCGGCATTCGAGGTTGATTGGAAAAACAAAGTCTACTACACTGCTTGTCTTGAACTGGGGCCTGAATATATTCGTGATGAGAGAAGAGTTAAAGAGATCGAGTGGGCCCTTAAGATTAAGAAAACGTAGGAGTAGGACTACGAGTCTAGCTACAAGACTCTTAAATAAAGAAAAGCGCTTCGTGGGAGGCAACCCATGCTTAATTGTTTGCTTGTTAGTGTCATATATCTTTTATTAATTGTTTATCCTCATGTTTAAATTTGTAAAAATGCTTTATTTTGTTTTTAACCTCGTCTTAATTACATATAAAGGTATTTTACATAAAGGATAAGTGTAGGGAGGATTACACACGTTTTCATAAGAAACGTGAACATGAGAATAACAATTAACTAAAAGATATATATGTTTGTTTGTTCGAGTCAAATGCTTGTATCGAGTCATAATGGATGTTTTTGCAGAAGTTTTTCCAGATTCTAAAGATGCAAATTTTCCAGAATTTTTTCCAGAAAATCGCAGACCAGTTTTTGTCAGGATAACCTGACGGCGTCAGGATTGCAACCTGACGGCGTCAGGAAGGAATAAAAACATCAGCTTACTTCTTCTCGTTTTCTGAGCTACTTGTAAAATTTTGGAATTTTCCAGATCTTAACTTTCAAAACAAATTCTGTAAACACCCATTCCACAAGCATTATATCCTAGTTTAAATCGAGTCTTATGTATATTATTACCGCCGATTTTACGCGAAGGTTTCGTTTGTTTTCTTCTAGTGTGCAGGTTTAGTTTGTCAAGAAGAAGTTACACAAGTTTGGAAGGAGCCTTTCACGCAAAAACTCTTCTTGGAAAAGATTTAACCACCACTTTTTACGGATCCTACCGAGCTAATCAGGGGAGTATTAGTTTCTTTCGTTTTTAATTACCTTCTATTATCATAACTTTGATACTTTCGGGGAACATTGGGGACAATGTTCAGTTTAAGTGTAGGGAGGGAAAATAAAACGGGAACTTTGAAACTATGCTTATCCTTGACTATTTGCTTTGTCTAAGTGTATTTGTGTAATAAACCATGAGAAAATGTAGGTTAGGGTAATTTTAGCCAAATTTAAAATTTTTTCATGACGTATAAGAGTGGGCCATTAGTCTTAACAAAAGCGTCTCATGGATAGGAAGTTGCATGACTAGCACAAAAAAACCCTTACCACCTAAATTCCACCCAAAATGTGAGGATCGCCCTTAGATTAGTAGGAATTAAAGCATTCATCTTTAATGCTTAGAGTGTGAACCGGTAGTATATTAGATTCTAGAACTTGTTTTGTGATGCATTCCGAGATCGCAAGTGAGGCTACACTTGTGTAGTTAGGAATAACTAAATGATAAGAGGCATTAGGATAACCCTTGTTTAATACCTGTAATATAATTACTTCTTCCATATCGGTTGAGTAATTCCCCCACACCCTTTGCGTTGTACTCATCTTTAGTACACGATACCCCTAGTTAACCCCTCAGAGCCTATCCTTTTCGCGGTTCTCGTGATGTTTCGGTTTTTCCGGAATATCAATGAAGAGCATTGTTTACACCCCACCCCCAAATATACACCCAAATCGCCTTAGCCTACCTTTATTGCACTCACTTTTAGTGCAAATTTATATTATCACCCAAAACCCTTAGTTCAATTATCTGGTTGCTTGCATGAGTTGCTAAGTCGAGTCATATCCTTTGTATACAGTTTTGGGATGATTGGGATTCATGGGAAAAGTTAAAGTTTATGAAACATAGGAAAGAGAACGTTAAACTCAAATTCCCTTTGTTTGCATAATAATGTACTCCAAGTGTTTTGATCTTTTCAATTCGGGTCAAATTAGTGTTAGAGTAATAAAAACTCAAGTGTAGGGATGTGTCTATAAATCCCTATCATTTTGATGTACCGTAGAGGATGGTAGAGTAAAAGTGTATGAAAAAAAAAAAAAAAAAAAAAAAAAAAAAAAAAAAAAAATCCGAAAAAAAAATATATGAAAAAAAAAAAAAAAAAATATATATATATAAAAAAAAAAAAAAAAAAAAAAAAAAAAAAAAAAACATACGGGCTACCATCCTACATCTATCTTTTAAATTATGTTTGTTTATTTTCGTTGCCTAGAGTTTTAGAGTGTCGAGTCTTGGCTTAGCAACGCCATTCTTCGTATACTTGCAACATAGAGATTTTTGACTATCCACCACTATATAGCCTATCCCACCAAACCCTTATTTCCCTACCGTAAGCCTAACGTTACAACCCTTTAAAGACCTCTTTGATAGTCTTTCCTAGGTGCTTACGCCAAAGCGACGGAGGTTTGATCTATTCTCAAGCCTATGGTAATCTATGTACTAGGACCGGTTAATGAGTGTTTATCTTCCATTTCCGATTTGTTATATTTCATATATACACCCGAGAGAGATGTGAGTATCCAAACACCCCATGTGAGGTGCTAGTATGTAATTTCCGTGCTTGTTATGACTTTTGCGGGGCTTATATGTGTTGTGGACCGTTTTGAATGGATGCTTCATGACCCCTAACTTATAAATTAATTGGCTAAAAGCACATTTGCTTGAGGACAAGCAAATACCAAGTGTAGAGATATTTGATAAGGTTTTAAAAGGTACCTTTTTGAGGGGTCATTTAAGCCCTTATTCGATCACTTTTGTATCCATTATTGCTTAATATCGTTCCTTTTCACTTTTTAGGTCTCTTGAAGGCAAAATGCTGGAATGATGCTTATTTGGACGAAAAGGCGCGAATATACGAAGAAAATGGCCAAAGTCAGAATCGAGACACTCAAAGATGCTGAAACATAAGGCGACGGCGTCACTGCATATCTGCGACGCCGTCGGGAAGGAATTTTGCGACGGCTCAGAAGAAAAATTGCATGTTTTCAAGGGACGACGTCAGGTTCTAAAGGAGTAGGCCGTCGCTACTCAGACGGCCTAGATGCAGCCAAGACGGCGTCAGAGCTGAAGGGGACGGCGTCACAGTCATAAGGTGACGCCGTCGCATGATTAACTTGGCCAAGACGAAACCCTAATGATGTCACAAGCTGATCAAGACTATCTCAGCATGTGCACGAAGTAGTTGATATTGTTTTGGCCATAACTTTGGCATACGAACTCGGATTTAGGTGGTTCAAAAGCCCACGCGATCGGAACGAGAAAATCTACAATTTGCTGAAAAAATGGTTGTGACGCCGTCACTCTATAAGTGTGACGCCGTCACTCTTTGCCGACAGAAAATCTGCCTATAAATACAACATTATAACTTCACTTTTTGTAGGCTCTAAACCCTAACTCCGATTCCAGGGTTTAGATAGGTGTTTTTCCAGTAACTTTAAAGGTTTCAAGCACTCCAAAAACATCTTGTAATGGTTTGTTGATTATATCTTAATCCATATATTCAATTTATCATTATGTCTATCCTATGTTTAATTGATTGTGTGTATGCTTGCATGTTCTCCATGTCCGGCTAATTTATTTGTGTGTTTGCTTAGGGAATATGAAACTTAATTATTGAACATTGATTGGTTGATACTTATCTTAGTTGACTAATGATCTAGAGTGCACTAGATTATTCGTTGTGTGCTTAATGCTTGACTTTTCTTTGTGAACTTTAGAATATAATTATCTAGGTAATTGTAGGATAAAGTATTCAAGGACAACCGTAGAGTAGGCGTCTATAAATCACTAGAGGATTTGTAAACAAGACCCTTTGGTAATTTCAAAGAGATAGGGAAATAAGCACGCCCTACAACCTTAGAAACACAACGCAACTAGGAATAAGGACGTGACAAATCAACCATCAATAGGAGATAATTAAGGAGTAGTAAAACCTAAGTGAACACATCTTTAAATCATCATACGAGCACACATCAAATTAGACATAGACTATCACAACCTTAGATTAGATAATTAGATAATAGTAGAGTAATCGGTAGCAATACCAACCCCCCAAATCCAATACCCGAGATTCGTACCTTTTCAATTTCTAAAAAAAAAAACATAAAAAGATAAAAAAATAATCTTCCTCAACCTCAACCTTAGCGTAGTAACTTCTCACTAGCATTCCTATTCCCCTAGAGAACGATATCAATACCCGTGGCTTACCCTAATTACTACACTACAACGATTAGGTTCACTGCCTAGGGTGTTATAAAACTTGCTCGAAGAAAAGGAAGTTTCCTTGACCCCGAACGACGCGTGTAGCGTTATCAGAATCTCTTCTTTTCTCTAGCATATCGAATGTGTATTCTCTTTCAAATACAAAAGCTATTTTTGATTGAAAATTGATCTTTCTCATAAAACCTTCGTCGTATTGCAAAACTCTTTCTTCTAAGCAATACACGATTGTTTTCAAATCAAATTTTCATCAATCAGTGAATCTCAATTCGCTGGTTCACTCACTCCGTGTTGTCTTCTTTGAGACGTTCCGGTTTGAGAACAACTAGAATAGCTGCGAAACCCTGTCAAGGAGATTCTTCAGAATTATACCTGATCACAGGCAGTACTTGTACTGATCAACGGGGAACCGTAGGCCGTGTACCTTAATTCAACGAAAGTGATCAAAGACACTTTCGTGTGATTTATTGATAACTGTTGTTTGCAGGTACATTTGGACGGTTGCAGCTGATCAGAATTGAGAAGTCAATCCAAAGTCGCATGCTCACAGCATCCACACTTAATTGAAGAAATCATGACTTGTGCATATCTAAAGAACCTGGCTCTGATATTTTTATACTATGTTTCTGCTACGCTGCTGCAAATATCATGAGCCAGTAAAGCTTCCGCTACTCTGATGAAAAGATGTCATGATCCAAAAGTGTGAGCATGTCGGTCCAAAAGTCACAACTTCACATGATGGCAACACAATAAAGGGTGATCCAGAGATTTACTGTGGCTGATGATCTCAATGAAAGCTCGAAGATCATCAATGATGTGGATCAGTTAAAGGCCTCCACTAAAAGTACAAAACTATGCGAACTTTGAAGAATTGCTACTAAAGCACAAAGATTGTGGAAATTGAAGAATTGAAGTCTACGAGCTCAGAACTAAAGACAAAGATAGAATGCTAGGATGCAAAATGTATTTCATGGGGTGACCTCCCTTAGAGGGAGATTGTTAGGAATTGGAAATTCCATATGAAAGTGTCGGTCACCCCAATTATGGTCTAGCATATGTTAGCTCGTAGACTTGTAGTTATTTACGTTGTTTGGTAGTTAATTAGTTAGTTATTAGCGTAGTTTAGTCTAGTTCAACACCGTCGAGGAAGGACGGGTCTTTACCCACTGTATACCTGATCCACAGGCCGTCAGGAGGTCGTGTAGTCTGTAAGTATAAATAACCCTTCCATCCTTGGAAGGGGTGGTGCTTTTCAATCTAACCTTTCATTTTTGCATTACAACTCTCTATCTAGAAAACACCCATCTCTTATCTTTCTCTCTCTAAATGGCTAACATATATTTCCATCATCCAAGACCACCCGAATCATCATCAACACAATATGTAAGATCCAACAATTAATTTAATTAGGGTTTCCAAAATTGATCATTAAAAAGGGCTTTCACATAACTAAGATTACATTGTGTTCACAACATTGTTAATACAAATCAAAACCATAAACCCATCTCAACAAATTTTGCCTAATTGGAATATTTGTGTTTCTAGGACCAACCATGCCTAAAGCCACTCAACAAGACCACCATGATACCGTCCATTACCTCACCCATTACTATCGGAAAGAGGGATTGTCAAAAACCGACCGCAAAGTCTTCAAAAAACTTGAAAAACGACTTATCCACGAAGGTCGTGTGGTCAAGTAATGTTTCCTTGAAGATACCGACATTCGTCAAGTCTTCTCGGCAATCAACTTTGATTGTCTTCTTGACATTGATGAACAAATTTATCCGGTTTTCATCTTTGAATTCTACAAAAGCATTAGGATCATTCGAAATACCGATGATAGCATTTCAATCGCCTTCATCATCAATAAACGAAGCTTCACTCTACCTCTCAACACATTCGCTCAAATCCTTTGCATTCCTTGTGAAGGAATTTGTATGTACTCTCAAGATTTGGCAATATCCTCTCAATCTTTTGCTCTTGATCCTAAACCAATATACCATACTCCTCTTGATGAACCAGAAACCATTCGAGACACCATTTTCAAAATTCGAGCCGACCAATCGCGTCTCAACCGAAACAAAAAGCTCATTCACCGTGATCCCTTTCAAATGGAACTCTTCGAAATGCACCCCATTTTTAGAAAATGGGAAGAAATTCTTAGGGAAAACGTCATTTGCTTAGTCGGTAACAAGGATCATCCAAATGTATGTCTCGTGCAAATGATTTATTGCCTTATTCAACAAAAGCCATTTAATCTCGCCTATTACATGGTGAATAGAATGGTTGGGGTATTCAAAGTTGCCAACATGGTACTTCCGTATGGTATGCTCCTAACACGACTTTGTAAGTATGTTAGTGCATTGCAACCATCTCCTATCAACGATGATCATTTCCTTTCCGATCACGTTATGGTACCTCTTACCAAACAACCCCCTAAACGGTTCATGGTCAATGGAAGAAAACCTAAAGCTCTCTCGGACTCCTCGGACGGAGAAGAAGAAGAAGAAGTAAATGTCAACCCCGAAGCTAACATCGAATTGGACCCCTTTGACTACTATCAACAACTTCCGACTCTTCCAAACGAGACCGCGAAATTCAAACAGTTAAGGGGAGTGATTCAAAACCTAGCTCACCATGTCATGAAGTCGGGAAAGAGGAAAAGAAAGGATTGACGAAAGAGACTATAGGATTATGCTTGTTTTAAGACATTTGATTTGTGTATGAATGATTATGTTTTAGCACGCTTGTTTGTGTTATCTTGGATATTACCATTACTACCATTATCTATGATATGCTTTATGTGATAACATGTCTATGTTGTTGTTAAGTTTAATGGTTATTCGTGTATATTGTTTGGTACAAAATCTGCATTTGCTTATGTGATGGTTCTGATATGCAGTTGCCGGATCCCTAGTATTAGCCTAGACGGATCCCTCCTCTGAGGGAACCGTGAGATCCGTGACAACATATGAGCAATACAGATTCCCATACATCAAAACAACTCACTAGATCACTTCACACTAGCCAAACATAAGACCTTAGAACCAACTAAGTCTCCCTCAAGCATTTGAAAGCTTCACACTCACCCATAGCTTACCTAGGATCTATTTCAAAGTGCTTTTGATTTATCAACTCATCAAAACTCACCACATTTCCGCTTCAATACTCACACATTATGTTTCACATTTCAAAACACTTAAGTGGACATATTTATCAATTTTTAGGAAATTGTTTCTAGTCGTCCTTATCTCAAAATGGGTCAAAAACTAGTTTTTCAATTCTTTAATTTTTTGAGGATTTTTCAAACTCCATCTCAAGCTTACATCTGATCTCTAGAATCATTTATTATGACTTGACACCATCAAAATTCCTAGTGTCATCCTTGAACACCCATTGGTGATCATAAAGTCTCATTTTCCTTCCACAAAAGGCAATCATTAGCTACATCACTCATTGCCCTTGATTATTCAAGTACCCTTCCATTTAAGACACTTAGATGGACTGAAACACTCAAGAAGAAATAGGTATTAGACCTTACAAACACCATTGTTATATTTTCTTAGATAATGAGAGACGGATCCCTAGGATTAGCCTAGACGGATCCCTCATTGGAGGGAACCGTAGGATCCGTATGACAGATTCATGTCAACTCGAGCTAAAACAATCATTTCAAGCTCATCTTGCTAACTTGAACACTCCATCTCATCTTAATTAAGTTTCTAGATCAGTACAATTCTGAAGTTGACTCTTGTGCATGCTAATCATCACATTCCAAGGAATCTTAGTGGCTTAAGTCTTGAATGCACTTGCCAAATCTCTTGCTTTATAAACCACATTGTTAGGACCCCTAAGGTCATCACCTTCATCCTCATTTTTAGCACTTAAAAACCTTTACAAACCTCTTTGAATCATTTCATCATGAGGAAAGCTTCTAGTGCTAACTCATCCACCCAAGAACCACCCAAGAAACTTTCTCGTGTTGTACACGAAATTTCCTAAACCGAATCATCTCCTGTCAAATCCACAAATGCTAGGATTTCCCTAAATCAACCAATCAAATTAATCCCCAAGAGGATTGTTCCCACAAAGATATCATCACCAAACTCTACAATTCCTACTAAACCAAACGCACCCTTTTCAACCCAACCAACATCATTGGTGCCTAGAGCCATATCATTTAACACCTCAAAATCATCTCCACATTCCTACAACTTAGAGGATTTACCCCCTAGGCCATCTCATCCTCTACCATTACCGACACACTCTTCACTAGAGAAGATTGTACAACAAAACCAAGGTGTTGAATCAACACTTGCACCTATGTCCATTTCTACATTTCCCTCTAATGGTCCATTTTGGATTATGAGGAGACATCAAAGTCAACCACCTGACCACATGGAAGTTGACACTTCCCTACCTCCATCATCAACCCTTGTTGAGCCACCACTTAATGTGTCTCCACCAATCCCTCCTTCATTTGAGGATTTCCAACCCACTTCACTTGAACCACTGCTTCAAGACGCTCAACCTTTACAACCATCTTTTCAAAACCATGACATGAATTGCTATCGTTGTCAACATGTTGAAAGGTTGATACATGACCTACGTGAAGAGCAATGTTTCATGTTTCATCACCTTCTCGAATGTTTCAATGAGGTCAACAAAGCTAAACTACCATGAGCCTAAGGATTAAAACGGTGTCCCAGTCTCAAGCTTAACTTAGAGCGTTTAGGAATCCCATTTCATGTTTGATCATCCTTAAGCACGTGGTTGCTTCTTAAGTTTAGGTCACTCATTAGTATTAGAAGAATATGTATTACATGGCTAAATCATTCTCTTAGTTTTAGAGATTTGTTGATTATCTCTTATGTTTTATTGAATGATAGCTTATTTGCCATATTGCTTTGAGCATATATTTGTTGCTTGAATACATATCTTTCTTTGATGTTAACATTACTTGGTACATCACCATTGCTGAAATCTGTCATCAGACAGACGGATCCCTGGAATTTGCCTAGACGGATCCCTCCAAGAAGGGAACTGTGGGATCCGTGCAACAGAAGACCAAATTTCTACTAACTTGAGTCTTATTTGCAGGAAATTATGCACTATATACTTGTTTTCTAACCTTTGTTTTGTAGATTTTCAAAATACACATGAAGACTATGACACCCTAAGTTAGGGGGAGCTTTGGGTCAAACTATACATTGCAAAACCATTTGCAATATAATCCACATATGGATTATATTTCGTTACGTCCCCTTGCAAAGTTGCAATCATTAAGGGGGAGCGTTATCGTCACCACGACGAAACCATTTGCAACCATAGGTGCAATACATTAGCTTAGTAGTTTTTATTTATTTGACGCCCTCACAAAGGGATGGACTCGTCAAGGGGGAGTTAAGATGAGAACTCTTCCCGTCACTTAGTCTCTACATTTTTTTTACTTAAAACATTGTGTTAGTTTCTTTTCGACGCTCTTTTTGTTTCGACAAAAAGGCGGAGAAGAGAGTAAAAACTCCAATTCGAACTTTTATGAATTTTAGTTTTTCCTAAAAATAATTTTATGTTTTGTCATCAACAAAAAGGGGGAGATTGTTAATACAAATAAACTGTAAAAACATTTATTTATATTTTACGATCTTCTAATGTTTTGTCGATAACTAACGTAAAATCATTTTAACGAAACAAATAAAATACGTAAATGGTTTGAGCCAATTTCTAATACACTTACGTTTTCACATAAAACACTAAAACAAGTATAAGTAATTTTATGATTTAATAATACATATGTACAACAACTAGTGTTTACATATTGGGCAAATATATACATAACTAGTATGTATTATAATGGGTAAAAACTACAACCCATGGAACATATCCATAACCCATAATATTGATCCATATCCATTTGACTAGATGCATTGCATCTATTAGATACATTGTATCTAAGGAAATACCCATGGACCAACCCATAACCCATGACCCGTGACCCATAACCAAAAAACCCATGGGCAAAGAGGAGCGTCCCACGGATCCCTGAGGTTACACTAGACGGATCCCTTAAGAGAGGGATCCGTGGGATCCGTGGAACAGTAGTTGTTTTTCCTCTATAAATAGTGAGCCATTTCTTCCTTTTAGGTTGCCACTCCCACACATACTTTCTCCCAGTATTGTAACTCTATAACCACTTATCCTAAGGGATCTTTTTATGTAGTTTGTCTTTTGTTTTTGTGTGATTTTCTAGGTTCCTCTTAAAAGCGAGATCACCACTTCTTGAAGTCGAGCAAGCTCAAGTCCATGAGTTACCATGCTTCGTCATCATCAAGACTATTGAGGTTCTCTTTTTGATACTTCTTTCTTCCTCCATAGAAATGTTGTGTCCAAGGCATTAGTGAAGAATGCCGAAAGAGTCAAGACGTAAGCATTAGTGAAAGGTGCTTAACGTCCGTGTCAAAAACATTAGTGAAGAATGCTAAAGGAGTCAAGACGAAGGAATTAGTGAAATGTGCCAAACGTTCGTGTCAAGGGCATTAGTGAAAGATGCCTAGGAGTCAAATCAAGTGGCATTAGTGAAGGATGCCAAGGTCGTATAATCAATGAGGTGCATCGTTATACAAATAGTGATAGTTTGTTTTCAAGGATGTTGATATCCTTGATGGTGTTGTAATAAGGAGTGGGGTCTCCTTTGGGTTTAGATGTTGTGTAGTGTTGGGTAGTAGTTCCTCCATTGTAATGGAACTCGGTACTTAGCCTAGTACTGGATAAAGGGTAGGCGACGTTGTGGTAGGTTTGGTTCTCCTTGATGAAAGAACCCGGTGGTTAGCCTAGTACCGAAAAAAGAGTAGGCAAAGTTGTGAAGGCTTCTCCGCCATAAGGAGTTGGTGTCGTGTAGTGATTACGAACTCTCGAGTAGGTGACTCAGGGAGTGGAGTAGGGCAAGGAAGGTGTCCTTGTAGCCGAACCACTATAAATACTCGTGTCGTGGTTATGTGCTTCTTACTCTTTATCTTTCATTACACTTTTATATATCTATCTATCAATGTCCAACATACACATCTAAATAGATTGACATAAGTTGATCTAAATATTTTAAAACGAAGTATTAATTGGTAAAACTATTCAACCCCCCCCCCCTTCTAGTTTTCCACACGAAGCAAACTATTGCAGCAACATCATCCACTGAAGCAGAATATGTGGCTGCTGCAAGCTGTTGTGGACAAGTCTTGTGGATGCATAATCAACTTTTGGATTATGGGTTCAACTTCAAGAATACTCGTATCAACATTGATAATGAGAGTACCATTTGCATTGTGAAGAATCTAGTTTATCACTCCAAGACCAAGCACATTCAGATTAGGCATCACTTTATCAGAGATTGTTATGAGCATAGGCTCATTAATGTTGTCAAGGTCCACACAGATGACAATGTAGCTGATCTACTGATGAGTGTGTAAATACTCATCATTTTTAGTCAAATCTGAACTGCAAAACGTTCAAAAATGCTCAGATATGCATCAAAATACTGAAAATATTCCAAAATTTCATTTTATATGTTTCAGATGCAAAATGTTTAAAATCAGATGAAAAATGAGCTAAGTTTGCATAATTGGCAGTTTCAGTCCCCCAACTTTCAAAAAATAGCAACTTTAGTCCCTGGAATTTCAAAGATTGACAGGATTTACCCCTGGACATTTTAAATTGGAAAATGAACATTTTTAATCCTTTGGTAATTCTAAAATTAGTCCCTTTGATAAATTTTGGAAATTTCAAGTTTAGTCCTCGGAGTTTCACATATGGCAAAAACGGTCCTTCAATTACTTGAGATTTACAAGTTTGACCCTTGGATTTTTGGAGACTGTCAATAATAGTCCTTGAATCATTTTTCAGAAACTACATTATGGTCCCTACATTTTTAGATTGTACGGTTTTGGTCCTTGCACTACTAATTGGGTTCTAAATCTATCCTAAGTCCAAACTACAAACTAGGCCCAATCCAAATTAAACCAAAACCTAACTCGGTCCAGTCCAACACTTATACCCGTTCCCTAGTTATCACCCAACCCTAACCCAGTCAATGAGTTAACGCCCCCATCTTTTCTTCTTTCCCCAATTCCCGCCCAAACTCTAGTTTCCCCAACTCCCAAGAATTCAGACGCAAGACAGTGACAAAACCCTTTCAACCCACGCTTCCCTGACAACACCCCCACGCCTGCTTATCTCACACGAAAAGAAACCACAGAAGAAAAGTAGCAAAGGGTCTGGCTGATGGCAGAGCACGCGTGATTTGGCTTATCTCAAGTGGACAGAGAAGACCAAAAGAGAGAGAGATGAAGACATTGAGAGTAGCATAAATAGCTCTTGTAGCCATTGTATAAGAGTTAGTCAGTTTTAGTAGTTAGTTAGTTTCCTTTAAGTTTAATTTTAATTTTCTAGTTTTAGTGTAGAATTTGATGTTCTAGCTCAAATTTATTTTCACAGTAATTTACATTCCATGTAACTTTGTGTTTTTAATGCAATTTGATTTCGGCTTATTTTAGTTTCATGTTCCAAGTTTATGCAGTTGACAAATTTTTTCAGTGTTCTTGTTTATGTTCAGTGAGTTCTAAAAGTTTGCTAAGCTCATTTTAGTTTATGCTCAAGTCTACGGATTAGTTTTTACATGACTCAAAGATTTTAATTTTTTTGTATTTCTCATTTCTGTCCTGGTAGGAGTGTTTGGGTAGAGCTCATGAATTGGGTTTAAAAGAGTTTTTACCCACTTTGACTAGGAAAGTCAAAGTGCATTTAGTATTTTCAAGGTTCCTTTAAGTACTTAGAAGTAGTGAAAACTGATTTGCAAAAGGTTGTGGCAATGAAAATTTTCTGTCATTCTGTTATGCAGTTCCAACAGGTCTTCTTTTTCATGATCAGGTTAAGGTGTGTTAGTGGTACAGTTAGGATATAAATTGTAAGTTACAAGTAGTTAGCAATACTAGGTCTACCTGTATTAGCTTATTAGTGGGATAGGAGTGTTATTGGTGTCTTATTTTAGCCCTTGAAGATGGCGCGTTAGCCTGTTTTAGGCTCTGGTACAGCAACCTCCACAGCAGTCTTTGCAACCACTTTTGCAGCTTATTTATAACCTGAGAACAGCTTATTCAGGCTAGATTTGGGGGGCAAAAGTTATTTAGGTTGGTGGATTTCATGTTCCTAGAAGCTCGACAGCTAAAGCCCTCTACAGCTCATTCAGATTAAGCCAGAAAAAAGTGTCCCCTTGTGCCTGTCTAGTTGCAATTCCCACACCAGCTAAGTGCTTTTGTCTCAGTGCTTATTAGGATGTTTTTTTTAGCTTATTTATGATTCTATTTGCTCTCTAGTAAGCTTAAGTTAGTTTATCTCACCTTTAGCTTATTTTCACCTTAAAAGTGCTTATTGTAGCTTGCTTTTGTTTATTTCCATTTCATTAGTCGTTTAGGACTCCCCTAGCGTATCAATTCTTGCCAACTGATTTTCCCTTAACTTTTGCTTAATTGTAGCTTAACTGTGGACCCTCTAGCTTATTTGTCGTCAGTATTTGTTTATCCAAAATTTTCAAAATGCTTCTCATGCTTATTCGAGTTTAAAACAGCTTAAGGAATGTTTGTGTTGTAATCATCCATAACCAGAGTAAATAAGCTGTTCTAAACAGCTTATTGTGAGCTTTCATACAAAGAGTTTTCACAAAAAGTTGTTATTTCAAGTGCATTTTCAAGTTTCAAAAAGAAAAAGTAAAAAAAAAATATGTTTCAAAAAATGTGAGAGACCAGGGTCGAACCTGGGTCTCTACACTCAGAACCTCAACATCACACGCCAAACCAACTGCGCCCTTGGGACTTTTCTCACAAGTCCTACACAAACTATTCCTTTATAGACTTGTATTCAGTTTTGTATATAAGCACTCTTTGGCTTATTTGCAGCTTATTCTCCCATACAACGTAGTGTTTTCTTATTTTTCCTAGATTAAGCATAACTCAAGGTACTTTTTGTGATTTTTTCAGATTTTTCCCAATTAGTTTAATATTTTTAATTAATTAATTAGTGTAAAATAGTATTTACTTCGTAATAAATAATTTAAGAGTCGAAAAAATACCCGGCTTTTTCCTAAAATTTTCTTTTGTCATGTAGTACGTGAGAAAATTGTTTTTACATTCGTAGGACTTTTATTTCACAAATTTTACGTTTTATCTTGCGCTTCAGCGTAATTTTCGTACATAACGTACGTTTTCATTTTAGGCCACGTTTTTAGATATTATAAGTTTACGTTTTAATTAAAATAGTTTATTTAAGTCATTTTGTTTTATAAAATCACAAAAACATCATTTTGTAAAAATAGTGATAGCGTTTATTTAATATTTTTTATCTTTTTAACTTTCTTTAATTTGCATTTAAGCCGTTGTAATTTGTTGGCTTTTCCTTAGTTATAATCATAATTCAAATCCTTTTTTTCGTTCAAATCTCTCGATCACTATTCGTTGGGTGATCCATTGCACAGCTCGCTGGGACATAACGACCCGGGGAAACACTATACTCCCCAGATCTTCATTGCATTCGTGCTTGAGCAGTTTTAAGCTGATTACGGTCTGCCATTCACAAGTGGCCGGCTTGAGTGATTTAGCTTGACTGTTTGGGAGCGAATCAAATTTTTGGCGCCGCTGCCGGGGAGCTGTGCTGATTATCTTCCGTCTAGCAGATTAGTGATTTGAATATTCACTCTTTGTTTATACCATCTGTATGTATTTATATTTTCTTTTAAAAAATCAAAAACCCAAAAAGATTTTCATTCTTTGTTGTTGCAAAATGTTTTTCAAAAATACCAAAAATATTCATCTTTACCCTCTCACATCTTTGATTCTTCACCCCTACCCCTCCAAAAACCTTTGATTCTTTCTATGTCTCATCCTCACCCTCTTGATTGTCAATGGTGTGGTGGTCCTTATAATGGTGGCAATTGCCCCAGTTGTAGCATGGTGGAGTCAGGAAACGGGTCTGTCTATAACCAGGATCCCTATTCCTACCATAACACAACTGATTTATTCCATCAGCTACCACACTGTGAGACTCAGCAGTTTTACTGTTGTGAGTACTGTGGTGGTTCACACTCCAGTTCTGATTGTCAATCGGGAAACACGCTTGTCTATGAGCAGGTTCTTGATAACAATTATGACTACAACACATGTGACTCACAGCCACATCAGTTTTACTGCTGTGAGTATTGTGGAGGTCCTCACTTTAGCTCTGATTGTCAAACAAGGGATCCATTTCCTTGTAACAATTACGACTCTTCGTATCATGACCAACCTCTACAGTACCAAATGAATCAGGCACCACCTCAGCCTGATCCACTTCCTCAAAATCTTCTCCTTGATCTTTTGGATTTAGTGAAAGATTTGAAGGAATGTAAACATTCCCAAGATAATCCAAAATCCATGGAAGAATTGTTAGCTGAAGAGCAGGCTGCTAAAATAAATTCCCAAATTGCGTTTGAAAAATCTATTAGGGAATCAATTGCAAAAGAAAAAGCAGCCAGATCTAGCTCTCAATTTCGTTTTATTCCTGATGACAGTGATGATGAGGATACACTTGATATCCTTCAATTCTATAAAAATTCATCAAGTTCATCAAATGATATCCCATCAGTTGAGATTCATTCTCAAACATCTGCTATCACGCCCGAAGCTCCCACTCACTCTCTGAACATGGGGGACGAGCATCTCGACACTGTTCCTGAAAAGGAATCGGACAAATTCATAAAGTCTAGTGTTGAGAACCTTGTCCCAATCCCGAGAGAGTCACAGGGAACTTTTGACCATATGTGTGATTCTCTTTCCCCTCTTGAGTGTTCAAATGATCATTTTGAAACTTTCTCCAATTGTAGCGAAGATTGTGCTTCCTATGGAAACATCGAGTATGTTGAGGCATCACTTCCACAATCTGATGCTGATCATCTTCTTGAGGAGTTCTCCGGTGAACTCACTCACATCAATCCACTCTTTGATTTCGAAGCCGATCTGGGAGAGACTGAAAGTCTCATTGATAATGATCGTTCACTCACTTCTTATCCCAATAGTCCAATAGAGAATGTTGATCACTTTGTTCCCGAAACATTCAAAGCTACTTTCACCAATCCTCTATTTGAATTCGAATATGAATTCACTTCAATTTCTGAGAATCCACTCTTTGATACTCAGATTGAGGATAGTGATGAGCCCACAATGGAACAAGAGTTCACAACTTCACTTCATGTGAATGATTCTCTTCATAAAGAGTTCTCCGGTGAACTCTCTCATGACATATCTCCTCCGAAACATGATCATTTTTATTTTGATCTTGAGGATGATATTAGCTCGGAGGAAGGTGTACTCTATCATATGAGTATGCTTATTAATGATACTACCTTCACCCTTCCTCCCGATACGTCTGCATTTGAGGATGAGGAATGGATCTTGATTGTTATCAAAACCTTTCTTCCTTTCCTCAAATATCTTGTGATTTCTCTCCATCTTCACTCCTTCGGGAATGAAGACACTATCTTTGACCCCGGCATTTTCATTTATCACTCTTGAGCCGGGTCTGTCTGTGTGTATCTCATCGGTGTGGAACTTTCACGTGCTTCAATGTTTATCCAAACATCTTGAATGAAAATCCGATGGAGATTGTCTCTTCCACTTACTTCCCCATGAACCAATGAATTCGGGGTCGAGTCAAGCTAGCGACTCGGTAATCAAAAACAGTAGCTTAACATGGTTTTTCACCCGTGTGTCCCACCCTAGTGTGGGGGAGTTACCCCACATGTTATGTATATATATAAGTTAAAAAAAAAAAAAAAAAAAAAAAAAAAACTTTCAAATAATGGCCGTAGTATTTCCCTTTTACGTTCTCAGTTTCGGCATAACCGCCGGTACTTTGAATATTGAGGGCAATATTCATTTCTAAGTGTGGGGGGAATTCTCACGAATTTTATCATATATTATCCGCCTAATTCCCCCGTTTTTGGCCAAATTTTTTTTTTGGAGTAAGTGTTTTGCACTTACTCATTTGGTTATCAGTCCGCCTTGTCTAATAAACAAAAGGATTGGCTAATCCAGGAGCAAACGGCTCTTTGTAAAGATATCTCAAATCCGTTAACGGCTTGCAATTTGCCCAAAATTGTATGGTATTCAGCTCACCATATCCTAAAAAGTGAAGAGTTGGCTAGCCCGCAAGTTTATGGCTTGTGGTAAAGGCAGTGGAAAATCCATAATTGGTAATCGACTCACCAAAGATAATATTGATAATTTATCTAAGAGTTGGCTAGTCCAGAAGCAAACGGCTTCTGGTAAAGACAAAATCAAATCCGTTGAAAGCTGGTGGTTTGCTCAAAATCACATGGTTATCGGTGTACCATGGTTCTTACTTGAACTGAAACATTTGGCTACTCCAGAAGTAATGGCTTTTGGTAAAGAGATTCAAATCCATTAAGTTTTTCTCAAAAGATTGCTAGGGACTAGCAATAGTTTAGTGTGGGGGATTGATGAGTGTGTAAATACTCATCATTTTTAGTCAAATCTGAACTGCAAAACATTCAAAAATGCTCAGATATGCATCAAAATACTGAAAATATTCCAAAATTGCATTTTATATGTTTCAGATGCAAAATGTTTAAAATCAGATGAAAAACGAGCTAAGTTTGCATAATTGGCAGTTTCAGTCCCCCAACTTTCAAAAAATAGCAACTTTAGTCCCTGGAATTTCAAAGATTGACAGGATTTACCCCTGGACATTTTAAATTGGAAAATGAACATTTTTAATCCTTTGGTAATTCTAAAATTGGTCCCTTTGATAAATTTTGGAAATTTCAAGTTTAGTCCCCGGAGTTTCACATATGGCAAAAACGGTCCTTCAATTACTTGAGATTTACAAGTTTGACCCTTGGATTTTTGGAGACTGTCAATAATAGTCCTTGAATCATTTTTCAGAAACTACATTATGGTCCCTACATTTTTAGATTGTACGGTTTTGGTCCTTGCACTACTAATTGGGTTCTAAATTTATCCTAAGTCCAAACTACAAACTAGGCCCAATCCAAATTAAACCAAAACCTAACCCGGTCCAGTCCAACACTTATACCCGTTCCCTAGTTATCACCCAACCCTAACCCAGTCAATGAGTTAACGCCCCCATCTTTTCTTCTTTCCCCAATTCCCGCCCAAACTCTAGTTTCCCCAACTCCCAAGAATTCAGACGCAAGACAGTGACAAAACCCTTTCAACCCACGCTTCCCTGACAACACCCCCACGCCTGCTTATCTCACACGAAAAGAAACCACAGAAGAAAAGTAGCAAAGGGTCTGGCTGATGGCAGAGCACGCGTGATTTGGCTTATCTCAAGTGGACAGAGAAGACCAAAAGAGAGAGAGATGAAGACATTGAGAGTAGCATAAATAGCTCTTGTAGCCATTGTATAAGAGTTAGTCAGTTTTAGTAGTTAGTTAGTTTCCTTTAAGTTTAATTTTAATTTTCTAGTTTTAGTGTAGAATTTGATGTTCTAGCTCAAATTTATTTTCACAGTAATTTACATTCCATGTAACTTTGTGTTTTTAATGCAATTTGATTTCGGCTTATTTTAGTTTCATGTTCCAAGTTTATGCAGTTGACAAATTTTTTCAGTGTTCTTGTTTATGTTCAGTGAGTTCTAAAAGTTTGCTAAGCTCATTTTAGTTTATGCTCAAGTCTACGGATTAGTTTTTACATGACTCAAAGCTTTTAATTTTTTTGTATTTCTCATTTCTGTCCTGGTAGGAGTGTTTGGGTAGAGCTCATGAATTGGGTTTAAAAGAGTTTTTACCCACTTTGACTAGGAAAGTCAAAGTGCATTTAGTATTTTCAAGGTTCCTTTAAGTACTTAGAAGTAGTGAAAACTGATTTGCAAAAGGTTGTGGCAATGAAAATTTTCTGTCATTCTGTTATGCAGTTCCAACAGGTCTTCTTTTTCATGATCAGGTTAAGGTGTGTTAGTGGTACAGTTAGGATATAAATTGGAAGTTACAAGTAGTTAGCAATACTAGGTCTACCTGTATTAGCTTATTAGTGGGATAGGAGTGTTATTGGTGTCTTATTTTAGCCCTTGAAGATGGCGCGTTAGCCTGTTTTAGGCTCTGGTACAGCAACCTCCACAGCAGTCTTTGCAACCACTTTTGCGGCTTATTTATAAGCTGAGAACAGCTTATTCAGGCTAGATTTGGGGGGCAAAAGTTATTTAGGTTGGTGGATTTCATGTTCCTAGAAGCTCGACAGCTAATGCCCTCTACAGCTCATTCAGATTAAGCCAGAAAAAAGTGTCCCCTTGTGCCTGTTTAGTTGCAATTCCCACACCAGCTAAGTGCTTTTGTCTCAGTGCTTATTAGGATGTTTTTTTTAGCTTATTTATGATTCTATTTGCTCTCTAGTAAGCTTAAGTTAGTTTATCTCACCTTTAGCTTATTTTCACCTTAAAAGTGCTTATTGTAGCTTGCTTTTGTTTATTTCCATTTCATTAGTCGTTTAGGACTCCCCTAGCGTATCAATTCTTGCCAACTGATTTTCCCTTAACTTTTGCTTAATTGTAGCTTAACTGTGGACCCTCTAGCTTATTTGTCGTCAGTATTTGTTTATCCAAAATTTTCAAAATGCTTCTCATGCTTATTCGAGTTTAAAACAGCTTAAGGAATGTTTGTGTTGTAATCATCCATAACCAGAGTAAATAAGCTGTTCTAAACAGCTTATTGTGAGCTTTCATACAAAGAGTTTTCACAAAAAGTTGTTATTTCAAGTGCATTTTCAAGTTTCAAAAAGAAAAAGTAAAAAAAAAAATATGTTTCAAAAAATGTGAGAGACCAGGGTCGAACCTGGGTCTCTACACTCAGAACCTCAACATCACACGCCAAACCAACTGCGCCCTTGGGACTTTTCTCACAAGTCCTACACAAACTATTCCTTTATAGACTTGTATTCAGTTTTGTATATAAGCACTCTTTGGCTTATTTGCAGCTTATTCTCCCATACAACGTAGTGTTTTCTTATTTTTCCTAGATTAAGCATAACTCAAGGTACTTTTTGTGATTTTTTCAGATTTTTCCCAATTAGTTTAATATTTTTAATTAATTAAATAGTGTAAAATAGTATTTACTTCGTAATAAATAATTTAAGAGTCGAAAAAATACCCGGCTTTTTCCTAAAATTTTCTTTTGTCATGTAGTACGTGAGAAAATTGTTTTTACATTCGTAGGACTTTTATTTCACAAATTTTACGTTTTATCTTGCGCTTCAGCGTAATTTTCGTACATAACGTACGTTTTCATTTTAGGCCACGTTTTTAGATATTTTAAGTTTACGTTTTAATTAAAATAGTTTATTTAAGTCATTTTGTTTTATAAAATCACAAAAACATCATTTTGTAAAAATAGTGATAGCGTTTATTTAATATTTTTTATCTTTTTAACTTTCTTTAATTTGCATTTAAGCCGTTGTAATTTGTTGGCTTTTCCTTAGTTATAATCATAATTCAAATCCTTTTTTTCGTTCAAATCTCTCGATCACTATTCGTCGGGTGATCCATTGCACAGCTCGCTGGGACATAACGACCCGGGGAAACACTATACTCCCCAGATCTTCATTGCATTCGTGCTTGAGCAGTTTTAAGCTGATTACGGTCTGCCATTCACAAGTGGCCGGCTTGAGTGATTTAGCTTGACTGTTTGGGAGCGAATCATCTACTCACAAAAGGTTTTGATGTTTCAAGATTCAATCACTTGGTGGTGAGTATTGGTATGATCAATTACTAAGCTACATTTAAGGGGAGGACTGATTACTGTGTTAGACAGTCCTATGCATTGCTTGAGGGGAGGCAATACAATGCCTATTTTGAGTTTTTGTCATTGTAGAGAAGAGAATGGAAAAGTACTGTAAGATATAACTTTTCACATACACATCAAACCATAACACAAAGTAGCATATAGATGGAATTCTAGAGAGAGAAAGTTAGAGGTTTAGGGAACTTAGTGAGAGAAAGTGAAAAATATTATTATGAGCTCCAACTCTCTACCTTGGAAGGTAGAGAGTATTTATAGTCTTACATAACACGCCACACATCGGGCTGTGGATCAGGCATACAGTGGGTAAAGACCCGTCCGTCCTCCACGGAGTTACATAACTAAATTACTACTTAACTTAAAAGAACTATGACTACGAGCTTTCTAACGATTACATATACTTGAGGTGACCGACTCTTTAATACCGGGAATTTCTAATTCCTAACAATCTCCCCCTAAGGGAGGTCACCTCAATCACGTAACAAAATTACATAGAATACAAATAGATATTACATTAACACTTGATCTTGCATTCTTGATGTAGTTCTTTGCACTTAAACTCGTAGTCATTGATTCTTCACAATGCATGTTTGGTTATTCCAAGTGGAGGTCTTTTACTGATCCACGTGATGATAAGTTGAGCCATCATTTGAGATCATCAGCTATCAACAATCTCTGAGACATCCATTGTGGTGTTGTGACTTTGGGACCGACATGCTCACATTCTGGATCATGATATCTTATCATCAGAGTAGCGGAAGCTTTTGTTGAATCATGATATTGGCAGCAGCGTAGCAGAAGCTTGGTGTGAAATATCAGAGTCATTGATGCACTAGTCATGATTTCTTTGAGTTGAATGTGTTAAGTGAGCATGCGGCTAAGGATTGACCGCTCCATTCTGATCAGCTGCAAGAGACATTATAGATAAACATAAGATACATTAAAACAATGCA